>BPLS01000194.1:68366-86797 GCA_019656275.1 Rhododendron kiyosumense | reverse complement strand
CCCACAGCTCTTTTGCCTGTTTGTGCTTGTTATTAGTTTCGACTAAATAATTTCCCTCTTTGCAATTGGGGCCTTGGGAGTAAGTTATTAATCGGTGCTGCAGGAATGAAGGCCTACATTCATCTGGTACATCAGGAACTTTTCTGGTTGATGATGGTCCTTATTACTTCTGCATGCTGGAAATTTTGCTTGGAAGGCTTTCAAAACCCCTCTATAACCAGGTTTAGATTTTTTATCCGAAATGTCTGTTCATACGATTCTAATATTTTGAGTTTTCGACATAGGTTTCTCAAGGAATTTCACATTTCACTGGCAGGCACTGAGGAAAATTTCCAAGTTTGTTGACACAAATATTCTTCCTGGGGCAATAGCAGAGGTTGGACTGCTTTGTTGTGCATGCGTTCATTCAAATCCCGAGGAGGCAGTGGTTCACCTTATCGAACCAATCTTAATGTCTGTCATATCCTCTTTAAAAGGAACACCCACTACAGGTTTTGGGGGAAGAGGAATTTCTGAGGCATCAGCTTCTTCCAAGGTTTTCTTTTTGCCCCTCCGATTTGGTGATGGTGCTTCAATGCTTGTCATTTCCTTTATATATTTGCTTATTTTGGTTTGCAATTGTTCCTATTCAGGTAAAACCCACACTTTCTCCAGCTCTTGAAACGGCAGTTAACTATCAACTGAAAGTATTATCAGTTGCCATCAGTTACGGAGGTCCTGCCCTTCTCCGTTACAAGGATCAGTTCAATGAAGCTATCATGTCTGCCTTTGAATCCCCATCTTGGAAGGTTTTTGTTCCCCTTGCTTGTTAATTACTTGTTGCTTTCTGCATACTGAATAATTCACTGTAATTCTTGATGGTTGTGAAATGGGATGCTTACTTTACGTATCAGGAAAAGCTTCAATGGTTCTTGGGGTTGATTATGCTCAATGACAAATGAATGGTTTATGACAGGTTAATGGAGCTGGCGATCATGTTCTCCGATCCCTCCTTGGAAGCCTGGTTCTTTATTATCCTGTTGATCAATACAAGTATGCTTTTTCATTCTTTGATTTGCTTACCATAATGGCTTGCATTTGCCATCATGCAGCTTACGCACTGTCTCATTTTCCATATTTGTAGATAGTGGATGTAAAAGTTTGCGTAGATTTATGTATGCATTGAAGGTATATTTTTTCTGCAGGTGCATTTCACATCACCCAGCTGCTGCTGCATTAGAGGAATGGATCAGTTCAAAAGATGATTTGGAAGATAAGCCATTTGTGGGTCCCAAGTGGCATGTCCCAAGTGATGAAGAAATTCAATATGCAAACGAGCTCATAGAACTGCATTTCAAATCAGCTTTAGATGATCTTCTGAAAATATGTCAGACTAAAATTCATTCTGATCCAGGTATGGTCATGTTCTCTTCTTACTTGTGTATAAAGAAAGAAAACAAGAGTACGACATTAGTAAATTATGGCAAGGCTTGTCTAAGGTAGAGTAAAGATCTTACTTCTGATGGAGATCCTTGGGCAATACCTGGGAACTTTCTAGGTATTTGATTTCACTGTGGATTTCATTTTCAATTTTTTGATTGTTATAGGATTGTTCCTTTATGTACATCTCACCAGATTATTAGTTTATTTGGCAAATTTTCTCATTAACTTAGTTATCTTGGTTATCTCCCTCTTGTCCAATTCTTTTTTCCCTCTGCGCTTCTCTTTCTCCCGCTGTCCTCCTCTGTCTTTCCCTTGTAGTGCTGTCTCTTTCCCTCTCTCGTCTCTTCTCTCTTACTATGCTAAGTCACTCCATTTGTTTCTCTCTCTTCTTTCTCTTTTCCTCTTCTTCTTATCTGCCTATCTTCCTCGTGCTGCATCAGCTGGTCACGGTGATTTTGAGATATTTGTCAACTGTTGGTACAGTTAAACATTGCAGACAGTATAGAAAATTAGAAGGTTAATTAATCCAAATCTTCAATGAAAAAACCAGGAAACTAAAATAACCATACCCTTGTAATCCCCAATGGATGGGGGTATGGGCGGAGAATAACTAGAGATGGGCCTAACCTTGAACTAGACACGGGCCTAACCTTTGGCAATATTTGCACAAAATGGCTGGTCGCAGAAAGTTTTACCACTGAAATAGCACCCGCTATACCTCACGCATCAAGAAAGTCAAGGGACATTATTCCGTGGAACCATGCCCCCAAATCAATGCCAGAAGGCATTGAGAGGGCAGGCCTAGAGACCCAATTCAATTTCCACGCTCATTACCTTGGTTCCTTCATAAAAAATACTCATCTCAAAGGCTGAAACTTGGATCTCGTTCAAAAGTTTTTAAAGTTGACTAAAAATTTTCCCCTTACGAGGAATGATATATCGCAAAGGCGTTTTAGATAGTCTTCAAATTTGTTTGTCTTAAAAAGAGGTCTAGAGATCAAGATTAATACTCTAGTCCTAAAGCTTTTGAGGTCTTAGGAAAGCTTATTTGGAGAAAAGAAGTCAAACAGAACAACTGAATTGAGGTTTTTGTCTATTGGACTTCACAGGTTTGAAACCCCCTATACATTTTGTTATAAGATTAGGTATGATTTATTACAATATGGTTTGATGTCCACTTGAATTGTGAGAGTTGTATTATGAACCGTATGACTTACATAATATATATATTTTTTTTAATAAGTAAAGATATTATTACCAAAAAGGTATTAAGGGAATGGTGCCATATACAAAGAAAGGCCACAAGACAAAAAGGCCCTATACACGCCCATGAGACTTTAAAAGCTCAAACCAATCTAAAAATTGGTCAAGAGACGGAAAGCATTCTCTCTTGTCCCAACTATACAAAATATTGAACAAAAAGCTTTTAATCTTAAACAAAGGTTCTTTGACTCCTTCGAAGCATCTAGAGTTTCTTTCACGCCATAAAACCCACATCAAACAAAAGAGAGATCATGGCTCAAACTCACTTCCTCCTTCCCACTCTAGCACCTTTCCAAGCAATTAAGAGTTCCATTATATTCCTCGATAAGACCCATTTCGTACCAAACCAAGAGAATACCAAACTCCAAAGCTCCCATGCCACCGGGCAATGAATAAGGAGGTGATCAACCATCTCCGTATCCCTTTTGCACATACAACACCAATTCACAATGATTCTCCGTCTTCGAATCAAATTATTGATGCTAAGAATCTTTCCTTGAGCAGCGCACCAAACAAAAAAACTCACCTTTAGCGCCGACGTTTTCCAAATTGCTTGCCAAGGAAAAGATGATTTCTTAGCGCGTTATAGTAGGATTTCACCTGAAAAGCTCCAGATGAATATAAGCGCATCTCATCTTCCCCTTCTCCCAACCCTCGAACACCATACACCCTGGAAAACAAAACCATCATAGCCTCCTCCTCTCGCTCATGAACTATGATTTCTTGCAAACTTCATAGCATTTTATACAGTTTGAAGTAAATTGAGATTCTAGGCATTATTTCTGACACTTTGGTATCTCTGTTGCCCAGGGGATGAAAAAGAGCACCTAAAAGTGACTCTTCTGCGGCTGGATTCTTCATTACAAGGTGTATTGTCATGCTTGCCCGATTTTAGGCCACCATCTAGGAACGGGATTGTTGATGATCCTGGCCATATACCTTTTTTAATAGCTGGAGCAAGTGGTGCAAGTGTTGGTAGCATTGAACTGCGGGAAAAAGCAGCTGAGATCATACATGTAGCCTGCAAGTAATGTACAACATGCTCTGTTCATATGTTTTCCTTCTCATCTCGATCATCTGCATCCATAACACCTTATCCTAACATGAGGACCCTTGATTGATCTCACTTGATATCTGGAACTATCAATCTTGTGATGTGATGTGCCATGTGACATGAGATCTTTCGATCTCTCTCAATGCTCCCATCCCAGTCACTAACACAAAAACAAACAATGTCATAGTTTTCCTTAATTAACCCAACTATTGAAAACAAATCATGGCAGGTGGCTGAACCTAATCAAACATTGCATTTTGCAGATACCTGTTGGAGAAAAAATCAGATGACAGTATCCTAATGCTGCTTATCATTCGTATCATGGATGCCTTGGGAAACTATGGTAACGGAAAATGCATCTTGATGGAATGACTGACGAAACAATGTTAACTAGTAGTATTTTTTCTTCTTGCTAACTTCTTTTTTAAGTTATTCCTTCAATCCAATTCTTATTTAACCCATGCAGGAGGTTCTGAATATGATGAGTGGTCAAATCACAGGCAGGCTTGGAAATTGGAATTTGTTGCTTTAGTAGAACCTCCAATAAATTTTATCGTCTCGTCTCATTGTAGAGGGAAGAGACGGTAAGTAGTCTTTGCTCTTTTTTTCTTTTCTTTTCCCTTTCACATTGTACTGAATGGTGCATTAAATGATTGACTTCTAACTAAAGGTATATTACTTATATTCCAGGCCTAGGTGGGCACTTATTGATAAAGCATATATGCATAGTACGTGGAGATCATCACAATCATCATATCATCTCTTTCGTACAACTGGGAATGTCTCTCCGTCGGACCATGCTATTCTTTTGATGGATGATCTTCTTAACCTCTCTTTGCATAACTATGAAACTGTTCGCATGTGAGTCGATTAATCTCCAACATTTATGCTTTCAACAAACTGTAGCTCTGTTCTCCATACAAGCATGGTAGATTGACTCTTTTAAATTGGTTTTAACTTTTAAGTGTTTAGCCCTTTCACCAATCAGCGTGTGATATCCCTGTTAGGGGATGTGTTTCACTGAGTGTTGTCAATATATCAGCTTTTCATATGTAAGTGGAAGGGTGACTATTTTGTGTGATGGATTGATATACGCGATATGTGACCCTCTAAAAGAATGTGTTACAACACTCGAATAAATGATCTAGTTGGAATGTGGTTAGGTAGTTCGAAATAGGGGTGAACATCTTGTCAATGTGGAGCTTCTCTGTTATGAAACCAAAGTTGGAACTCGAAACTGGAATGTGCTTGCCAGGATGGAAGTCTAAGATGTTGCCATTTTCTAGACTCATATCATAATGACTAATTTCGCTTTAATGTGAAAATAGTGTTCAATAGATCTTGCTGCAAGTGGTTTAATTGGCACCGATGAGTGTATTGTGAAAATAGTGTACTTGTCCTTGTCCTTGCCCAGTGCTGAAGTGTAAGGATGTGTAGTAGGATTTTGTTGTAAGCCTAGCATTCCTCTATATTGTAAACGTTGGCTTTTTTATGGTGGTTTCTCGATAGGTCTCGCGGTTCAAGTCTTTTGAGTCTTTTGGCTCCTGTATAACTTGGTGCTCTAGTTCTCAAATGTGACACGTCGGATCTTCCTTCAGTTTAGAATGAGGCTGTGCTAATATTATGTAGTTGACTTTTGTGTATCCATCACTGAAGGACTTAACTGCTTAGAGTTATGAGAGAACAAGACTTTGTAGAGGTTGCTCCCTTTATTTTTTCTTTTTTTCTTTTTTTATCCCTTCAGGTTTGAAGTAAAAAGGTATTATATGCGAAGTGGTGAGCCTGTTAACCTCGGTTTCCATGATTCTTCCCTTCGCTTTTTATGTTTCAAAATTGATTCCTCAATCTTCATTATGTGCTTCTTAGCGTTTTTTCAATTCTGCGATATTCGGATATCTTTCATTGTTCCATTATCATTTGTATCTGATTTAAGTTAGTTAAATCGACTACCAGACTTGCGGGAAAGGCCCTCCTGAAAATGATAAAGCGATGGCCTTTGATGATTTCAAAGTGTGTGCTCAGCCTTACTGACAACCTACGGAATTCCAACTCACCAGAACATGCTGTCCTAGGTTCTTGTGCAGTCCTTTCTTCACAAACCGTTCTCAAGCATCTGAATATGGTATTTGTCTTGGATGAAGTGCTTACAAAAGTTTTACCAATCAGAAATAAAGCTTATCCAAGTTTTATATAGTGACTTTTCTGGTGTTTTGGTTTCTCTTTCAATCCAGGATTCAAAGTCGTTCTCTTCATTTATCATTGGAATTCTTTCAAGGTGACTCATTTCAGTAATTTGCTTTAGTTTATATGAGATGTTAATTGTCATGTAGTCCTTGTCTCACTTCCGTGACTTGTTCAATTTGCTTTTTCTCTGTTGAAGTTCTCATCATGAATCACTCAAAACTCAGAAAGCAATCAATGAGGTAAAATCTCCACCAAGAGGCTAAGACTATATAGAGTATATATCTTGGCTTCTTTAATGAGTTCTGAATGCCAACAGCTTTTTGTCAAATACAACATTTATTTTGGGGGAGTCTCTAGAAGCATTCTTAGGACGTCAGGCAGCCATTCAGATGGGCCAAATTTTGCAGATTTGATCTCACAGATTGGTTGTATGAGTTTTGGATCTACCAACTTGCATTGGCGGTAAACATTCTCTTGTTTAAATTGTTGATATCCTTCATCTATGTTTACTTGTATGACTGTGTTTTGGCCATCTAAGGGTCTGTGTTTATCTGCTGACCATCTCTTTCTATATGCGTAGAAATACCAACATCAACATATCGTTACCTTTATGTACTAAAAAAACTCAATAGTTCTCCTCTATGCCTGAAATGAGTTGGATGTTGGGTTGATCTTTTCCCCCCTTTGTCAGGTATAATCTGATGGCTAATAGAGTTCTGCTATTGTTGGCGATGGCATCTAGGAATGATCCAGATTTATCTTCAAATATACTGAGTGAAACTGCTGGTCAGTGTCTATCTTGGTTGGGCTACAGATTTAACTGAAAACTAGAATCTGTCATAGCTAAACCTTCTCTTTAATATTATACTTTTCTTTCAAGTTCTGAATCTTCCGATACACAGCGACCTTGTGATCAATAAATTATGTCTTTTCAGGTCACTTCTTAAAGAACTTAAAAAGTCAACTTCCCCAGACGAGAATCCTTGCAATATCTGCTTTAAATACACTGTTGAAAGAATCTCCTTATAAAATGTCAGCTGCTGAAAGGGATTCTCAACGAGATAACAAGTCCTCCCTTGAAGGAGCTTTAAGTCTAATATTTCAGGAAGAAGGATTTTTTAGTGAGACTTTGAACAGTCTTTCTCATGTTCATATAATCACTGATACTGAAAGCACAGGTGCCCGGGGAAATCACGGAAGTTCTTCCTTTCAGAGTTTGGCTGACAAATCTATTACCCGTTTCTATTTTGACTTTTCGTCTTCGTGGCCACGTACCCCCAGTTGGATTTCTTTACTAGGAAGTGATACTTTTTACTCAAACTTTGCACGTATATTTAAGCGGCTATGCCAAGAATGTGGCATGCCGGTTTTATTGGCACTTAAAAGTGCATTGGATGAGTTTTCAAATGCCAAGGAGCGGTCTAAGCAGTGTGTTGCTGCTGAAGCATTGGCTGGTGTACTGCATTCCGATGTCATTGGTGTTTTAGAAGAATGGGATACCTGGATGGGGGTTCAGTTGCAGAATGTAATTCTTGCTCCATCAGTGGAATCTGTACCAGAGTGGGCTGCTTGTATACGATACTCTGTTACTGGGAAAGGGAAATTTGGGAATAGCATTCCAGTTCTGAGACAAAAGATTCTAAACTGTTTGGCTGCCCCTTTACCTCCAATGGTAACTACAACTGTAGTTGCGAAGCGCTTTGCTTTTCTTTCAGCTGCACTTATAGAAGTATCCCCGCCAAGAATGCCAGTGGCTGAAATACAGCTTCATGAGAAACTTCTGGAGGAGTTGTTGGGTACTATGAGTCATTCATCTGCTCAGGTGAGCATCTTTTCACATTTTCAACCAGTTTTCAGATCACGTCAGTTTGTTGGATTTGGATCTTCACAAAATTGCTCATTCAGATATGGTCATGCTTGATATGATGCGTCGCCTTGATGCGTTGGCAAGAAGTTCTAATGACAAAAATGGTGCTCAGGCAAATTTTGAACCATCATTTCAAACATGTTTTGTTATTTTAATTGGAAAACCTTGTTCATTTTGTCTCTTTCTATGTTTTCCCCCTTCTATTGCACCTCATTGGATAAATGCTTATGGTGGCATGTCATAACTTGTTTCTCGATATCCTATTACTACTTGTGATATGCATTTTCATTCTTGAAAACTCTTCTTGAACACATTTGTTTCAGAATGGCAGATGCTTAAGTGTCATAACTGAGAAATACATTTACGTTGAATAATTGATCATCTGAAGATGCCTTACATCTTGTGTGTAAGTTTGGGGCATAAATTGCCAAGGTGTAATCCGATTATGCTTTTCTTTCTTGATGATCTAATATTACTATTTGCGTATGTTCTGAAGTAAATGGTTTTCCACGTAAATTGTTCATGGATTCTTTCCAGTTCTTGCATCAGAGAGTTTCATTTCCTTTCTTGAAATTTTGTTGTCGTGCATGTCTCATTTTTGAAATTGAGATAGTCGATAGGGCCATTCAGAGAAGCATAGTAGGGCAATGGACGTTGATGTTAACAGGACAGACCATTACATGGCTTAACTTGTGTCTATTGTTAGCTGAATCAAATGATCCATGAGTATCCTGCGGAGAAATCATCAAGCTGTGGATACAGTTATTTTGCTGTTTAAAAGAGCACCCTCGAAGTATATTTCTATGCGTATCAATACTGTCGTTTTTTGGGCCTGAGTCCTGGATCAGAAGATTCAGCACCCATTCACATTGTTCATTAAGAGCTTGATAAGGAACTGGTTATAAAATCTAGATCTTATGTAAAATTGCTACCTGGCAGTTTAACGACTTTCTTTCAGCTAGTATGCTATGCAAATTATGATGACAGACACAATCCATAAGGTGTTAATGTCAGAAATTGATACAAGTCTTGTATGGACAGGTAAGGGAAGCAATTGGTGTTACCCTATCTGTTTTGTGCTCAAATATTCGGCTTCATACAACCTTCACTAGTAATCATTCGCATGGCGGTGATGGATTCAAAATTGAAGAGAGAAGTTGGGATCAGTTTTTAGTAGAACATGCATCTGAACTTGTCATAAGTATTCAGAATGCCAGCCAGTCCGACAAAATGGAGATCCAAAAAGATAGAAGTCCTGATAATGGGCTAGTGAATGGCGAGTCACAAGATGATGTGAAGTGGATGGAAACGGTATTTTTTTTATAGCATTTTTGTTAAATGAGGCCTCCTTATCTTTGGCAGACTTCTAATTTATTTCTCTTCCCTGATTGTGCGCAGCTGTTCCATTTCGTTATATCATCTTTGAAGTCCGGAAGATCTTCATATCTGCTGGATGTAATTGTGGGTCTTCTTCATCCTGTCATTTCCTTACAGGTTGGTGAAGTTTAAATTTATTTGTTATAAGTAGTCCTCAAGTTCATCTCATGATCCAAATTTTCTTTTGTGCTGATTTGTCAATTTACCAGTTTATATCCTTGACTTTCCTTGTTGGTTTTTCAACTTTTTTGAACCGCTTTTTTTGTTTGTTTGGAAAGTACCCACAGGGTGACACACTCTAAAGGAAAGAAATAGAGAAAACGTTGGAGTGATACTGATTATTGGTAGGAGACTTTGAATTTTTAAAGAAAAAGATAAACATTTACACGCCAAGTCTTGTATTTTTAAAGAATTCCGTCACACCTTCATGTTAGGAATGAGTATATTGTGGAAACTTGGAATCAGAACATATGCAGCTATGTTAGCTGCTCTGGGGGAATTTCATGCCCCTGGTTGATTTAATATAATCTCCTTATGCCGCCAAGATGTTTTATTCAGTATCTTTTAGCATGTCGTTTTGCCTATATTATTTTTCCAAATCTCACAAACATAATGTCTTTTTTTGTGGGACAGAATATAAGGTTTGTATTTCCTTGAAATGGAAATCCTCTTCTTTATCCTGTTTTGCTTTCGAGTGACATATTATTAAAGTGAGAGCCTGTTTTGGATTTTGCACTTGTTTATGCTTTTGTCATGGAGATCTTAGGCACCTTTGTGATTCGATACTTCTTTGTTTTAGTCTAGTGTTGGTTTGATGCAGATTTAACCCTCTTTTATAGTTTGACATATTGGTTGGAGAGCGTCTGTTATTTGTCTTATTGAGCCATTTGCATCTGCGTTTTTGCATGAGAATTACTGTTTCGATTTTAGTTTTTTACTCCAGTAGACCTGTGTCTAGTGCTTGGGTATGGGAAAATAAGACAGATGGTTTTTCAAATGTCTAAAGGTTGATTCCATGCCTCCAAGCATAATATTTTTCTCTGAACATTATACTGGTTGTTCGGAGCCATTCGGTAGAGATGCTGAGACGCCTCCTATAGATGTCTATGTTACATGGTCTTGGGTAGAACTCAAACCCAAAAGCTAGCTATTGAAGTGAGGGTGCCCTCACGTTTTTATACTTCATATTACTTGGTACCCAGGTGATGTGGGACTTCGCTTCACAGTCTAGTCCAAGTAAATGGATGAATGAATGGTTGGGCATCAAGTCAGAATGTTTGATATGTTATTATTTTCTTCTTAGTTTACTGCTTGCGTTGTGATGCTGATTATGTTGTATCTAACCAACATTGTGTTGTTTGTTTAAGGAAACATCAAACAAGGATTTGTCAACCCTTGCCAAGGCAGCCTTTGAGTTGCTCAAATGGAGGATTTTGTGGGAACCTCATCTCCAGAAAGCTGTATCTGTGATTCTTTCTTCAGCTAATGATTCTAACTGGCGGACTAGATCTGCAACTTTGACATTCTTGCGGACGTTTATGTATAGGTATGTATATGTTGCTTCTTCACGAGGCCTCATAATCAAGGGTGCCTTTATCATGGATACAGTGCGAGTACCCATTTAATGTGGTTTACAGTTTATTTTTCGCATTTGTCATCTACTCCTCCAAATTGACCCGATAAGGAGCTGATTTCTCATGTGTTCGCACTTCGTTGTACAAGTCTTCATAGACCATGAATTTTCTTTCCTGACTCTCAAGTCTCAACCGAGGTTTTTTTTGTCTTTCTATTTTAAAAATATGTTCTTGCTTATGTTTGGTGTCTCGCGTTCTATTGTTCATCGTTTCCTTGCTACACATGACTGGTATTTTCCCTCTCTAACGTGAAGTTTGGTGTCTATGAAAGGTTGTACATGCATAAGTAGAGATAGAATACAGTCTACGGTGTTCATTTACTTTGCATTCTACTTTGTAACAGGCATACTTTTATTCTCTCCGACGTGGAGAAAAAGCAAATATGGAAAACCGTCGAGAAGCTCCTTACAGACAATCAAGTGGAGGCAAGTTTCTGGCTCGACCTTACAAATGATTGATATGATTTCTTCTTGGTTAACCTATTGGTTGGTTGTTTTGCACATGAAAAATGAATAATTAAAGCTGAGTTAAAAATGTTAATTGTAATAGATTTGTGATTTGAGTTCAGGTTTCGTAACACAATAATCAATGGGCTAAGTTGCAATATTCCAAAATCTATCCGAGAGGAATCAATTTCAATGTTGATTATCTAAAATTAGCTAAGTGCATTAAAAGCTAGACTAAACTCTAAAGTGGTAATCAAGGAAGCTAAGGTCTAAGGGAGTTAAGGTCTTAGGGTATCGAATCTACCCTAGCTCATGACTATGGTATAGCACAAATCCCGGGATTTAATGTGTCAACTCAACGTTGACCTAGCATGGCTACAAGTCCTGGCCTGGATCACCAAGTAGATTGATGGAATCGACCAGCATAGCATAGCTGATCTTCGATTAGCATGTATTGTCGTCAATGTAAGGTACGGTCGTTATTCTTTAGGCATAGCCTATCTCACTTTTTGATTGCAATCACAAATAAAACCATTGTATAACTATGTTTCGAAATCATAGAAACCAGACAGGCAGACACATATGCTAGATAACGGAAATCAATTGTTTAATATAAGATCAAAAGCCCTATATGTTGAATCAATCAGTAAATCCCTAAATGAAATAAAAAGGCCAATTTTACTTGCTAGGGGCTCATCTAACCCTAAAGAGAAATTCGTGCTCATATTAAGATTCCAAGTGTTCAATAAAATCTTCATGAATGGAACTCTTGGAATCTCTTCTTGCCCTCTTGTGCCTCTCCTGTGCTTGAACTCAAATAATTGGTAAAAAGCTTTCATTATATAGTCTCTATCCAATTAGGGCTGAAAAACTTTGAAAAAGGTAGTAGAAATAATTTGGTGTGTCACATGTGCCTCAGGCGCAATTGGCGTGCGTCCTAGGCATATCCAGGGTTTTCTCTACTGATTTAGTGCGCCCCAGGCACAGTCAAGCTGTGTCCCTCGTGCACTTGGGCAACTTAATCAAATTGCCTAGATCATTTCCTTGCACGTTTGGCTCACCGAAACTTCATGTTCACCGTTCCTTGAGGCTTCTAAGGTCCCGAAATAATGTCGAACTTAGTGCAATTGACTTTGGCAACCTATAATCATGGAAACGCCTTGACAAGTAATAAGGGAAAGAGACATGACAAATGCATGTTGGATAGCCAAACTGTGTTCATTTCAATTTCGACCCTTATCACCTATGCATGCATGCCTTTCGATTCAAGAAAATTTTGCATGGTTGTTTCATTTGCACATTGGTTGCCACTTGGATATTAACATTGGTCATTTGGACAACTGTTTCCACATTCTTTGGAGGTGTTAGAGCCCCCTATATAGCATTATGTCTCTTAAAACTGGAACAAGTAATTATAAAAAAAGAAGCTGGAACAAGTAGTTTTTGGTTGCAGGTAAGAGAGCATGCTGCAGCAGTTTTAGCAGGCCTGATGAAAGGTGGGGATGAAAACCTATCTGAAGACTTCCGTGTTAGAGCTTACAGAGATGCAAATTCCATTCAAAAGAAGAGAAAACAGAGGTCATTTTCTTGGTTTTGAGGTTTCTTTCAATTCCAGTTACTTTGCTGACTTTCTAGGAAGGAACAAGGAACAACCTTCGTATACTTAGGCCTCACTTATGCCCATTTACACATTGTTCAGTTCTAGGTGGTTATCTGCAGCTTTCATAGTTGTTAGAATGCACATCTCATTTGCATGGATCAGTTCTCTCTGTGCTACGGAGCTCCGCTCTTTAGATGGAAGATACGCATTTTCGCTGCTTGTTTAGGCTTCATTTCCTTCAATGGAAAATGAAATTAAGGGGGTTAATTTCTTATTGGGTTTCTTTAAATCTGTCACTTTTACTGTTATCTAGAGCTGTCAGTGGAACATAAGCTATGTAAGATATTGTAATCCCAAATTCCGACCTTTGTCTGAAGTCAGGCTTCTTTATTGGGGTGAGATTTTGTTTGGCTTTAGCTGACTTGTGCTCCTAATGAGTCATGACTGTTGTCAATAGAAGCTGACTGTATCGATGTCCATAGTTTTGGAAAGACGAATTAAATTCGACACAAGTAGGATAATCATTAAATTATGTATGCAGCTGTATAAGTTCATGTCCATCTGACTATTCATTATCAGATTATCTTGCTTGCGCACATGATGCACTGATTTTTAATATTTCATATATGGTGGTGCTCCATACATGGTAAAACATTTGGCATACATGATGGTACGAATTTTGGAATTCCCTTCATGTTCTGATTAAAAGCTCTGAAATATGCAGCAGAAATTTGAGTTCTGGTCAGTCGATAGCTTCCACACATGGTGCTGTACTTGCTTTAGCAGCTTGTGTTTTATCCGTTCCGTATGATTTGCCCAGGTACATTTTGATTTGATGTACTTCTGAGATTCATACTTCCGGATGGGATTTTGTACAGTGCGAGGTACAGGTTTCCATGGGGTTATCAGTTTTCTTTATAGTCTTTGTGATAGTATTCTGTGTATTTAACTCCCCAAAGCATTGGTTGTATTTTGAAATTGAAAGTCGGGATATGCTCTTTATTGAAGGAACTGTATCTTTGCAGTATTGCATTGGTATTCACTGCTTCTTTCGATTTTGGCAATTTATATGCATCTTTTCCACTATGTTATTAGTGAGTATTTTGAAGGATAGTATGCACAATTTGTATTGTTCGTTTCTCCATTATTTACTTGTGCATGAAAACCATTTTTATGTTAAGGGGCTTGTTTTTATCTGTAAGGATCTTTTTGTTTACTTCTAATCTGTGTGGATGTCCAGATTTCATTTGAGGTACTCCCTAGGCTACAAAATTACCAAAGCTGGAATTAAGGCAATGCTGCACCTTAGCATTAATTTCACTGAATAAAATTATGCGTAGTAATTTAGAACAATGAACGCCTGTCAGTGCTAATTCTCTGTGATCCTGGATTATATCAATTTGTTTGAAGTTTGAACATTAAAAAAGTACCTTTTGTTGCCGATAAAAGAAAATGGTACCTTCATCGGGCAACTTTTGGATGGACAAGGTATTTAATTTCCATAATTTAACAAGTTCGATATCTTTGAACTTCTTGGGCTTTTAAATTCTCTGTGCTTGGTGGTCTATGTTAACTTCAATGGCTTTTCAAAAACCATCTTCTTAGTATGCCTTCATTGTATTGTGCTTAATTTATTAGTCTTGATTTATTCTTCAACTGAATTTCCATTAACAAGAAGCAATTTTGTTTGTTTGTTCAGTTGGTTGCCTGAGCATGTTACATTGCTGGCTCGTTTCGTGGGGGAGCCATCACCAGTGAAATCTACAGTTACAAAAGCGGTTGCAGAGTTCCGGAGGACCCACGCAGATACATGGAATCTCCAAAAAGATTCATTTACTGAAGAACAACTTGAGGTAGATCCCAATGGAGAAAGATTCCTCATAGACTATATGATCTTATGTTGTGAAGTCATCCTTTGGCTAATTTTTCTTCTGTGTTATGCACTTGCAGGTTCTGGCTGATACATCCTCTTCATCATCATATTTTGCTTGATCTACAATTACACCCCTTTAGGAGAAGGGATATTATAGGAATAGGATCAATCGAAACATTCAGAACAAGTTATGTTGCCCTCGATAATCATAGCACAATCATTTATAAAATGAGTCTTATCTACATTTTGCTTTATTTTATTGCTGGCTCATGCTTATTATTTTTCATTGAAGTAGGTATTCTTTCTTTCTTCTCTCTTTCCTATGAACTCCTGTAAACCATAGAATCCATCAGATTGTTAGACGGTATATCCCATAAGTCGCACTCTGAATTAAACATGCTGGACCCATTTCTAGTCTCTTTTCCACCCTCAGACTCGTCTCCATTTTCGTCACCAAGTTTCTGGTTCCATGAAAGAGATCCATCCCCTTCATTGCCGAAACACGGTGGACTATATTCAAATCCGGACACTGATGCCGGAAAAGCACTACAAACCCCGGAAAAATTTCCTGACGTTGCCCCTGCTGAATCCCAAGGTTTGTTTGATGGCATCATGTTATTAGGTTCTTGTATGGCCCTTGATAATCCAAGTTTGATCTTCTCGATAGTATTGTCCTTTACGTCTTGACTAATGGTAGTGTTGTAATTGGCTGCAGTGTTTTGTTGGAGCTGGAAATCGACGCGTTTCTTGGTTAGTAGGTGGAGCATTTCATCTTTGAAGCAGCCCAGGGCGGCTTCAGCCAGGTGAGCCACCTGAGGTGGTGCTAGGGTGGTGGCAATCTCCGCCATGAGGTGGGAAAAGGGCTTGTGGGTAACCGGATCAATGCCCATCCCCGAAAGCTTCTTTTTGAGCTTGGTGTTCCAGTGATTCTTCACATCGTTGTCGGTTCGCCCAGGCAGTTGAGCAGCAATTAACGACCACCTGTGACACCCCAATTCAGGCAAAATTACTACTCTGTAGCAAACATGGGGAGAGAAATGAAGACAAAGTGCTGAGTTGTGAGCCCATTGCTGTCTCACGTGTATGACAATGACGAAAATGCCATTGTTACATCATCGTGATGCAAATTTCTTAGGTAGAGATATCCCTAAAACTAGAACAGGAGTACAAAATCTACAACTGGAGGATTACCGGTTGCCAACGACTGAATGAAGCATAATGATATTTTGCTCTTCTGCCTCAGAAAACTGCCCATGCTTCAGATCAGGGCGAAGGTAGTTAGTCCACCGCAGCCTACAGCTCTTCCCACATCGTTGGAGACCTGAAATCAATCCAATGAGAAGGATCGAGTCAATCTTAGAAAATTTTACTGCATTTTAATCATCAGTCCTACAAAGCGTAAATACAAACCGGCATTTTTAGGGATGAGGCGCCAGTTGCGGGTGCCATGCTGGGCAATGTAGGAAGAGAGCTTGTTGTCTTCTTCAGGGGTCCATTGCCCCCTCTTGACATTGTCTTTCTCACAACAGGGAATTCTGCCCATGTCTTCTTTTTGTGCTTGGTTTGTTTAACAGGTTAATCCAACCACCAGGGAGCAGAAATTAGATGATATTTAGGAATTAATTAGAAGCAATGACGATTTAGTGAGTAAAATACGGTGAGGGGAAAATAACAGAAAAGAGAAATAAGTTGTGGTCTGAGTAGAAAATGCTGGGAAGAGAGGTAAATAAATAGGGGAATTTATGTTATGGAGGAATTACACGAGGGAGAGAGCTGACACCAAAGGTGCATGATTTGATTAAAGAATTCAACGCCCATTGAGCGTGTGAGAGATTAACTGGTAGCTCATCCATAAGACGCCCGGTCAACTCTCTCTCTCTCTCTCTCTCTCTCTCTCTCTCTCCCCCCTCCTGTGGTTTGTGCAAAGAGTTTTTTTTTTTTGATGCAGGGTATCTCGTATCAGCTCGTGCGCATGTTGGACTAATCCAACATCTCCCATAGTCTTTTCATATGCTTACGCGTGGGGGTGAAATGATTTCAAGAGTTACTAACAATGGGAGTCAAACCTAAAATCTTAGGTGAGAACAATTTGTAAGTTTCAGACCAAAATCCCGAGGCTAACCCTGCAAAGAGTTGGGTGGGTGGGTTTGTGAGTTGGTCACACAAACCCCCCTCAGAGATTGAGAGGTGCTTTGGACTTGCGAAAGTTAAGGTTGTGTTGCACGTGGGGGCTGCACCTGCACGCAGTACTTCTTCATTTTTGGCACAACCTGAAGGAGTGCATGTTTTTGGGTGGTTCTTGTCTGTGGGTATTAGTAAAATGGTATTTTGTATCACAAAGTTTTCCTGCAAAAGAGTGGTTGGTTGGTGGGTGTTTTAGTTTTATTGTTGGAGGGAAGATAGAAGGCTAAAACTAAAAGTTGTAATACTCCAAGCCCCAATTGTTTTTTAATTTCTGGGAAATTGTTTCAAGGAAACCATAATCATTGCGCTCGAAAAGTTTTAGGGAAAATGCCGGCCAATGACGTGTTTTGATAATTAATATCCGCATTAACAAATGTTCTCAACATGCCCTTGGCGAATTTTAATCATCAAAACATGCCCTGAGCCGTCATTTTTCCAAAGTTTTAAGCTTTCAACAATCTTGATGAAATGATTGATAAAATTCAATTTCCAAACAGGGAGACGGTAGAGATGAAGTTTTACAAATTTCGCTCACTGACTCGATCAAATTGACAAATACTTTACGACATTCAACAAAGAAAAGTGGACATATAATGTAGAATTGAAGGAACAAATATCACAGGGAAACCGGAAAAGCGTGATCCGGTGAATAAGTTAGGAACAAATATTACAGTGTACATTACAATGTCATTAACTTGTTATGTTCCTTGTGATCCCCACTATTAAAAATCATAGCCTTTGAACTATCTTGTGTTCCGCGATAAGTAATCTTAGCTCAATTTAGCTGTAATGAGTCCCTCAATTGACCCAACCAAGGCAAACATAGTCACAAGCAAACAAAAGACACTAAAAATGCGAAGAACCACCCATTTTGTCGTCCAAGCTCCAATTTTCCTCTGCACGAAGTACATTTCCACTGGAAAATAAATGGACAATGGCCAAAAGTTTAGGGCTCCTATGACTCCCAAAACTTCGTTGAAGTATGGAAAGATCATCGCGATTGCAGTCGTCGATACAACGTAAGTTGTTCTGAAACACAGCCTGAGGAGATTTAGTCTAAAAGTCGGCAACAAGGGGAGTTTAAAAGTGTACTCATCGTTCACGAATCCACTGTTTGGGTACTTCCAGGCTAACCATTTTTCGACAACTGCAAAAACTGGCTGACTGTATACCTGTCAATATACTCATCCAAAGGAAGAAGGTTCTTTAGTTGCATTCCGGAAAAGAATGAAAAGTCTTAAAATGCAGATAAATGTATGTTTGAGAACAAGGCGAGTAGTGAGTTTTTCAAGCTTGGCTTTGAAAACAATATTTTGCAATCTAAAACAATTTTCTGCAATCCGTTCATGAGCTGAACTTAAATAGATGAGTCGATGCTGCTGTTTCCAACCATGTTTGATCAAGCGCAGCAAATTTGATTAGTTTCAATATTGTAGGACGTATTTACTGAACGAGAAGATTTAAGTCATCCAGCTGAACAGTGGTACCTGATAACCTCCCACTAAATGAAGAACAATGCAAGCATTA
>BPLS01000194.1:58248-68356 GCA_019656275.1 Rhododendron kiyosumense | reverse complement strand
AAAGGCGATGTCCCCAAGTGCTTGAGAAACTAACCACATTTTCTGAGCTGCAGTAGAAGTCGTGATTCCGGCAATGCTACCCTTGACTACTCCATCTCCTGCAAAATTACAGTTTCGTGAAACCAATGATAATACTTCTTATTCAAGAACTTCTTGAATAAATGTTGCCAAAGCTAGTCATTTCCAAGTCCTTGAATCCAAACGCAACCTAATACGAGCATGCAGTTTCTTATTTCTAAGTTCAGCAGAGGGAATTGGGCAACCATACCTAAAACTTTTGCAAAGCCAAGTCCAAATCCTATGAAAGAATAGGTAAAGGACATGATTGCAGCAACGACAGAAAGCCATTCCATGTTATGGAAATCAGGTATCTGAGACATTACGATCTGCACTGCACCGAATATTAGCATATAATAAGTATCTCCAAAGTCACATACCGCCTCATGCCCATATTCATGGTAACAGTTTGATTTCTGTATTGCTCTGCATCAATTTTGAAGAACCAAACATCACCACAAGAGAGTACGTTTGTCCTTCACAATTTCATATCAAAACAAAAGCTCTGGATTACTGTTATTGCCGTATCAGATTAGGTACCTCATGCTGATAGCTGAAGTAATGGTGTAGGCAATGGCGATCCCGTACAAGCTTATTTGTACAACAAGTCCACATAGCCATGCACTTCTTTCTCCTGAAAACGCCATGTTGGTGGCAAAACTTGAAGTTTTGTTGGAATTGAACACTTATTTTACGACACTAACAATTCAAACTTCCAACAACCAGGTATTTGAATGTTGCATTCATATTTCATGGACCTAACTTTGTAAAAGAACTACTAAAAAAGTCAAATAAAATTGGTGAACCAACTTTGAAAAGTATAAACCAAGAAAATATATATTTTGGCTGAGCAAACGATTTGGAAGGGGTGACCAGCAGAGTGACCCAATTTGGCGTGACCATTAGAGTTCTTAACCGCTCTAGAATTTTTGACTGGGAGGATAGCCAAGACACAAGAGGTTCAACTTGCTTAATACAATCTCAAAATTAACGGATTACTTCTAATAGTCGAAGTGTAATTCCTCTCTGTTTGTGGTGTGTGTCTAAAACCAAATATGCCCATTCAGCTGTTACCTTACCCAAATTCACTAGAACAGCTTCCAAGTATGAGCGGTTTCTGGCAGGGCCGTATTCTGGATCAGGATATCTGTAGCAGTTGGAGAGTAGAAATGTGGAGAGAAGGGTGATAAACGCGAAGAACAGCATTGCCAATGGACCTGCGATCCAACCAAGCTGAGCCATACACCATGCCAACGACAGCACACCTGACCCTATCACTCCAGTTATTATATGAGCCACCGCCGTCCATACATTCCCTGGGCCAAAATTCCAATTCCAATGATGATTTCGAAAATCAGTACATCCTTAAGTTTTATTTTTTATTTCTTGGTAAAGAGAGATTTTATTACCAAACTTACATCCTTAAGTTCTATGTATGTATCTATCTTCTGTATGAACCAAATTATAGAAACATTATAAGTTTATAACACTTCTTCAGTGGCTAGAAGTTATGGAAATTGAAAAGCAGAGACACAACTACGAAAATGGAAAAATTGCCCAATGACACCAAATCACCTTTCCTGAAACCTCCTCCTTCCTTGTCTAAGCCCTATCTTGTGGCAGGTTGTGCCAAAACAACAGTTTTCCGATGGAAAAATGTCACACCGGAGACGGGTTGGGATCTAAGTCACGTAATGCATGTGCGTGAGTGAAAGCAGAAGCGACATGACTCTGAAAATTCGTGAGAATGACGATTGTGAGCAGGATGCCAGGAACGTAAAGAAACATTCCTGAAGTACACACCCTATTTCCACATAGCTTTGCCAAACCTGTAGCTTTCTCAAACAAGTGAGCAAGGTGTGAGTAAGCCAAATTACCAGTTCTCTTCTTGAGGGGAGGATCAGGTGGAAGTGGTTCATTGGACGATGATGCCGCAACTGTTGATTGAATCAATGGAGTAGTAGCCTGATTATCATCATCATCTCCTCCTCTTCGTTCTCCCGTCATGGCCTTCTGATTGATCCCAGAATCACAACTCACCATATTTAATTATAGGAAACACAACATTTATAGAGAGAGAGAGAGAGAGAGAGAGAGAGAGAGAGTCCAATGTGTTTGCTGTTCAAGAGAAGTTTGTTAATAACAACTACTTCCGTGTCCTGGCGTCTCAAGACTTTTTTAGATCAATGCTCTGGACTCATAAATGGATACAAATATATTCAAGTCGACCTCCGATGCGCGTGTACCCCATAACATGCATGAGATCGTGTTACATGAGATCCACGTATACTATATGGCTCAAACATATCTGTATCCGGACTTCTATGTCTTTATAGTTATCTTACCATGACAATATTTAGAGCTCCTTTGGATGGTGAAAAAGACGAATAAAAGAACGGAATAAGTTTTCTCACCAAATCTTACCACTTTTGGCCAGAAATCATCATTTCCCCCACCCCCACCCCCACCCCCACCCAAAGGGCTGCTAAGAATAGAAATGGGATTCCTCACCAATCCCCAGGGACTCCACCCTCTATTTTGAGGAGTTTTTCGATGATGGAATTGTTTTTAAGTTTTAGAAAATCATGGAGAACAGAATTAAACGACCATGAACGTTACAGTTAATTTAGATTCCTCTCGTAGAGTTGAACGATACGATTCAAAAATTATGCTCCAATCGACTAAGAAGTAAGAGAAAAAAAAAAAAAAAAAAAACCGCCTTAGGCCATAGGCAGCCAAAAGCGATCTCCCTAAAATAAATTTAGTTTATTACTCCCTCCGTCCGGATTTAATGGTTCCTCGTTTAATTCTAATCGAATAAAAAATGAGTTATACATTTAAATTGGTAATAAATTTTATATACAATATGGATCTTGTTTGATAGATTACAATTAGTTCTATGAGACAATATTTTCAAAATTTCATAAAATATTGTAAATTATAAGATATAATCGATTGAAAAATGACACAAATTTCGAAAAAGGACTATTAAATCAAGACGGAGGGAGTATTAAACCAAAGACCCTAAATTGAAGTGTGATTGGAGTTTAGAGCAGGGACAATTCGATCACGTTAGTTGTTGCCAATAATTCTCGTCCTGAAATGACAAGAACGCCATTTAATAATGGTGAGTTGGCACGGTAAGATTTCCCAAAAGGAAGGGTAAGAAAGTCGAGAGGGCTGGCTTGGAGGTTTTTTTTTTGATAATCAAAAGGGTGGGAGGGGGTGACCAACGTAGTAACTCTTCTTTGGGTGTGACCATAGGGGCTCCCTACCCGCCAATGGAATGTTCAGTTCGAGTCATAGCTACCATTCGTGAAAACGGACCGTCACCATGGCACCACCTAATCCACAGAGGTGAGAAATCTCCCTCTTCGGTCCACATACGGGTTCGAAATAAAGCCTATTAGTGGCACCACCGGATACTGCTCCGTTGGCTCGAACCGGCGCAGGTGTTAAAGAGAGCTGTTAGACTCCCACCAATTGGACTACCACCTTGATGGTTTGGCTGGCTTGGAGTTGGATCACTCACTCTCGTAGGACTTTGACTAGTAGGTATACCTGAAAAAGAGGTTAGGCCCCAGCTGGTTTTCAAGCAATAGTACTTTGTCTTTCACTTTTTATACTCTTCGGTTTTGACGGCTAGTAATCAGCCTTCGGGCTAATATAACGAAGTTGAAACAAAAAGTCTTCCCATCGTAGACTGTTCGTTTTGTGTTTTGAAGGTGGTTTTGAAAATAATGAGCAGAGAGAGATAAGATAAAGAAAAAAAATGTATTAAGAATCGTGATCAAGGGCTTTAATGCCCTCCAAACGAACAAGCTCGGCAAGATTTAGAAGATATTGATTTCTCATGCCAATAACCCCCCCTTGGCAGGATCCCTGGGTTCCAAAAACACATGGTAAGGACTATATGATTTGCAAGCAAGATTCTGAAACTTGTAGGAGTGTATGATTTGCGTCCTTGTGCTAAAATATCACTAAATGTTAGGATGTTCCATCTATGTAAATTCAAAAGCTTGGATTCAAGGGTCATCAAACCCAATATATTTACATAATTATTGTGTAGCTTGTTTATAATTTTTCGTAATTTTTCATAATTTTTTTTTATTTTTTGGTATTTTTTTTTATCATTTTTATCTATTTAACTTTTGCTTAATTAATATAAAATTATCCTTTTGGGAAAAAATTCTGAATTTTTTTTTGTAGTTGCTCCATATTTTTGTGAAGATATTCCAATTCAAAGTTCATGAAAAAAAAGTTATGATGCCACAAAAAAAAAGCCCATTATGTCTGTTCAGACACATTGATGTTCCTTCCTGCTACAAGGGCAAAGGCTAATTTTATTACTGGGGGGTGGCCGCATGGTCTACCTCCTTTGGGGAAGCCGTGGCCACCCTACGCAGGGTGCCAAGGCACGTTGCTATCGAGACCACTCGGGTAATTCTTGGCCATTTGGCCTCGGTTGGTCGAGATAACACTTGCACATTCAGCTGTATAATCTCATAGAGTCTACCTTAGTGCTGTCTCTCAGGTAGGGGCAAAGGCTGCTGAGCACTTTCAAGGGCTCTCTTTTTCATGCTTTCGGAGTGGGGGATGGCGCCTGAAGCCTAATCTACTAGAAAAAAACCCATGCAGTAATTTGATTCCCATTTGTGAGAGCATTGTACTATAATTGTTCATCTCAACTTCGCACGAATAAGTCCTTGAACTGAACCAAGTAAGGCCAAGATTGACACAATCAAACAAGCAATGCTGTAAGCTTGAAGAACAACCCACGTCGTAGTCCAAGCCCCAATCTTCCTCTGCACAAAGTATATTTCCACTGGGAAATATATCACCAATGGCCAAAAGTTGAGAACCCCCAACAGTCCCAAAACTTGGTTGAAGTAAGGGAAGCTCATTACGATTACAGTGGTTGATACAACGTATCCAATCCGAAAACATAGCCGAAGAGGGTTCAGCTGGAATGCTGGAATCAGTGGGAGTTTAAAGGAGTAGAAATTGCTCACAAATCCACTGTTTGGGAACTTCCCACTGATCCATCCTTCCACAGTTGCGAAAACTGGTTGACTGTAAACTTGAACATAGACAAAACCATATAGGCGCACGCAGAATGTCTTCAAGAAAAGCGTCAAGGAATGTTAAGCTCTTTGGGGGTTGATGCATGTCCAAATGTGGTCACCTTAATGTGAATGGTTTTTTTCTAAAACTCTAAGCATTATGCAAACCAAATTGATTCGTAACTATGATACCTGATATCCTCCAACTAGGTTCAGAACAATGCAAGCATTAACAAAATCAACCAGCCAGTAAGGCTCATAGAAACCGAATCTTGAAAAGAGATTCCCTGGCGTTTCACTCCCGAAGGCCGCATATCTCCTCCAACTAGGTTCAGAACAATGCAAGCATTAACAAAATCAACCAGCCAGTAAGGCTCATAGAAACCGAATCCTGAAAAGAGATTCCCTGGCGTTTCACTCCCGAAGGCTGCATATCCAAAGTATCCGCAACAGAGGTAGAAGAACGTTGTGATGAAGATTGCAGACGTGGAAGCCTTCTTCATTGTCTCTCTTGTTTTCCGGCGGAGGCGACTCCAAAGTGTCCTATTTAATTCATTGCACGTAAAATCACAATCAAGACTGCCCTCAAACGGGTTATTTTATTGAGTCATTGAAGAATTGAGCCAAAGGCGATGTCCCCAAGTGCTTGAGAAACCAACCACATTTTCTGAGCTGCAGTAGAAGTCGCGATTCCGGCAATGCTACCCTTGATTACTCCATCATGCATGATCACCGAAGTACATCGTTGATGGGGAATGTTGATCATGTTCTCCCTCCCCAATACTACCCATGATCTTCTATCTCCTTAGAGGCTAATGGCGTAATCAGGATTAATTTTTATCTTATCGTGGGATGGTCATGAAACTGTTGCATATCCTTTCTATCTCTTAACCCCTACAAATATATGACCCAAAATTTTTTTTTTATTGATTCAACGCGTACTTGGACAATAACACTATTTCGGAGAATTTATTTCAACTCATTTTTAATTAACTAACTGATGTACTATGACGCAAATTGGTCCAAGATAATTCTAGCTTAATTAGTATCAAGTGAATCTCCTAATTAATAATACGCTGAATCTTATTGAGAGGTGAAGAAAAACTTTTCAAAATGTGAAAGAGAGCCTGAATGACTTCTCATTTATTGGTGATCGAAATTGAATAATCAGAAAATCATTGGGCAATCTCGAAAATTATTAATACTACTATTTCAAAGTTTCAGTTAACTAATCTCCCTTTAAAAAAACGGCTATTAGAGGTGGTTCCGTTTTAGTAATTAAGAAGCTTAAAATACTACTACTAAGTTGCAACTCTATCGCGCAAAATAGACAATGGTGGGTGGAGGGGGCACAGGCAGGAGCCACAACAACCACCCCAACAAGATGAGTCATTTAATTTTCTCCTTGTTATTTTAAAAGTTCTGGGTTTCAAAAACTTCTCTTCGCGACGATTCAAACAGGGGCCGTAAAATAAACCCATAAAGATTGGAAAACCCCTGAGCAAGATTTAGGAGAGATTGTTCGTCGTAATTCAAATCCTTGCTCTAGTACAATACTCAAATAACACTTGCCATGGCACTAGGTCGTGAAATCTTACCATGTGTAACACGTTACAAGAAAGATCCTTAAACAATTGATACGACTTGCGCATGTAATTTGTGCTATGCTTAACTTGCGCGCAGTATCAGGTTATTGTTTTTCTTTCTTTAAGAAAATAAAGTTTCCCCATCAAATATCGTAGCAGCAACAATCATTCAAATCCAAAACAACCATAACAAGAGCTAAATGGCACACCCCGGACCAGCAGCTAAATGGCGCTAAATGCCTTTCAAAGAGAGCTTAGGTAGCCGACTTCTACCCAGCCGCTAGGTATTTTGATGGCGCCTTCCGCTTGGATCAAGCTGGACATCTAATTGAACAAGTTTAGCTTCTCAACTTCCTTGAGTACAACAAGCAGGTTTTAATAACAGAGTGAGAGAGCTTAGCCTATCTTATTACTTTGACAAAGGAAGCCGTTGATTGATGCTGCGTATTGAAAGTCAACATAAGTTCAAAATCAAGCTAAACCGAACTGATTACCGTTAAGGGCCGGGACAAATAAGTGAATAAAGAAACCTCATTTCAAGAGAATAAATAATCAATCATTATTTCTTTAGAGGATTGACTACCGCTCACCTCCCCTTTGGAAGTGTACAAGAGTGGCAAATTGGACTTTCTCCGGTCGGTCAAAGAACACAATCTTAATTTCCATTCAATAGGTAAAATTTACATTTGGAGCAAACCCTTTGCTACATCACATCTAGAACAAACATCTTATAACCAGTAATCTATTCCAAGATCCAGACTATATATGTATGTATGTATGTATGTATTCGAAGATCAGGACAAAAATCCCATACACATCCAGCTATATAATGTCATTGATATTTTTTCAGGGAAAAAAAACCCACAGGACTTCCATTCCCATTTGTGAGAGCTTTGTACTGTACTTTTTAGCTCCATTTAGCTCTAATAAGTCCTTCAACTGAACCAATTAAGGCCAATATTGACACAATCAAGCAAGCAGTGCTGAAAGTTTGAAGAACAACCCATTTAGTTGTCCAAGCCCCAATCTTCTTCTGCACAAAGTACATTTTCACTGGGAAATATATTGCCAGTGGCCAAAAGTTGAGTGCCCCTAACACCCCCAAAACTTGGTTGAAGTAAGGAAAGATCATTGCAATTACAGTGGTTGATACAACATAGATAGTCCTAAAACATAGCCTTAGAGGGTTCAACTGGAATGCTGCAGGAATCAATGGGAGTTTAAAGGAGTAGAAATTGTTCACAAATCCACTGTTTGGGAACTTCCAACTGAACCATGCTTCCACATATGCAAAAACTGGCTGGCTGAACACCTGAAAAAACAAATGCTAATGCCCTCAGATTCTTTTGTATCCCTATGCAAATCCATTTTTCAGTTCACTCAAAATTTCCTTCCCAAGCTGCATGAACCAGATTTCCGGAAATATCCACAGGAAAATTATTGCTAATTGTCCAAAAAAATCGTTGTGTCTTCCTCTGATTTCTTATAAAAGATATGTAGTCCACCAGAACATAAGTGATAGTAATTGGGATACATACATTGAAAGCAAAACCATATAGGCAAGTTTTCGGGTATTAGTCCATTTCTTGAAGACGAACGTTACTCAATCATGTGTGGTCTCACCGTGCACAACAGTGTTGTGCAATAGCCACAGTGTCCACCCCCAAATCTTATTCTAAGCAATTTTTGGTAAAAGTTTTTTGGCGTAATGTTAGTGCCCAAATTTGGTACTGATAAAATGCAGGTGCCTAGTGACTGAATTTGGTACTGATAAAATGCAGGTCCCTAAAAAAAAGTAACTAGAAATGCTATCAAAAATTTTAGATTCAAAACATCAAACACTTCAACAAAATTTATTCTGTGTGATCCACAATGCACAAAAACTTAGATCTACAACATAAATTTGTTTTCGAGATATTTTTTTTTTGGGGGGGGCTACATAACATTCTGTTTGGGTCCCATCTCATCATGTGGCACAAAGCACTAGGGATTGACGTCAAAATGCTGCCGCCCCAAGGTTGATAGATTTTTTGCATCTTAAGCATTGTGCACTCAAATTGATATGTTCTCAAGCATTATGCAAACAAATAGATATGCAATAGTGATTACCTGATATCCTCCGACTAGGTGTAGAACAATGCAAGCATTGGCAAAATCAACGAGCCAGTAAGGCTCATAGAACCCAAATCCTGTCAAGAGATTCCCTGGCGTGTCACTCCCAAAGGCTGCATACCCAAAGCATCCGCAGCAGAGGTAGAAGAAGGTGGTAATGACTATTGCAGATGTGGAGCCCTTCTTCATTGTCTCTCTTTCCGGCGGAGGTGACTTCAGTGTATCCTAATAAACACATCGCACAAAAATCAGATTACTCTTGGAATAATTCAAGTAATACACTTTTATCTCTTCATACAAACTCATTTTTCTCCAAATGCCTAGTTGAGAATTGGTGTTGCTCAAAACATAGATTATTTGCACCACCTCACGCGCTCTCAACATTGGCAAACACAAGAATACCGATAAGCAAGGTCCAAGGTCAAATTTAATTTGTTAAGTTGGGAAGGGCCAAATACTAATATTGTACCGAAAGTGCTTCAAACACGAAAGACATAACCACATACCTGAATTTCTAGAAGAATGACTGTATATGGGTAGGCAAAAGCAATATCCCCGACTGCCTGAAGGACCAACCATACTTTGTCAGCCACACTGTCAGCTGTGACTCCTACAATGCTCCCCTTGATCTCCCTATTTTCTGCAATTGCAAAAGCAAGAAAATTGAACACCAAAAAAGCGAGAAACTTACGCAACATGTGAGTCTTGAATTTCTCCTAGGAAAAAATTGGGGCAAAAGCAAAAATACTTTTACATTATGGCTAACACAGAAAATATCGTCCTTTTCAGAAGATACCTTCTTAGTTCTACCCATTTCCTAATCCAATCCAAAAGTAGAAAGAAAATTCGATAGACCTTGTTTTCAAATCTTTCCCGTTACAAAGTCTAGGAACACGCCTTTAAAAGGCAACTTCGGGCACAACTGTTTCTTGGGATGTTGATGATAGTCTAATTGACCAAAAAGCTAGGGAACACTCAAAAGCAAATGGGAGAAGAAACTACAAAGCCGGCCATACCAACTACTTTTGCAAAGCCTAGTCCCAGTCCAATGGAAGAGTAAGAGAAGGACATGACTGCTGCAACAACTGAGAGCCATGCCATGTTATGAAAATCTGGAATCTGAGATACTATAATTTGAACACCCCCAAATAGCAGCATGAAAATAGTATCCCCATAGTTGCATGATGCCTCGTGCCCTTCTTTGTGGTAACAATTTGATTTCTCAATTGCTCTGCGTCAATAACAGAAAAGAATCATCTATCTGATGAAGTCAAACAGAAAATGATGAGA
>BPLS01000194.1:41032-58238 GCA_019656275.1 Rhododendron kiyosumense | reverse complement strand
GAGAGAGAGAGAGAGAGAGAGAGAGAGAGAGAGAGAGAGAGAGAGAGAGCATACTTCACACTTGCAGCGGATGTTATGACATATGCAACTGCACACCCATACAAGCTCTCATACAAAAACACTGCGCATATTTTTTTGTATTTCTCTCCTGAAATATTAAAGAAAACCATCTCTGTAACACGAACTAAATTATTAAAGCTCAAAACTCGTGCTTGATTTATTAATGATTCAAGATGAATTTGTTATGGAACAGACCACGTTTGAACTCATTTTGGAGTCCGCTAAATGTATGAGCTCGACTTGAAGTTAGTTTGATTGAATCTCGTTTGAGATCAGTTAAAAAATAAACAAACTTAAACTTACGAATCTTATTATTCAATCAATCCACACAATTCAGCTCGATTACAACCCTACATAACATAATGCAAGTTTAGTTTGTAACAACTTCATGTCTTGCAATTTGGGTCTCGTTCTTGTAAAATTCATCTACAAACTTAAATCTTTAAGACCAGTGTATTGATGATTATTTCTAAAGGCAATTAAACGAAATTAGCACGTACCCAAATACAACTGAACAGCATCCACGTAGGACCGGTTCCTGGTTGGCCCATATTCAGGATCAGGAGATCTGTAGCAGTCACATAGAAGGTTTGCAGAAACAATGGTGATGGCTGCAAAGACCACCATAATCAGTGGTCCGGCGACCCACCCGAGCTGAGCCGTGCTCCATGCTAGGGACAGCACTCCTGCCCCTATCACTCCAGTTATTATGTGCGCCATTGCAGTCCATATTGTCCCTACAATTACATCAACACTTTAGCCCAAAAGACCAAAAAGCTAATAGAAATAAGAAAAAAAGGGAAAAGAAATGAAGAAGGAATCAAAGACAAACTTAGGATCTTCAATTTCTGAAAGCATTTGCGGAGGGAAAAGAAAACGCAAGATTCCTATTTCGTTCTCGTCTTTATGTAACGAAGTAGATTCTTTTACCTTTTTTTCTCCCTCCGAAAAGGCAAAAGAGTCTAAAGCAATACAAAGAAACCATGAATACATAAGTTGGGTATTCTAAAGAGAGATTACCAGTTCTTTTGAAATCCTGCCCAGGATCAATATCTCTCAAGTTTATCATTAATGGGAGGGTGTTGATCTTCTTCTCACTCACCAATACTACCAATGTTTTTTCTCTCTCCCTAGTGGCCTATAAAAGCTTTATGGGAATTTGGATTCCTCTGGTCACCAGCCCTTTGGATTGACACAGCGGAAGTTACGAGAGACTAGTTAGTGTACTAGTCCAAACGAGATAAATAACTCATCGCAACGAGCAAATCTTGCGCACAAGAACGCAAATCTTGCGCACAAGAAAGAAGAGAGAATCCCTACAATATTATTGATAAAAGTTTTAAAAGTTTTTATAATTGAATAGGTTACGGCCCTTTTTATAAGAATCTAACCCTAGAAATCCTATTGTAAAAGAAATAATAAATCATACCAAAATAAGCGGTATTAAATAAAAGATATTTCTAATTAATTAAAATAGAATCCTAATTCTTGTAGACCAAGAATCCTAATAAAGGCAGAAATCAAAATCAAACCGAATACGGAAAGTTTTCTAACCTAAACGAAAATATTCCTAACCAAAATCTTATTCTAAAACAATAAAAATAAAATACAAAAACTCTCCATTTTTGTCCTAAATCAGTCTCCTTTTCTTCAAAAGAACTCGCTCTCGAGTTCTCATTAGAAACTTGCCACCTTCTATTCCAAAGAAATAGATATTTGGAATATTTCAACTTCTCGCTTGTCTTCCAAAAATCATTCAAATTTTTTTTTTCATACGATAATCTTTTCTCTTCATATTTCAACTTGTTGACAAGATGTATTAAACAAATGTTGGGAATCCATTCAAACTGTTCCACTCCAAGAAAATCTATGAAATCAACATGAGCCCCGTCGAACATGCAATCTTGCAATGAATCCGTTTTCTGCATGTATGCTTCAAATTGATGGCTGGCCAATCCTCTTGAAGGGAAGTATAATTCTTTCAGCACCAACTTACCTTCACATGTATCGTCAGCCAGACTATCTTCCATGACACTAATATTAGTATCGACTAAATCCAACGAACAATTATTTTGGTACTCAATAACTTGATCACCAACATCGATTCAATTTTTTTATTATCAACCTCAATGTTAGCTTCCTCTTTTTTGCTAATATCAAGGTCAACTTTCTTTTTATCATTAACTTCAATGTACCTATAATGACTGCATTCTACATCGACCTCTACTATTTCTTAAATATTAGGTTCAACAATTATCACCTTCTCTAGTTCAACTCGATCTCCTTCCTCTTCAGGAATCTCATATCCATCAATACAATTAAGAAGTGTCGAACTTGAAGTTGAAAGAGCATGGCTAGTTTGTTGACTTTCAGAAATTGGTTGGTATTTACTCAAATAACATGTAAGTACTCTTTGTGAAAAATATTGCAAATCAAAAGTATCTTGGAAGGAATGTTTGGACTCAAGCTTCCTTCGATACTCTTGATACAATATCTGCCCATGATTTGTTTGAAGAAATCTATCACTCGTCAATCGTATCATCCTAGGCCATGTTCTAATGGATTGTTTATATTGTCGCAATCTATCGAATTGCAATCGTTCCCACCACGTAGAAACATAGCCATATAATTTACGAGCCGCATATTTGACCTCCATCTTCAGGAATATCCGTGTAGAACTTAAAGAATTTATCTACTTTATGAAACCAATAAATAAAATTCTCAGGATGGCAATACCCATGAAAAGTAGAAATTATTGGTTCTACCTGAATAGTTAAAAAGTCGTCATCTATGCGATACAATCCTCCAGATCTTGATTGTCGCTTTTTCGACTGTTATCCATAATAATCCTCAGGTAACTTGTCTTCATATTCATCCTCATTATCAAGTTGGTAATAAGAATACCCTCTGGAGACGTTTTGGTTAATAGGTTGGTTGCTGGCAAATCCCTCAACGCAATTCCTATTAACTTTGTGTTTAACAGATTGACCATGGGCAAATCCCTTGGTGCGATTCCTGTTAAATCCTTCACCACGACCAACGTCAATGGGTGTGTCTTTAACTTTGTTTGGTGCCATTGAACCAGGCAAAACCTGGCTTTGATACCACTTGACGCAGCGGAATTCATGAGAGACTAGTTAGCGTATTAGTCCAAACGAGATAAACAACTCGTCGCAACAAGCAAATCTTGCAATGAATCCGTTTTCTGCATGTATGCTTCGAATTGATGGTTGGCCAATCCTCTTGAAGGAAAGTTAATAATTCTAATCTAAATGAAAATATTCCTAACCAAAACCTTATTCTAAAACAATAAAAATAAAATACAAAAACTCTCCATTTTTGTCCAACATCATAAAGAGGAGGCCTTTCTCATCAAAACTCATCATTTTTTGTGAGATTTGGTAAGAAATGAGGACAGCCACTCAAAAAGTGAAGGTTTTGTACTTCTCCCTCCATTTTCTCGCCAAAATGCACAATCTTTGGAAGATAGTCTTTGGATCTTAGGTGTTATACCTTTTTCTCACTCCAAAAATTCCAAGAGTCTAAAGCAATACGTAGAAAGTACTACAACTACCAAAAGTTGGGTGTTCTAAGAGAGAGAGAGAGAGAGAGAGCGCAAAAGTTGAGTGTTCTAAGAGAGAGAGAGAGAGAGAGAGAGATTACCAGTTCTTTTGAAAGGCTGCTCCGCTTCACTATCACTGAAGTTTGTCATCAGTGGCGAATGTTGATCTTCTTCTCTCTCACTACCCATTACAGCTGTCTCTCTCTTCGTGGCCTATAAAAACTTGATGGGAATTTGGATTCCTTTATAAAAACTGTCCTTCCTTTCTGGTCCACCAGGTTGCCAAATGGTCACTCTCATATGGGCAAGAGTAGCCATCAAGTCTACAATTTGGACCGGAGAGAAAAAGATGCCCAACAATCCTCAATACAAGCATCCAAACATGCAAATTTGTCTTCGACTTTACTTAACAGTCCACTCACGTATGAACAGTGGATCATTATAGTGCGGTCCACTGCAGTTTTTTTTTTTTTTTTTTGGGGGGGGGGGGGGGGTCATGGGTCCACTGCAATGGGTTGGGTACCCCGCAAATAAAATACTCCCTCCGTCCCATTTTCATTGTCCTTTTTTGATGTTCGTGTCAGTTTTCAATTGTTTATATCTTCTAATGTGAATCTCCAAAAATATGCAATATGGATCTTATTTGATAGATTTCAATTTGTTTTATAACACAAAGATGTCAAATTCATGAAAAACATTATAAATTGAAAGATATACGCAATAGACAAAAAAGTGAAAAGGGAATAATGGACAATGAAAATGGGACGGAGGGAGTATTACCATCACACAATACAGGTACGTCCTTGTCTCCCAAACACCCAAGGAAAGTGAATAATATTGCCGCTACCGTATAATTTTTTTAATACGTAAATAGTTAGAAGTATCACATAGACAATGCCGTGGAGTTCTCCAAAAACGCTATAAATAAAACCCAGTACTGCAGTCTGGCAGTGTGAGTTTGTTCCTTGTGGTAATTGGGTAATTTGCTGGAGTATTTTTTTGGGTACAAATACAAATATATGTTGTGTTGGTTCGTAAGAAAAGTTTGATTTTAGTTTTTGCCCGTAGTTTTCGTGTTTCCAAATTACACGTCAAAAATGGGATTTTGGTTCACTTGGGGTTCCGAGAACCACCACCTCTCTCTCAATAGAGTTTTCAATAAATTATTTATGCACTTATTGCTCCCATTTTTTTCTATCTCTTAATATGGTTTGCCTTAAATAATGGAGTACTATTTTTCTTCGGTCATGTACTGGAGCTTGATATAGACTTGATCACTAAAAAATGGAAATGAAATATATATCAGTTTAATCAATTGAATATGTGCACGAGTAAAGCCTTGTCATGATAAAGTTAGTTGGTATTTTAATGTAGAATTCCACCAAAAAAACTTAGATCTAACTACTTTTTTAGGCTACCAGTCTCTTATTTGGAAAAAGTATAAAACAAAATGACAAAATAGAATGAGGAACTTTGGAAGCAACAAAGGGAAAATTTCAAAATAGCACCCGACTTTTCACACAAATCACGCATAGGCACCTGACCTTTTAATATTATCAAAAAAACATCTGACCTATTTAAAAATCCATCAATTTTTCACCCGCCGTTAACTTTCCATCCAAAAACAGACGAAAATGCTGAATGGCCTACACCTGGCCATTTGGAGGGAAACCAATATGCATTTTGGAGGAAAAACACATTACTTTATTGATTTCTCCTGCCAAAACCCACCTGTGGGGCCATAGAGTTCCAATAACAACTATTTTTACTTTTTCTATAACTTTTAGTTTTGTTTTTCTTTTCTTTTATTTTTTTCCCGTTTGTTAGTTTTGCGCCAACTTTTTGTGACTTATTGATTTGTCTCGACAAGAAGAATCAGAAAAGTATTTTTTTTTACTTTTACCTAAATATTTTAGAAAATAACTACATTTAAGTAAAAAAAAATGACTATTTCCCAAAATATTTGGGCAAATGTATAATTTTTTTAACTTTTCTGATTCGTCTGGACCAGATGAATCAGAAAACAAAAAAAGTGAGGCACAAAACTAAGAAACACGAAAAAAAATTAAATAAGAACAAAACTAAAAGTTATAGAAAAAGTTAAGAGGAATGGGGATGTTCCAAGATTCCCAAACATTTCCTTCTTCTCTTTCATTTGCCTCACACCATCTCAAGCTATGTCGGAAAAAATGGCACATAAATTTAATCCCCAAAATGTGCAATAACCAGTTCAACAAAAATAAACAGTTACAATAACCGAGATGAAGTCTTATAAGCATGACTCCCATAACAAACTATTGGAACTCCATGACCTCTCAGGTGGAATTGGCGGGAGAAATCCGTAGAATAATATGTTTTTCCCCCAAAATGTATATTGGTTTCCCTCCAAATGGCCAAATGTAGGCCATTTCAGTATTTTCGTCTATTTTTGGATGGAAAGTTAACGGTGAGTGAAAAATTAATGGGTTTTTAAATAGGTCATATGTTTTTTTATAATATTATAAAAGGTCAGGTGCCTATATAAGAATCTGAGAATTAGGTGAAGAATATAAAAGAAAATGATTTTTAATACTCTATATTAATTAATATTGGAATTACTTTTGATGGGGTACGTTGCACATTTATATACTTTCTTTGCTTATACCATACTACATGTAATAATTAATTTATCCGACCGGCCTTCCCCGAGGAGAAATAGTAGTACTATCTAGCTTCTAGTCAAACAAAGGACCAATCACAAAGGCATCACAAAGACAAACAAGAAGTAAGTCACACTCTAAGGCTTTGGATGACAATAATCTTGAGGAGAAATGAGAAAGTGATGTACTAAGATTTTCACATTTGAAACTGACTAGAGTGCAAGTAATTTCTGATGACATATTCAACTAGGAATAACATTCCCTCCCATCTCCATGAAAATCTTAGATTCATGACTCAATCCGTTTAAAAAAAAAATCAAAATAATGGATTTCTTAATAAGATTAATGAATTAATACAAATATCGGAATAGAATTACTTCGGGTATCAAATTACTAGAAAATTGATTCATGACAATCAAATTCCTACTCCTAACGAATATTACAAGCATCAAAATGTAGCTCAAAGTGCAGATTCCCACATGGGTCATAAATATACACGTTGTCGTATGTTCAGTCAGTAACTTTTTTTCAAGGAAGGTAGTCAAGGATTACAAGCTACCCTAATCCATTTGATGGAATAGTAGTAGTAGTGGTAGGTAGTTATTTTCAAGATTTGATAGCTAATTTTGTTTAGGCACCTAAACGTCAAAGGTTGGGGTTTGGAAGCAATTACCAACCAACCAACCTCTGTCACGTAATTCAAACTAGCGTGTGTGCCCGTTCTATGCACGGGCAAAACTAACCCATTGTATGCTCGGGCAAAACTAACCCGTTCTAGCGTTTAACCCGTTCTATGCGCGAGGCAAAACTAACTCATTCTAGCGTTGTGCCCGTTCGAACCTACTACTTTATTAATTGTCCTGTCCATCGAACGGGCACAACGCTAGAATGGGTTAATTTTGTCCCGTGCATAGAACGGGTCGTGTCAGATCTTTGTGGCCCATTTCTAAGAAAAAACGTTGCCATCGCCATACGCCATTGCCGATTTAAAGCCACCTGCCTGTACAGGAGCCAACCCTAAGACCAAGACGGATGCGCCTTCGTGTACAACTTCGTCGAGGATAAAGTTTACATTTGCCCGTTTAGCCCCGTAGGGAAACTCAGCTCGTTCAGTCTCTTTCATTTTGGTTTTTCAGAATCACTTTTTTTTTCTGCGCATGGTTTTCAATAAATTTTCTTTTAAATTATTACTCTCATTTCTCATACTATGTTTTTCTCCACTCACTATCCCAAAACTTAAACCAAGCAGAGTCGAAGTGTCGTGTTGATCGATGTTGAACTTCCTTCTTTCTAAGGGTGTTACAATTTCCCTAAGACACGTTACTCCTACGGATTCAGAGCTGACTCGTAAAAAAGGAATCTCCGTAGGTACCGACGTTGTGTTCTGATATTACCTGTAAGAACCAGACAAACTGGCCGATCAACCTGTACAAATGGGGAAGCTTCTCAACATATAATGGTCCAAAATCTCTAATCCAACGATAGTATTTGCCAGGCATTTCTTTTTCTTTCTTTCTTTTTTTCGGTACTTCGAAATATTGCAGGCATTTCGATTACATGCAAGACCTTTTTGCATGGGTAACTAATAAAGATCTTCTCATGTATGATCTGTTATGGTTTCTTGGTGTGATGCAAACTACAACTTTACTAGGGTCTCGTATAAATTAGACCACCAAAATCGTAATAATCACTAAAAGTCATCAAATAATCAACAAGATTACTAATGGAGAAAAGGATTAGAAAAGCCTAAGGGGTGATCGATGCACGAACAATGCACTCTCCAAAGTAACGATACACCTCCTTTTGCACCAGGTTGTATGGTGTTTTTCTCCAAGATACAACGACCTTCAAGCCGCTTCTGTGCAGTGAAACAAAACTCAAGAAGCAATTATCCAAAATCTGTAAAAGATGAACTCTCTGTGTACTTTTGGAGGAAGAAGAGGGCTGGATATTGTGAGGAGGGGAGAGCTAACGAGGATGAGCGTAACAGTTGCTACAACGGTGAAACCCGTCATAACAAGAAGTGGTCCACCCAGTGCTATGTTCTACATTACAGAAAATGAAAATTCCTAGGGGGAACTGGATACCTACAATAGCAAGATGAAGACCGAGTGATGGGGATACTCTCCTATCACGCGCAATGTCGTGTTCTCTCTAAACCATATGTATGCAATTGCAAAGCAACTCATAAGAATACGACGTTCCAACCCCTAAATCACATTAATCTATCTAGGGACTTGAGAACAATAGTACCTTCGGTAATGGCCTACCCTGTAAAGAATCTGGCAAACGGGCATCAAACTTGTCCAGTAAACTTGCAAATAGATTTAGGGAAAAGGGCCTTGAATTGTGGACGAACTTAATAGGGCAGGTAACTTGGGGAAGCATTTCGTCACCAGGAGAATGAGAATTCTGTTGATGTTTCTCATTCGATTCTTCATGGTTTCCCAACCTTTGTTCCTATTTACTGTAACGACCTACCCTAGCTGACCTGCTAATGATTCGTCTAACCACGTGGCTCAAAAGCCAACCGATGTGGGATGTGACAATTTTTCTCTTCCTCACCTACACTTCTTCGGAAATTGGCTATCGATAACTCAAAAAATTGATGCAACAACAGGAATAGCCGCTTAATTGTAAAGATCTTTGTCCTAAAAAATATACTTACACAATAAAGAATAACATGTTACCGATAATCAATGGCATTTTAGAATACAACGGTCACAACTCATTGTTGAAAAGGCTACCCAGTGACAAGCGCATTGAGGAAGGTCATTGATCTTTATCATGAGCTATTGTGGCAAGATGTGCCGAGCACCTGAAAATTGACTATTGGAAGGACCAATAATTGAAGAGGGCCGTATTCCTAAACTCAGTACATAATTGCAATATGAAGAGTTACTACGTTGTTTTTGCAACGGAAGGGAGAGACTTCAAAAGCGAAAGAGATGGCTTTCGGACTGTGTGATTGAGAAGAATCATCAGTGTCAATAAAGTTAGAGCTCCAGCCTGATGAGCAGTGCCTAGCGAGACAGGTACATATGACAGGAGTGTCGATATCCCTAAAGTGACCTGCAGTAAGAAAATAGTAGGTAAGCCATTCACACATCACTACCTTTTTTTGCTAGATAAAAGAACAGATAACGGATAATAGTAAACCCAGGAAGCTCAACCATGACAATTCACAAGAGGCATAAGTCCTAAGTATTTGCCCAAAAAGGGAGACGGATGCACTCCCAAACAGCTGACCGTTGCAGTCGGGAAATTTTGAGACAAAATTCATGCTCCCAAAAGTTCACGTGCAAGCTGGAGAATTCATTCCAGGCAGCACAATCTTTGGCCAAAGAAATAGCCACTACCTCTTAGCAAAAGGAGACCTATAAACCTCTGAGCACTTCTAAAAGTCGGATCACTTTGCTCTTTAGTGTGGCTGATGTGGGATTCCGAAGAAGGGAATACCTTCAATATAACAACAGTTGCTCAAAGTTCAGCACACTTATTCGATGATATGGTTTTGTGTAAAAAGGTTTGGGCAATTCTTTTGGGTTACAAACAACAAAGTATCGGGTTCTCATACCCAAAAGATATATAATCAGATTTTATATACGAGTAAGGGGTGCTCCCGCCATAATTGCACTTTTGCAACAGACACGCGGTCTCGAATCACAATAATGCTTAGTCTCACCTAAACTGACTCAAAGGATATTCCTTAGACCAAACTCCGAATTCACACTTGTTAGTTACCCAGCCTATGACCTTCATTCCCCGAAGATACAGACAAACTTAAAAAAGCTATGCAAGCCAGATAACTCAAACTCCACAAGTACCTGAAGAGCAGCCATGCCCATGGTGCTTCCAATCAAAGATCGTATAGCAGGATGAATATCCAGTTTTCTTGTTGACCACCAAAAGCCACAGATAGAAACCAATGTTGTAGCTGCTAAGATACGATGGTCGAGCTGTAAATGTCAAAGCATGCCTTTCGTTACTTGGTATTCAGTGTGCCCAATTATCTAAAAGGTGACGAAGGATGAAAATAGCATTTCCGATTTGACTCCGAACAATAAATTTCAAAATTCACAGTGTCACAATTCCATGTTCACTCTACACAAGGGCAAACATGTTTATCAAGCTCCCTTACCATGAATGTGGATAAAGATTAAAGACTGCCAGCAAAAAGCTCTAAATAGAAGTGAGAAATCTGTAACAACGTTTGCAAAAAAAAAAAAATTCTTCAGAAGCACTTCTTTTAAGGGACTGAACTCTTCATTTGCAACAATCTAAGCACAATTTATGGAGATTTTTCTTTTGCAGGAAGAAATTGAATTGCCAGAGTTTTTTTCGGTCACTTTTATGGCAGTTACAGTTTAGATTTTGATCTGTGTACCAAGCCAAATGCTCATCAACACACTCTTGGTTGCTGAGCAATCTTAGATCAGTTAAAATCAGCTATTGGTTAACATGCACAAAGGCATACTAAAAACACCTACAACGATAAGACACACCATAACAAAACCGACCATCAGAGATTCCCATTTGGTGTTCGGAAGTGAGGAGGGACGACAAAATCATCTGTGCTTTTTTCTTATATCCCCAGTTTGGTTGTTGAGAGAAAATCTGAAAATTTCTTCACTGATGCTAGTCATGCTACATTTACGTTCCCAAATTTAGAGGAATTGGGATAAAAATGGAACTTGTGACCAAACACTCTAACATGCTCTGCTACTCCCATTTTCTAACTTTCTAAACTTCTATATGTTCCACTGGTGCCAAATAAACCTTACTGTCAGCAAATAGGGCTTAGACATTCTATCTACTAAGATAAGTGTGCACCCATAACTTGGAAGAACTTACCTGCACTGTTGATGTATTCTCAAAGAAGTTGCGCAAAAGTGGCTTCATACTTAAAACATCATCCGGAATCCATGTATCACCCATCTTTGGGAATGTATTAAATGCATGGCCCTGCAAATTCCTCAAAATCAGCATTTTCATAATTCACTTCTGGCAACAAAAACCACTGTTCTTAAAACAAAGCAGGAGAATAAAGAAGATCAGTAACATACAGCATCATTCCCCGCAACAAAAGCCCCAGAGACAGCAGTGATGCCAACAAGAACGCTTAGGGGAAGGGCAAGTCTCTTAACCTTTGCTGCCCCGCGAACCCAAGCTACTGATTCAGCAGGTGGTTCAGGCATTACAACAGAAAGAGCAGTCCAAAATAGGCCACAATAAATTACAAATGCTGAAGTTAGATGAGCTGCTAAGCGGTAAGGGCTTACTCTTGGCTGCGTGTATTCAGATGGTGGTTCCTTCAAAAAGTCCAAAGAAGTGAAAGGATAGTTAGAATTCCTGATTATTATCAAATTTACTACCAACAAACAGAAAATTTGATGCTTCTTACTTCTAGCCCACTTTTAACCATCCACCAACCAATTAATCCCTGTCCAGCACCGAGGGCAAATAGCGCAGAGAGTCTCAGACCAAGTCGTAAGGTAATATATCCTTTACGCATAAAATACGAAAATGGTAGAGCAAACATAACCCCCAGTGCCCTTCCCCACATACGATGTGCATATTCCATCCAATATATGAACTTGAAATCATCAATATTCATCCCTTTGTTTACACTGCAAAAGGTTTGAAAATCAAATAACGCCATCAATAAGCAAGGAAGCATGTACACACAATTTGAAAATGACAAATTAAGTCCATCAACAGCCACACAAACCTAATACCAGTGTAGGTAAATGAAGAATATTAACAAAGAGAAAACAACCTGCAATGCACTTAAAGAAAAGATGAGAGCGCCCAGAAAGCTTTACAAATAGAAATTTTGAATTTATGGACATAGTACGTGTCCTCATACAACTACATAGACAAATTCTTGCCAGAACGACAAAATCATTATACTAAAGACAAACAGTGGTGTTCCAACTAACCGCTTGTACTCTGGGGACTGCTTGTATTTCTCAAACTCAATCATCCAATCCTCATCCGACATCGGAGGAAGGCTACCACTGAATTTCCAGTCAGTCATTGAGAGACCAGATCGGGTAAGTCTTGTGACACCACCAAGTATCACCATACTAAACACCCATGCAGCAGAAGCAAAGAGCCATATCCCAATCACTTTCTGAGCATGTGGCCCTGCAGTAACAAGAAGCTTCAGTCCCTCCTTACTTTCAATAGAGGCAACTGTGGCAGTGGACATAGTCCGATAAGATGGCTTGTAGAAATCCTGAAAACAGCATAAAAGATCCCTGTCAAGACTACACATACATACGGCGGAAACACTACTACATTAATCAACAAGCAGTATGCCAGTAATTGATATGAGTCTTCAATTTTACAGTAAAATAAAATTGCCACAAAAACACAATGCAAATTGCCACAAAATGAACCATACTGAACTCCCATCATTATATGAAGGCTGACGTTATTTCTTTTAGGCTTCAATGGTATAGAAACGAAATTCTGTGGTAGTAGGATGTTATTGCATCTACAGAATTAGAAAGAAGCCCATTACAGATCTTATCACTCATCAAACAAGAAAGAATTTCGACACATCTTCCACCCACAAATATAAAAAACAGCCAAATATATTTTCCTGTATTAAATAACGGATTTGTGTATGGATTTATTAAGGAGAAGATTTTGGTTTCCCAATCATTTTTCTTTCCCTTTGCACAGACCGTTACAATTAATTATCCGAATCAATGATAGAATAAGTCCACAGCAATCAAAATGGAGACTTAACATCTTCAATGCATAGGTCTTCAATACCCCAAACTGGACGAATAGGAGGAAATCAAAGCAAATGAACTGATTCAGAGAAATGAACCTTGATACTGAAGAGTTGAATCCCGGCATTATTTTCTTGTAAGCCTTGAATGGTATCAGTAAGAAACTCTACGATATTAGGACGAATGCCCATTAAGGATCTTATCACTCACCAAATAAGAAAGAATTTTCCATTTCAAAATTTCACAAAACACAAAAAACAGCAAGATTTATTTTCCTGTGTTAAAATCAATCGGATGGATTTATTGTAGGAAAGGAGAAGATTCCGTTTCCCAATCATTTTCCTTTCCGTTTGCATTAATCGTTACGCGAATTGACAATCCTAATCCATGACAGAGCAAAGTCCACATCTATCAAAACGGAGACTTGCTACCCTTTGGCTTGAGGGATTTGATATGAAAAGAAAGTCAAATCACTCATTTGCAAAAAGAAGTACAAAAAATGATATTTTTAGATTGGGTCTTCTCCTTTCACACCATTGTGGCGAGATTTGGTGAAAAAGAGCTCCCTTTCTTAATCCACCCTTTCCCATACTCCAAATTCAATGTATAAGTCAAAATGGATGAATAGGAGAAAATGGAAGTGAATGAACCTTATGATGACGATGGAGGGCTCTGAAGCCATAGATAACGGAGTTCCTACCAGCAACACAAGTCGAAGAAGCAGCGCTGTGGCCGGAAACGCTGGAGAAGAATCTAGAAGGGTTTAGCAAAGACGAAGGCGATGAAGGTTGTTCATTCAGAACCCTAGTCGACGCATGCTTTATGTTATTGTAAAAGTGATTTAGGGCTTTGCTCCTCCTCTGCAGAAGCCATACCAGTTTGCTCTCCATCAAATCTCTCTCTCTCTCTCTCTCTCTCTCTCTCTCTCTCTCTCTCTCTCCAGGGGGGAATTGTCCGTTCGATTGTTCAGTTCAGTGGGGGTTTAAGCGGGTGGCAAAAACCCAGCGTTGGGAGAAATAAAAAAAATTAAAAAATTTACTTTTATTCAAGTATTTTTGAGAAATAACCATTGTTTACCAAAATAAGTGAAATAAGTTACTTGTTTTGTTAAAAAGTAGTTATTTATCAAAATACTTGGGTAAAAGTAAAACAAAAATTACTTTTCCAATTCTTCTCATTAAGACGAATCAATAATTCACAAAAATTGAGCCCAAAATTAATAAATACGAAAAAAATTCAAATAAAGAAAAAACCAACATAATTTCTTATAAGTTTAGAACTGGATTGGTTTGATTTTCCTGAGTCAATTAGGTGCCGTTCTGCTTTCTTTTTAAACTTTTTTTTAAATAAGATAATTTCAAGCTCAAATATAATGAAAATGAAAAATAATTTTTTAATTTTTTTGCACCGTTTAAAAATTCTCAATGAGATCTATCAAACAATATTCATATTGGTAGAAAAATTATTTGCGTAAACACAAAATTTTTAACTTAAAATTACCTTTTTTTTTAAAAGTTCCTTTTTAAATAATTCGGAATGGGACCATATGATCCATTTTCAATTTTGGATTTGTTAAGAAAGTAATAAATGTTACTACATACATAGATACCGAATACAGACCACATGCAGAGTTATAATCATTTGATGTTACAAGGGATTCATGTGCATCGAACAAATACATAATCACTTAAGATGAGCATTGAAAAGTACCCATCTAATGGATGAATGGGTTTGGAGTTCGAATATGGTGGTTATCTTGCTCGATTAATGGATGAACTACCATGTCACATTAGCTAAAAGTATCCATCTAATGGATGAATGGGTTTGAAGTTCGAATATGATATAAATGTTTGATTTTATATATGGGTAGTCCTATGGTACACACTCTTTATTAGAGGGTGTACCATACGCACCATGATTTTAAACCCTTAGATTTAAACGTGAATAATCTGGCCCATACATTTATTAAATCAATTAATAAAATGAAAAAATTGCTTAACAGGTCATAGGTTATCTTCTCTTCCTTGACTTTCTTTCCCTCTCCCTCATTTGTAAAATACTACAAATTATATAACATAATCATAATTGTTATGACAACACAAAAAATTAGTATTTTCTTACCACAATGTGTCGTACCAAAAGAACATTTAAAATTGTGCATTTAATATACTTGATATAAAACCAATTTTTCTTTTGTAACTGAATGTACAGTTGACTTGCAACCGCGACACAATAATGACGATCAAAATTATTGATTTCGTTATATTTGTTGATTAAATAATCCACGTAATTTTTTGGCTCGATAGGGTTTAGAAAGCTCTTTTATCGGCACCCGAATTCAATAGTAAAAGGATTTTTTTTGTCTGATTAAGGGTCAATGATAAGCGATCAACTTCATTATTGGTACATGTGATCTATTCATACTATATAAAAAATAGACTGTTCCAATTAATTAGAAAAAAAATGCCTTGCATGGGACTCAGTTGGTGCATTACTAGACTTTAATGTATTTGGATACATTAAATATTTTTCGATTACGCAGTTGTCGATATCTAATTTTGGTGACAATGCTGAATATCGTATGACTTGATATTCTAACAGTTATGATCGATCATTCTAAAAATTTACTCGCTAATGATGTTTAGTTATAGTATGATATTTTGCCGATTATAACTATCGTTAACTAAACATTCCGATTGAATTTTTTTTATACGATATGTTGTGAATATGAAAACGTTAATTTATGGTATTGTCATAATAAATTTGGTTATATTACTAAATTTGTGGTATTGTATTTTGCTAATTATAACTATCGTTAATTGAACATTTCGATTGCATTTTTTTATACGACACCTTGTGGGTATGAAAACATCAATTTATGGTGTTGTCATAACAAATTTGGTTATATTACTGAATTTGTGATTTGGTATTTTGCTGATTATAACTATCGTTAACTGAACATTCCAAATGAATTTTTTTTATACGACACATTGTGGGTATGAAGACGTCAATTTATGATGTTGTCATAACAAATTTGGTTATATTACTAAATATGTAGTATTTTAGTCTTGTTACGGAATATTTTAATAAATTTCATTTGCTATGCTATTACAGTTGTGGGTATGAAAATGCTAAATTATGGTATTGTCATAACAATTATGGTTTGTTATATAATTTGTAATATTTAAATATGTTTTCTTTTGATACAACACGTTGTGGAATGAACATGACAATTTTAGATGATGTCATAACAAATTTTGTTATTTTACTGAATTTGTGGTATTTTACACATGTATTTTGTTTAGGTACAATAATTATTGATTTTGGTATGACATATTTTGATTTTGTTACGGAATATTATACGTGTCAAATAATTTTTGGTACGACTTATTGTGGCAAGATAATGCCAATTTATGGTGTTGTCATAACATTTGTGGGTAGCATTATTTAATTTGTGATATTGTACACATATTTGGTTGAGATACAAGTATTATGGTTTCTAGTACGAATAATTATGGTTACATAATAACAATATTTTTTAACTATGGGTAACCTGCTGATGACCTGTTTAACACGTAAATTTTAAAGTAGAAGTCGTAATTACCATCAAAATTATGCATTAGAAAATCAAAAATCATCATAATGAAAATCACAAATTGTATGTTGTATATTTTTCTACATTTAGTACTTGTTTTTCTGATTCAAATAGACACGACAATTTAACTGTTTTGTATGAATGCTACTTTCTAATACGTTTGACATCTGATTTTGGAAAATCTGGTGATGTGTATACGAAAATCGATGGCACAACACAATACAACACGACACGATTAAAAAAGGCACGGCACGACACGATTCAAAAAAACACATCATGACATGACACGATGAAAAAGGCACGGCACCACAAAAAGGCACGACACGACACAACACGATTTAAAAAAGGCAAGGCCCAATACGGTATGATAAAGTAAAATGGCCCAGCAAGGCACGCTTAAAGCACGGCACGGCACGCCATGGTACGATGAAGTAAACGGGCACGACACGAAGCATGTTTTACACCTCTAGTGAGTATTCTGATAGTAAGTTGGGGGCCGTGACTGCTGTGGCCGCTCTAGTTCCCTGAGATTTAGATTGCGCAGTCAGATTCGATTGTGACTCGGCTGAAGAACTGTTCCTCCGTTATAAAAAAAAATAAAAAT
>BPLS01000194.1:28433-41022 GCA_019656275.1 Rhododendron kiyosumense | reverse complement strand
TCATTGGGACCCAATTACTTGGAAAGAGGTTGAGAGCAGCACTCAGTTTTTCTTCAGTTTTTTTTTTTGTGCATGGAGGAGCAGCACTCGGTTTAGGCCCCTCTCTCTCTCCTCCCCCGGTGGAACTCGTGTCGTGTGGACCCTTTTGCCCACGGTTTTACAAACCGACAAACATCATCAGGTCAAAACGCATAATGACGTGTTTAGTTTTGTAGAAATAGCGTCCCAATTCCCAAAACATAGTGTTAGCCTCAATAGTTTTGTCAACCGACTTCTGACAGACTAGTGACCAAAATGTGCTCATCCCACTTCAAATTTCGGCGTGTATTGGGGAGGCGGGGGGGCTGCTCCCCCAAGCTGCTCCCCTTGCTGCTGCCCCCCCTTTTCGGGCCCACTCCGGTCTCGCTCCGATGATCGAAAACGTTCACTTTGTAGAGCTTGTCGAGTAGAACAACCATGTCAAAAATCAGCTTGATTGGATATCATTAAGTACCTGATCGGAGCCCATATAACTCTCGGTCCATGGGTTACAATGGATTTGATCCAGTGTTTCGGATCCATTCTTCTTAAGATAAAAAGGTTCCGATCAAGTACTTAATGATATCCAATCAAGCTGATTTTTGACATGGTTGTTCTACTCGACGAGCTCTACAAAGTGAACGTTTCCGATCATCGGAGCGAGACTGGAGTGGGCCCGAAAAGGGGGGGCAGCAGCAAGGGGAGCAGCTTGGGGGGAGCAGCCCCCCCGCCTCCGTGTATTGGATCCCATCCATTTGCTTGGGACCAATTCGGTCCATTTGATGTATTCGAAGCCGTCCAAAAATATTTTAAACGGTTAAATTGGTGTTTTTAAAAAAATAATCAAATAAACCGAACTAGTCAGAAGTAAATGGACAGGATCCTAGTTTTTTTTTTTTTGGGGCATCGGGCCTGTATAAGGATGTCAACTGGTTATGGTTTAAGGCAAATGCTAACCGGTGCAATATTGCACCGGATATGTGGGTCCAGTTGGCCGGCTTTCCAGTGTTCTCCGTACTAAACAATGATATTACAAAGCACTTTTAATTGTTTTACAAATTTGCCCTTGATTTTGTAACTAATAACAAAATAACCAATAACCAAATTAGAAAAAGTAATTTGCAACTTTTTTGCTGGGAAAGTCAACTCAATGTCAGTGCAGCATTACTTTTACCATGTGCATGCTCGCTCCCACCTCCTTACTTTTACAAGTTCTTTAGGCCCCGTTACAGAACACCTTCTTAAAAAATAAATACTTATTTCACATTTTTTAAATTCAAAAATAATGTAAATGAATAATAATTTTTCAATTTTTTGTGCACCGCATTAAAATGTCTCGATGAGATCTATCAAACAAGATCCATATTGATAGAAAAATTATTTGTGTGAACACATAATTTTTAAGCTTGAAATTGTCTTCTTAAAAAATAAGTACTTATTTGTGTTTCCGGAACGGGGCCTTCTCTCTCTCTCTCTCTCCTTTCCGTTTCTCTCTCTTCCTCACTTTTCTGTATCTCATTTTTTATTTTGTTCTAAAAATGTTTGGCTTTCGGTTAACCTTTTATTTTTAATTTCAGTTTAGTTTTCAATCATTACCCTACCTCTTTTTTCAATTATTATTCTATTTCTCCAATTATTACTTTCTCATCTCTCTTTATCATTACTCTACTCATCTCTCCACCCTCTACAAAAACTAAACTAAACTACCAACCAAACAAGGCCTTTATAACTTCCACTATTATACATATTCATTTTTTACACAAATTATATACTCAACCGACATCTCTACTCGTATTTACTAAATGAGATCTATATTGAATATAAGATTATTTAAAACTAAAATTTAAAATTTTCAATGTGAATTTTATATTATTGTGAATGAATTTTAGGAGAGATTGATTTTCACATCCCTATTTTTGATATTCAAACTTTTTATTATTTTTTTATTGTTGAAAGTGCATGTAATTTTTGCTAAAAGACGAAAAAAGAAAATATAAACAAAGAGAGTGTGAAAATCATTTCTAGAGTTTTACACTCTAAATGTTTGCATGTTTCAATTATTAACTGTCTATGTATAAAAAGTAAAGATGACTTCTTCTTTTGTGTCTTTATTCAAATTTTTTCACGTTGGTAGTTTTGTATCAATTTTTTTTGACTTATTAATTCATTTCAATGAGAGAAATTGAAAAAGTAAAAAGTTATGATTGAAACTCATATTATTTTGAATAAAGACAAAAAATTAAAAAAACCTTTTTTACACAGAGATTGAAACTTGAAAGTACATATCCTTTGATGGGTTAACTAGCATCTGAACAATAAAAAAAAGTTAAGAGTGTTGCATAATTAAAAAAACTTGTTTTACGCAGAGTTGGCGCTGGATAGTCGGACCATAAAGAAAATTATTTTTGGCTTTTTACTCTATCCATGTAACCAACAAATTTTATTTTTTTTCTCCACTTATGTAACTGACAAATGAATTTTTTGGCTTTTTCTAAAATGGTTGTTTCAGAATTTGTCAAATGTTATATCCTTCTGAAACAATCCAAAACATCCCTTTTACAAAAAAATCAAATATAATTCGTTTTACCATAACTTCTAACCCCTTAAGGGAAAAAAAAAAAAAAAGCAAAAAGAAAAGAAAAAGAAAATAAAGAAGTAGGTAACAATTACAGTTGTCAGTTTACATAGGTAGAACATAAAAACTATTTACCGAGCAAAATTTAGTTTAAAAAGAATCTAGGGGTGGTATTGTCTTTTCATATGTGTTTGCTATACACTCAATTCGGACTGACACTTGCATTGGAACACACAAAGAAAGCAAGTGTCAGCAAAGCCAATGGATCCACACAAGGACTAAAGTACTACTCTGATTACAAGGTTAAGCGGTGCAATATATATAGCACCCATTAGCCGGACCGATGATTTAAAACAAACTGCTGGAGTAGTGATTAATTTGAAGTATCTAATGCCAATTTGAGTAAAAACTCACAATCCCAATCCCCAAAGATTTGTCTGAGTGCAGCATGATTGATATATGCCTTGTTTTCTTTACAATTCAAAAAAACAAATTCAAAAAATTTTCCCTAGATTCCCCATACTTTCAACATTTCTCTCTCTATTTCTCTCTACTTTTTACCCCTATTATTTTTCAAAAAAAATTTCAAACACCATCCAAACAAAGCAATAATAAAGTAATTAGCTACTCTGTTCAAAAAAATAAAAAGTAATTAGCTACTCTTGATGGTCAGAGGCAAATTTGAAAGCTTAGGCAGTGGTAATTCTAAAGACCTTTATGTCTCATATGTTATTACCAAAAAATAATATATTATGTGGAAGTATCGATGTACAGTATCATAGAGTCAATCAATCAAGACCCATGGGCTAAAACACAGGCTCAGGTAAAGGTGTACAAAGGTTTCCTTAGTCTGGACGGAGGAGATCGGCCCGTGAGTATAAAGGGACACCCACCCGTCCACGACGACGAAAGTTGGATCACAATGGAAAATTATGGAGGAGCAACTTGCTTCAGGAGAACTACGCATTGGTGCTCTGTGGAGTTTCACCACTAAATGTATGACTCTCGTACAAATATATGATGAAAAAAACTCATGGAGCGCTCATGGATGGAGCCATGATTTTTGCGTGGGAGGGCAACACAATTAAAATATAGAATCAAGAGAGACATCAATGTTAAAGATAGTATTTAATTAAAAATGATAATATTAGGAAAAAATGACGGCCAATGACGAGTTTTGATAATTAATACCCGCTAAGAACATTTTCAGCATGTTCTTAACAGGTATTATAATTATCAAAACATGTCCTAGCCGTAATTTTCCCTATATTAATCCATAGCTTTAAGTGTAGTATTTGTTTCCTTACTTTGTTCAAAACGATTGTAGTCAAACCTCATTAAAACCAATTTTATTACAAAAGCAATGCTAGATAATCCCGAAAAACGAACCCAAAAAGAAAATTCAATGATCTAGATCACATCAAAAGTGAATCTGAAACACCGATTTCTCTTTTCGGGCTACCTAACATCATGGTAAAAAGACTTGGCTCCGTTTCATATTCCAAAACAAGTAGTACTTAAAAAATAAGGACCTATGTTCAAATTTTAAAATAATGAGCTTACAAAAATAATTTTTCAATTTTTTTTTGCAGGGTTTAATAGACCTCAATCTCATTGAGATCTATGAACTTAGATCCATATTTTTTAATTTCAATAAATCAATTATTCTTAAACTTAAAAATTATAAATATATACTTATTCTGTTTTGTCCATGTACCTATTGATGTCTGATTTTGGAGAATCTGGTGATATATATATGAAAATCGATGGCACAACACAGTACGACACGATTAAAAAAGGCACGGCATGACACGACACGATTTAAAAAAGGCATGACCCAACACAGTACGATAAAGTAAAATGGCCCAGCAAGACATGCTTAAAGCACGGCACGACACACCATGACATGATGAAGTAAACGGGCACGGTTGACACGGAAGTTGAATTGTACGGCACGACAAGCATGTTTGACACCTCTAGTGAGTACCCTGATAGTAAGTGGGGGGCCGTGATTACTATGGCCGCGCTAGTTTCCCGATATTTGGATTGTGCAGTCAGGTCCAATTGTGACTCGGTTGAAGAACTGTTACTCAGTTATAAAATAAAATAAAATAAATCATTGGGACCCAATTACTTGGAAAGAGGTTGAGAGCAGCACTCAGTTTTTCTTCAGTTTTTTTTTTTTTGGGGCATGGAGGAGCAGCACTCGGTTTAGGCCTGTCTCTCTCTCTCTCTCCTCCCCCTGTGGAACTCGTGTTGTGTGGACCCTTTTGCCCACGGTTTTACAAACCGACAAACATCATCAGCTCAAAACGCATAATGACGTGTTTAGTTTTGTAGAAATAGCGTCCCAATTCCCAAAACATAGTGTTAGCCTTAATAATTTTGTCCACCGACTTCTCACAGACTAGTGACCAAAATGTGCTCATCCCACTTCGAATTTCGGCGTGTACCGGATCCCATCCATTTGCTTGGACCAGTTCGGTTTATTTGGTGCATTTAGAGCCTTTTAAAAGCATTTTAGACAGTTAAATTGGTGTTTTAAAAAAAAATCAAATGGAACAAATTAGTCCAAAGCAAATATATATATATATATGGCATCGGGCCTGATTAATTTGAAGTATCTAATGCCAATTTGAGTAAAAACTCACAATCCCAATCCCCAAAGATTTGTCTGAGTGGAGCATGATTGATATATGCCTTGTTTTCTTTACAATTCAAAAAACAAATTCAAAAAATTTTCCCTAGATTCCCCTTACTTTCAACATTTCTCTCTATATTTCTCTCTACTTATTACCCCTATTATTTTTCAAAAAAAATTTCAAACACCATCCAAACAAAGCAATAATAAAGTAATTAGCTACTCTGTTCAAAAAAATAAAAAGTAATTAGCTACTCTTGATGGTCAGAGGCAAATTTGAAAGCTTAGGCAGTGGTAATTCTAAAGACCTTTATGTCTCATATGTTATTACCAAAAAATAATATATTATGTGGAAGTATCGATGTACAGTATCATAGAGTCAATCAATCAAGACCCATGGGCTAAAAGACAGGCTCAGGTAAAGGTGTACAAAGGTTTCCTTAATCTGGACGGAGGAGATCGGTATAAAGGGACACCCAGCCGTCCACAATGACGAAAGTTGGATCACAACGGAAAATTACGGAGGAGTAACTTGCTTCGGGAGAACTACGCAGTGGTGCTCTGTGGAGTTTCACCACCAAGTGTATCACTCTCGTACAAATATATATATGATGAAAAAAACTCGTGGAGTGCTCATGGTTGGAGCCATCATTTTTGCGTGGGAGGGCAACACAATTAAAATATAGAATCAAGAGAGACATCAATGTTAAAGCTAGTATTTAATTAATTAAAAATGATAATATTAGTGGAAAAATGACGGCCAATGACGTGTTTTGATAATTAATACCCGCTAATGACATTTTCAACATGTCCTTGGCGGGTATTTTAATAATCAAAACATGTCTAATCCGTCATTTTCCCCAATATTAATCCATAGCTTTAAGTGTAGTATGTGTTTCCTTACTTTGTTCAAAACGATTGTAATCAAACCTCATTAAAAACCAATTTTATTACAAGAGCAATGCTAGATAATCCGAAAAGCGAACCCAAAAAGAAAAATCAATGATCTAGATCACATCAAAATGCGGTTCAAAAAAAAGATCACATCAAAATGAATCTGAATCACTGATTTCTCTTTTCGGGCTATTTAGCATCATGGTAAAAAGACTTGGCTCCGTTCCACATTCTAAAATAAGTACTTAAAAAATAAGAATCTATTTTCAAATTTTAAAATAACGAGTTTATGAAAATAATTTTTCAATTTTTTTTTGCAGGGTTTAATAGACCTCGATCTCATTGAGATCTATAAACTTAAACCCATATTTTTTAATTTTAATAAATCTATTATTTTTAAGCTTAAAAATTATAAATACATACTTACATATTTTTTAATAAATACTCCCTCCGTCCCAATTTACTTGTCACAGTTCTATTTCAACCGGAAAAAAGAATTAGTTATATCTTTAAATTGGTAATGAATTTTATATCCAATATGGATCTTGTTTGATAGATCTCGATTTGTTCTATAATACAATGTTTTCAAAATCACCTAAAATATTATAAATTACAAGATATAATCAATTGAAAAGTGGCACGAACTCCAAAAAGTGACAAGTAAATTGGGACGGAGGAGGTAGTACTGTAGTGATAAAGCGGAACGGTACCTTAGCGTAACGGATTAGACAATAATGAATCGATCACTACGGTGCCATGCCGGTAGCAACAAACCAGCAGCAGCAGCAAAGTGGCTTTGCCAAAAACAGCTAAAAAAGGCTGGCGCCCACAGCCAGCCCCCATTTACTCTTCCTTTCTTTAGCTCAGCTATAAAAACCGCCACCTCTCACCTCCACAAAACCATAAAACCCTTCCAACTCCCCAACTTCCAAACACCCAAAACCATAACAAGAAAAAACCATTTCTCTTTCATTCTAATCTCTCTCTCTCTCTCTCTTTCTGAAAACTACTCTTCACAATGATCGCAAACCTAATTCCCCTTTCCGCAACCTGCATCGGATCCTCGCCGTCTCGCCGCTGCAAGGCAGCGATTTGCGCCGCCGCCCCTGCCGCCGCAGTGGCAACGAAGAAAGCGGGGAGCCTGTACGAGGTGCTGAGGGTGAGGCGAAGCGCGTCGCCGACGGAGATCAAGGCGGCGTACTGGAGCTTGGCGAAACTACACCATCCCGACGCCTCGCGCTCCGACGGCCGGGGTTTCATCGAGATCCACGATGCCTATGCCACGCTGTCCGATCCCACGGCGAGGAAGCTTTATGATTTGACTTTGAGCGACGGACCGATGAGTCGACAGTTTGGATGCAGTCGGTCCGGGTTTTACTCGACCCGAAAGTGGGAAACGGACCAATGTTGGTAGAAAGTCTTGTTCTTGCTTTTTTCTTTTTGATGATCCGAGTCTAACTTGTGTAAATTCTGCTACCAATTTTCTTCTATTGGAAAATGAGTGATAAATATCCCATTTTGTTTTCTCTGCCTTTTGTATTTTGGTCCAAATCTCTAGAAAATTGGTAACCAGATAATTTTCAACAGTAAAATTTCAGAACCTAATCAATATATGTGTGGAACCTAATCAGAATTAAATTGCAAAATTGGTCCGGTTTTAATTTGGTTTCGGTTCCATCTAATTAGCATTCAAACACTTATTCATAAAATATAAACTCATAAAATTAAAATTTTAAAGCATCAAATAACTCATAAAATAATAATAGACATTTTATTAAGAATCAAAATGCAATATGGTTCATGAAATACTTGACACTCGATCGAAAAACATTGACGAAAACCACCAATAAAGTAGCCCAAATCACTTATGGAATAATTAAATTCAGTGAAAAAAAAACATTAATGACCCATTATATTTAGGACTAAAATTAAACCTATATCATAAATTATAAAATATATATATAGCAGCACGTCTTGAAATAAAGAACAGCAGCTCCAATGTCCAAAATATCACTTAAATCAGTAGCACTAACTTCTTTCATATTCAAAAAGTAGACTAATCTCTACACATATATTTATTTTTATATAATTATATATATTAGTTCTAAACGGTCCAGTCCGGTTCTAATCACGATTTTTTAATTGAGAATCAGAAATGAAACCAAAATTAACAGTTCTTATTTTTTTGGAACCATAACCTGACCACAGAACCGGACCAAATAGGATGGCTTGGTCCAGATCGGACCGGTTTTACTGTTCGGACGATTTTCTTGAATACCCCTAAAAATGGAATATTAGAGGAAAATGAATTTTGAATTCTACTAGTAGTATTTTTAGTTTTTTTTTTTTTTGGTGAATGTACTTCAAATTTATCTTCTAGTGTGGGTTACAAATTATGTTATATGAGATTTTAAAACACTAATTTTACTTTTGGAGTGTATTTAAAAAAAAAGTGTAGTGCACAAATTAATTTCTTAGATTCCGTTCCACTTTATCAAATAAGTACTTATAAAATAAAAACTCATTTTCAAGCTTAAAAATAATAGATTTATGAAAATAATTATTCAATTTTTCTTGTAGAGTAAGATCTATATTGCATATTTTTTAATTTTAACAAACTTATTATTTTTATGCTTAAATTATAAATAAGTACTTATTTTTTAAGAAGAAAAACTAGAATTGCACCTAATACTTAAAAGGAAAAGAAAGTTTTTACCTCCTTTGGGGAAAAATTAAAGTTTCGAAGGCATATAATCTTGGGATTCCCACACTTTTTTTGACATTTATAATCTTTAATGGTTGATATACAGCCCCAATTAATTGTGACTTAAGACTCGATTTGGTTTAGTTTGATTTTGGTAATCTTTTTAATGGATGAATTTTTCAAACAAAAAATAGTACATGTCAAAGTGCAAGAATCAATCCCCCTCCCCTAGCACCAATGGATATTAGGTTAGATTATTCTACGCATGCCTGTGACAAATAAAGGTGGTCAGAAATATCAAAACTTGTCTTCAAAATCCTTGCGAAAATCCCAAAGAAAAATCAGATTAAAAAGCACTTACCGAAGGAAGACAAGATTAAGAACCAAAATGATCACCTATTTTACACAAACTCCGAACAACTATTTTCACTTGCAGATATCTTCAAAAGAAGCCAACTCTACAGATTTCAGCAGTACCCCTGATTCAAAAAAGAAAAACCCTACTACTTTGTACATACCAACATAGTACTCCTGGCGGATCAACGAAAAATAAAGGGCGGTACTCACTACTTTTTTTTTTTCCCGTAAGGGTAACCATCGAAGAATCATTTACAGGTCATCAACATGGAGTTGAGAACGTGCAAGACAAGACGGATATTAGAAAGATCAGCACTGGAACTTGTGGGAAGGCTACGATGGTGGTTTACAATCTGATAGACTTGCTCGAAGATGGGACGAACATGCATCGCTATCATGGGGTCAGCTGGGTTTATAGCAATCGCCACGTCTCTCATCCATGTCAACTTTCGGGATGTATCCTTGCTTATATCACAGGCTATCTGCTGCAGAAGTGATAGCAGTACTCCTTGGCTCAACGGGAGAGGAGCCATTAACAATATCCTCGGTAAATCAACCTGGGACAAGACAAACGAACCCAAGGAAAGGTCTAATTTGTTAACAAGTCACTGGCCAATTTAGAACAAAGTTATCACATATTGGTAATGGGGAAATGTGAACTTCGACTTTACCAAGTTCAAACAATTTGGGCAGAAAGTTAGATTTAAAAGAATGGATGCATAATAAGCTTGCAAAATCAAACCAAAAAACCTAACATAAAAGTAAAGACCAAAATTGTGAGATCTGGGTAAAGGAAGAGCACAATATTGGCCCAAACTTTTCCATAACCAGAGCTGCCACTGCTCAAAACAGTTGACATAGCAACCTATCAGATGTTTGCTTGCAATACAAACTTGGCATCAACTAACACCAGCAAAAAAATTAATCCCTCCGTCCCATTTTGTTTGTCCATTTTCCTAATTCGTGCTGTTCTTTGAACGCTGATACGTTCCAATCTATAATATTTTTCATAATTTTGAAAACTTTGTATTACAGACCTAATCGAGAACACTATCAAACAAGATTCATATTGGAAGATATAAGCAATTGAAAATTGACACGAATATCAAAAAAGGACAAATAAAATGGGATATAAACTTGCCATTAACTCTCTTTTTTTTTGAAATAAGTAAACTTACCATTAACTTACAACCTAGCTAGGCCTAGAATGCGTGTCAACGTTTTTCAACAATTACAATCAAGAAGACACATATATTAGGCATATGATATATACCTGAGAGCATAACCAAGACACAATAGAAACATCACTTCTTTGCAGTGCTACGTTGAAAGCTTCCTCATATTTGTGTTCAGATATCAATCTAGATAGCTCTGTGGTTGGATCCCAAGGTGCCTCAATCTATTACAAACAAAATTGGCCAGAGATTTTAGAGTCCATTGCTTTCTACCAGAGAAATCAACAAGTAAAGGTCAAACAAACCTTGTCATGGAGACCACCCAAAGGTCCATTGCTCAGTTGGGAAACCAATGGATTAACCACCTTCGAAGTTGCGGCAAGAGCTAACAACTTCCTTTGACCATCAGCCAATTCCCCACTTAACGTTTGAGTCAGAGACGATGCTGAAGTAATGGTGTCCTAAAAAGTAGGAAAAACACATCATAAAATAAGCGAAGACTACAACAATCAGACAGACAAACAGACAAAAATACTCTCAACATCTCCTTATGTTGCCGACAACCCAAAATAAACATATCCCCCCTGCTACCAAGGGCATAATAAGACCATCAGTATCTGATAGATAACTATTTGCAAGGTATAATACCAGTGTTTTGGGTCATTGTGGCACAAACAGAGTAATACACATAAAATAGCAACAAAACAAAGGCCAGGGAAGCACATCTGTGTGATAGAATGGCATTGCATACCCTTAAAGCAAGTGCCAGTGGAGAGAGAGTGGAGTCGAACTGCTGCTGAGCTGCAGTTGTATGTTCAACCATTCCTTTCTGGAAGGTAGCATCAACTTGCTCAAACATGGCTTTGCATGACATTTCAAAGGCGGGGATCACTGAAGCTTCCAAACTATTCTTCAAAGAGTCCTGTACATTAGAGTTGATGGCTCAAACAATCAATCAATCACACCATAGATTCAGATTCATTAAGGGATACGCTACCCAGAAAGAATTCAACGACACCAAACAAATATTCAAAAAACATCATGTAAATTCCATATGCACACATTCTATATACGATAAACATAGCAGCAAGCAAAACTTTATTGTTCAGACTCATAGCAACATCCGCTACGTATAATGGTATGAGCTACGAAGAAGTCAAGCTGGATTCTAGCCTTGAGAAGCCACAAGGCACGACTCAACAAATCAGTTTTATGTTTCATGGGATAGATAAATAACACTGCTAAAGGTCCATATTGTTCCACAAGTTAATTACTGCTGATTGGAAGTATAACATAAGCCAAGTACCTCATGCACATTGTACTTTAGCCTAAAAGAAGAACAAAAATTGCCTATCAAAAAAAAAAAGAGAACAAAATCAAGCAAGAACTTTTGTAACCCGTAATCTAAAAGAATAACATCGGGTTTATGATATACAGCCCCATAATGGTCCATAGTGTCGTCTTATAGACATCCTTAATAAGTAATAAAATAAAGCACGACTGTCAATGCGAAATTATGGAAGTATGCATACCTGAAGAGCTTGCTTCCCAGAAGTTTGGAATTGAGCTTGGATCTGCCTGGCAACAGCAGCTTCAAGCTTCGAATTTACTGATTTCTCCAGTTGATTGACTGCCTTGTCGCCAACTCCTCTCTGAAGCACATAGCATCAATTAGTTTCCAACAAAAACTACATTCCATTGTTCGAGACTCGGATATTTAAAATGTTTACCTGGAATGCCTCTGCAATAGCTGAAGATGCTGTTTTTTCAATAACGGGAGGAATTGTGCGAGCTATGTTTGGTCCAACCCCACTTAATTCCTTCTTCACTGTTTTCTCCACCAAAGCAGGCAAGTCCTTGTTTATGCAGTTAGTGATCAAACCTGTTATTTGCTGTGTACGCTCTCGTACTGATTTCTCCTCTTTCGCTTTCTCTTCTTGAAAACGAGCCCATAATGCATCACAATTGGCCTTGACAGCTTTCTCCATGTTCTTCCCTAGGGAGGTCTCCAGTCTTCTACCTTCTTTAGAAACTGAATCAGAGACCATCATTGTCACCTGCTTCTGCGCTTCTTTTTGCATGGTCTTTAACTGCAAGAAATGACAAAAGGAGATAGTAAGTACAAAAACAGAGGTTACAGATTACATGAGAAACATGACAACCATACCTAACTTGTTAGACATATTGAAAGAACAGGGGAATCAACATGGCAATGGGACTGGTCG
>BPLS01000194.1:3433-23433 GCA_019656275.1 Rhododendron kiyosumense | reverse complement strand
TGTAAACTTTTCAACACCAACCAACCTGAGCTAGACCTTTGAGCAACGATCTCAAGGCGGTGTTTATGTTAAGGACACGGACATTGCCCATCTTCAGTCCATAGCATATATACGTCTTATTGACCGCAATTTGATGACCCAACAAAAGTCCAGGATCCGAGACATACTTTGTTATAGGAGTAACCTCGAGTTGCGGCTGCAACTCACCTTCCAATCTCGAGTCAATATCATACACCACGTGGTCGCCAACCAAATGGCGCCCCTTTGGCAGTTTGCTACTTGGCATTCGCATGGGACCCGGATGCATATTCATGGCCAAATTGAGATTCGACATCGAGGGCAATACCGAAACATTCGGGGGCATCGAGAATTCCGAAGACCCATACGAGAAAGGTTGATTCAGAACCATAGACACCGCGGGTTGTTGCGGTTTTTCAAGATTCGACGGTGGGGCACCCAGTAAAGCCATGAGTTTGGCCCCAGCATTAGGGTTCTGAACAGGAGGGGGTTGAAGTGGTGGTGGAGAATAAGGGGCAGATCTCTGGTGGTGCAAGTTAGTGACAGGAGGAGGAGGAGGGTATTGTTGAAGGTGGTTATTATTATTATTGTTAAACTGAGGAGGTTGAGGAGAGTAGGAGTAAGGGCCAGTGGGTGGAGGATAAGAAGCAGGTGGGGGTGGAGGATAAGAAGAGGGTAAATTGGTGGTGTTATTAGGGTTTTGCAAAATAGTGTTTGGAGTTGGAGAGGGGTTGAAGAACTTGGTCATGTCGAATGGGCTTCCTCCCACTACTTGGTTAGGGTTTCCAGGGGAAGCCATCGTCAACTAAGATACTATTCGAATTCGATGTAGGGCTACTACTTCACAGAATCAGAGATCTGATTGAGTATCAGAGTGTGGGTATGTATCTATCTATATATATGCTCTATATATCTAGAGAGGGAGGAGTGAGAGTAGAGAGAGAAATGGAGGATACCGTGGTCCGCCGTAGACTTTTGCAGATCCGAGGCCGCAGAAGAGTGATTTTATGGTATGAAGAAGAAGAAGATGGCCGACTTAACTTTATTTTGGTCTGAACTGATGATTGGAAAAGGGTGGGGAGGATATTCTCTTTAAATTTATGTGTGAAAAATTAGGGAAATTGCAAACAAGGGGAAAATAACCATTTTCTCGGATTAAAAACTCAAACCGAATCAAATCAAGCCTTATGTTAAATCACTTGAAATCGGTAACATGAATTATTTTCCTCCATTAGATGATTAAAACTCAAATATTAGAAAAAGGGAAAGAACTTAAAATGATAGCAGTATGTTTTAGGTCGGTGAAAATTATGGATTTTTTTTTTTAGATTCTTCATTTGTGGGACGAGTTATTATTTTTTCAAGCGGGAAAAAAAGAAGGAAATTGCGACTGAGTAGAATAATAGGTTAGAGAAAGAAGATGAGGGATGACATTTATTTTCTTTCTTAAGTAGCAAAATGAAAGCATTAGCAAAAGGAGGGCAATTGCGCCTATTATAGAATTGAACATTTGGACTAGTTACAAAATTATAATTTTCTTTTTGGTTTTTGAGTTTCACAGGATAAAATACTTACTTATTTTTTAATGGCCTCAAATGTGAGGACTTATATGTCTTTTGTAATCGGTCCATCATTAAGTTTAGGCTTGAAATTTACAACATTATAGGAGTATGTATGTAGGGTATAGAATAATAGTAGATTATCACCTCAAACTGTATATACTATGACCTCTCTCTCTCTCTGACTATAGATTATCACCTCAAACTGTATACACCATGATCTCTCTCTCTCTCTCTTATATGTGCTCATGTGGACATTATAGGAGTATGTATGTAGGGTATAGAATAATAGTAGATTATCACCTCAAACTATAAATACCATGACCTCTCTCTCTCTTACTTTAGATTATCACTTCAAACTGTATACACCATGACCCCCTCTCTCTCTCTCTCCCTCTGTTATATGTGCTCATGTGACAACTTTTTCCCCAATTGTGGAATATGTGCCAAATGTTGGACAAAAAAATTTATGGAGCTGTTTAAATTGCGTGGTTCGTTCATTGTAGTCGGACTCGGTTCGTATCCTTTGGACTCCTCTTGTATAATGGACTAGACATGAATTTAAACATTTATAGTGGACCTTAGACTAATTTTTTATTATTTGATGCTAAATTTCTTTCAAATCCATTGTTCTATGATGGCCATTCGATTACCATTACCAAAAAAGTTTCTGCAGTTTTACTCCATGGCTATTGAAGGGAGGACTCATATTTTGTTGTTATAACAAAGCAAATTAATACCTCATCCGTCCCAACTAATTGTCTAGTCCGTTAAACAATACTCCACATTTTTATCTGAAAGATTCAAAGAAAAATTATAAATTAAAAGAATTCATTGATATTTAATAACTAGCAGGAAAATGCTTAAATTTATTTATTTTTAAAAAATGCATTATTTCTAGGACAAATTTCACTCAGACCCCCTGAGGTATCTGACAATGATAGAAAGTACCCCTTAATTTTCAAAAATAACAGAAACCTCCCCTATTTCATAGTTTGGGTTTCATTCCGTTAGTGAAATGGACGAAAAATGTACGAAAAATGAAATCTTCAATTTTATTTAGTTCTACAGCTATCTTAGGGCTCTCATTGAAAGTCTTAGAGCCAAAAATTAATTATGATCATTTAGGATAAAATGATTAAAAAAATAAAATATTCGCACCGATTCAAACAGATTAAAATTTGGAGCATTTAAAATTTTGCTCTTCATTTGGTTTTAAAGCTTTCAATGAAGAGCAAATACTTAAGTGCTCAAATTTTCAATCCATTTAAATTGGTGCGAAGATTTTATTTTTTTGATTATTTTATCCTAAAGTGAAATAATTAATTTTTGGTTCTAAGATTTTCAATGAGAGCCCTAAGATAGCCGTAAAACTAAACGAAGAGGAGATTCTTAAGTGCTCAAATTTTCAATCCGTTTGAATCGGTGCGAAAATCTTATTTTTCTGATTATTTTATTCTAAAGGGTCATAATTAATTTTTCACTTTAGGGCTTTCAATGAGAGCCATAAGAAAACCATAGAACCAAATAAATAGCAGATATTTAAGTGCTCCAATTTTTAATTCGTTTGAATCAGAGCGTAGCTCTTATTTTTTTATCATTTTATCCTAAATGGTCATAGTTAATTTTTGGCCTCAAGGCTTTCAATAAGAGCCCTGAGAGAGCCATAGAACCAAATGAAGAGAAGATACTTTAAGTGCTCCAATTTTTAATCCGTTTGAATTGGTGCGAAGATCTTATTTTGCTCTAGGACTTTCAATAAAGCCCTAAGATAGCTGTAGAATTAAATAAAATTGAAGATTTCATTTTCTGTATATTTTCATACATTTTCCGTCCATTTCATTAACGCAACTAACGGAATGAAACGCAAACTGTGAAATAGGAGAGGTTTTTGTCATTTTTGAAAATTGAGGAGTACCTTCTGTCATTGTTAGATACCTCGGGGGGTCTGAGTGAAATTTGCCCTTATTTCTAAGTTATTGTTTGGCAAATCGAACAATCTTTTGGGGTAGAAGTAGTAGTAACTTTTATATGTTGAAAGCTATAAAAAAGAAAAGAAAAAAAGTGAGCCAACTGAGTGTTAAAGGTCTGAGTGGAATTGGAAGCAATTGTAGCATGACTTGTAGCACAATGGCGATCATGACTTGGAAGACTAACCAAAAGTCTTGGAAGATTAACAATTTGGAAGCACTCACTGACCCAGTTGGCCAGGATAAGCAAGCAATCATAGCTATTTATAAAGTAATTAAAGGGCTAGATCTCCAATCGGTAAAAGTTTGGATTTTACGAAAGTTAAAATATTTTAAATTTTTGGGTCATTGGAGTTTGGAGGTTTGCTCCGTCGTTAATTTTAGAGTCTCCAAAATTAGTTGAGATGAGCGCAAACAGACGCAAATATCCGGTTAATAAAAAAAGGGAAAACATGGTTCTTTGTGGGTGCATTGATAGTGATATAGTCAATCGTAGTGCTATTTATTTAGTCTTCTGCTCAACCCCACCCCTTCCTTCCCAAGTTATAAATAGTTAAAAGTGGTACAAAAGAGAATATCAGAAATCAAAATCCAGTTGGTCAAGATTGGTCTCTTCCACTTATCCTATCTATATAACTGCAATGAGATGAACTTATTTCCAGAGTAGGTGAAACAGCTTATTTACGGAGTCATGCAATCTCAGCTTCTTAGTCGTCTGTTTCAACAATCAATGGTACGGATTTAAAAAATAATAATTTGCTCGAATAGTGTTTTTAAAATTCGGACCATCCAAAACACTTCAAAAGTATTTTGGACGGCCGAAATTGAGCTTTATAAATATTTGTTTACAACTATTCTGTAAACAAGATTTTCTCAATTGGAATATGAAACAAGGTACTCTTCTATTATCTATCGACTTTCCATTGGTACCTACATTGACTCAAACTACTTATTGATTTACGTTTAGGATGTGTCTTTCGATTTTCTATTAAAATACTACAAAACTCATGAGGTAAATAGTTATGATCATTTGCGGCGATGAGGCCAAAGAAGCGGCAATTTAAGGGTTGTTTGGGAGCTCTCTTTTTTGGGGGTAGGCATTTTTCATTTTAAATTTATGAATTATGTTTAGAATGGATTAGGAGTATGAATTTGTAGAGTGTTTGAGAGATACATACATAATACATTCTGTATGTCTTTTCTATTGAACCAAAAAAATAAGTGAATACAATAGGTAAAAAAACCCATCTCCCTCTACTTTTGCCTTTTGTACTCTAATACCAAAAAATCAAAGATGCATTTTTCTACCCATTATCCGCAGGCTCCCAAACAGCTAGAAGTGAAAAATGTAAAAACCAAAGTGGAAAAAATTGGCTGCCAAACAGGTCCTTAGCAGTTATATGGTGAACATGGACTGTGAATTGTCCATTCCTGAAAATTAGGGCCTTTTGTAAGGTGCTATGTTAGCATGATTCCAAATAAAACTATGAAACTTTCTAGGGTAGGTTTGGATTTGAAGTAGATTTATTTTTGTCTTTATTTATTTATTTATTTATTAGTTTTGCGTAAAACTTTTGTGATTAACAAATGCAAATAAAAAAAATTAAAAAAGAAGAAGAAGTCACTTGAGTATTTGGATGCTTTTAATCCAAATCTAGCCTAAGCATTCAGTGGTCTTGGGCAATCGATACGTGGTATCTCAACATAAATATGTGATGAAAAATGATGTTAAGACACCAAATGACGGACTTCGGGTTGGTGTTGTGTAGTAAAATGCACAGTACCGTGTTGTGCACCTCCGAGCCATTAGATCGTGCATCCAACGGTTTGGATCTTATCTCGGCAACCAATGATCGAGAGCCGTCCATTGCTGAGATGAGATCTGAGCTGTTGAATGCACGATCTGACGGCTTAAAGTTGCGTAGCACAGTGCTGTGCACGGTACCGAACAACACGATCCCCAATTCCCAAAGGATGGTGGTCCAAAATCATGGAATAGTTTTTCATCTGTGATAGGGAAACAAAGCGTAGAGTAACCGCTTCTCAGTGGACCCAGGATTAATTGAGAGAGAGAGAATTTCTCAACCCAACCCAACCCAACCACTGCCCTCCTCCTCCTCATCTACTACACTTCCCCAATATATTCCAATCTGTTTGGAACTTTGGTTTCCAAAACACCATTCCCAAATACCAAGAGAGAGTGTGAGAAGAGAGGATGTGTTGCGGGAGTAGGATCTGCATGCTGTGCACATGCGTGATTTTGGTGGTGATCGTGATCGGGTGTCTGTTTGGATTTGGAGTTTTCAAAAATGGGTTTCACAAAGTGAAGGACACCCTCGATTAAGGTTGTAGATCATAATGGTACACTCTTCTGTTCTTCCTTCATCCTCCTCTGGTAGACCATTCTTGGGGGTTGGTTCGACAGCCTCTCTCCCTCTCTCTCTATTTTGGATTTCGTTTCTGTTAGACAATTCTTACCCAAATCCAGATCTTGGAAATGGAATGGTGGGATTGCTTCTTCTTCTTCTTCTTCTTCTTTTTTTTTCAAGTTTTTTATTTTTAGAGTTGTAAATACAGTAGAAAATACGATGATTTTGATTGAATTGTAGTCTTTGAGATTTCTGTTGACTTCTATTGCATGCCTTTTTCTTGGATTCCATCTAGTAAAGTTTTTATTTATTGTTGGGTCTACTGTGGGGGTGACATGCATGGATTATTGTACTATTTGATTGGCTTTTTGTGTTAATAATAAAACACTAATATTTGACGTCAAAGTAGATGGACCAGACCTGAGAGCACGTGACGAGGTCAATGATATACTATACACATCTGGAGTGGTTTACGCTGGGTGAACTACTAGTACTTTTTTAATGGGTGCCCATTTTGTGTTTTTTATCTTTGGTGAACCACTTTTTGCAAGGACGGCACCTCACATACATCTATGTGCGGGTGGCGTTAGGAGTGGGTTTAAGTCCAATAAAGGATTATATAGAAACTCAAACCTCGGCCTTATCCAACTAAATTTGAGTTTTAACCATTGAACCAACCCCTCATTAATTGTGACTCCATTTGTCATATGTTTAAATTGGGAGATCTGCGGTCAATAAAATTCCTATAAAACTAACCGGTATGGTATGACATTGTGATGTACAAAGTTTTTGCATATCATGTGAAGAACCACGTCTATCGGGTGGCTCATATGCTATATGAGAGATTGGTGCGCACCACATAACAATTATATGCTATACGAGAGACCGGTACACCCAATATAACAATCACTTTGGTAAATGACTGCGCTAAACAACTGTGCTAGAGTACGAAGTTCTCACATATCATGTGAAGAACCCTGTCTATCGGGTGGCTCATATGCTATAAGAGAGACCCGTACAACATACATAACAATCACTCTGTGAACGACTGCGCTAGAGTGTTTGGTCATTTACCAGAGTGTTTGGCACGACTTTTATCCATTCAGCAAAGGAGTTGAAATTTACTTATATGAGGTGAACAAAGGCTGAGAACCGCAGTAGTCTTTTCTTTATCCCTTGTTTTCCTGGTACAAAAGAGTTCCGGAATTGCACATAGTCCAGAAGCAACAGACGGGCCAAAACTGATATTGATATAACGGCAAAATTTGTACAAGTATACATCTCATTCGTTAACGACAGCATTCGCATCTGGATAACTTAGTACCCAACTAGTTCAAAATAAGTTATCTGCCAAAAATTGACAAATATTGGTACACTTCTTTCGATGTCCTTTTCTCTTGGACAAGCTCAGATCAAAATTTCACTAGATGTACAAACGTATATAGCCCCAAGTCACCGGGGCAGCCAAAAATGCAACAGCACACTTGTCAGGTGATTTACGGTTAATTTCCCTACACGAATCCATTGGGTCTATCTCCACTCTTTGCCGATCTTTTCTGTAAGTCTGCATCATAATGTGCAAAAGCAGCATCCAAAGCCTGCACCAATAATCATCAAGCATCAGGAGTTTTACAGGAATAAGCTGTCAGCAGCTTTCGCTCTCAGGTTTCAAATAAAAGCAGCAGTAGACCGGCATTGACCGGGGTAATTAGGGAGTTAATGGAGTAAGCACCAGAACAAGAGGGACAGGTGGTGACAACCATCCGCACTCAACAGGTGAGCCCTTCATTCAAATTATTCCAAATGAAACTGGTTTCGGGTAGAAAGTCTTTGCAACCGAAGACCAAAGAGAACCGAGGTACAGGCATCCCTCGCATGTGTGTTATGATGCCTTATGAACAGTAAGCTTTAGAGTCTTTTGGTACATGTGGTGCGTTGCATGGTTGCCACTACAGCATGTATTTTCGAGGGATTCTTATGTTTAGGAGAGGGATCCGCTCAAGAACGACCATTCTTGTGGTGGTACGGAAGGCACGGACTCCGCACATATTGAGAGAGTGTATCTTCCTCTGACAGTCTGACCGACTCATTAAAAAATCTATGACTAGGAAGGGCTGTCCAAGTTGGAACCCACTTCTGAGTCGAAAAGTCACTATAAATAAAACTAGACTGCAGTTGATGAAAACTGGTTCTGTAGTATGTAACCCCGCATGTACAACACGGATTGCCCTTGCATCAACTTCTAACAACTTGGTTCAACAACTTATACAACACTAATAGTTTTATCAAGTGACCCAAATCAAACGGGCAATGGACCTAACACACTTAGAGTGGACCTAACACATTAGAGATATGTCAACTGCTTTCACTTCATTATGACTCTTCGTAATTCTTGTTCACATGCCATCATAATGAAACTTTGCCCGATTAATTAATATGAAAACGGAATTGTGACCTGAAGCATTGGCTGAACAAGGAGGGAAACTTGATGTCGACAATCCGACTGCACAGATTCCTTGATCTCCTGAAATTTTGAAAAATGATATCAAAATTATTTCCCAACTTGAACATCACCGAAGCAGGCGTCAAGCAAGTTAACACAAGAATATATTTTTCTAAAACTTGCATACTGGCAGAATATACAATGCAATGCAAAGACCCCCCCCAATCCGAGTTTGACTAATAGGAATCAGTCTGCAGCCTGAAAATAAAAGGGCGGGGGGGCGCGGCGGGGTTGTGGTGGTGTACGGCTGCCTTGTCTACTACCTCCGCAAGTGGATCTTTGTACACAGGGAATGATGGTTTCTGTACTTTGTTCTTTAACACGCCTGTCTGTGTCATGCAAGCTCCTAAGAGCAATCAATGTGTCAAGAAAATAATCCTAACATCTCTCACAAAATAAACCCCTGTCAATGATGCAAGTATGATGCCGAAGCTGTAGAAATTGCCGATCATCGGGATACAACATGCAGAACTGAGATAAGATGTAGGACATGATGCAACATTAACAGACAAACAATGCGTGACCAAAAACAATTCATGAGCTATTCAGCATGTGTGCAAGAAAGTTCCGGAGATACAGAAACGAGAAAAGGGTCAGAAAAGGGTAATTTACTAGGACTCACAAACCATTATTTCCCTACGCCACATCAACCACAGGAAATGTGTGTTAACTCAAAGTGAAAATCAATAAACGAGGCATTTTTGTTGAAGTTGAGATGATAATAAGGTGAAAAAACTAAAGACAAAAGAAGAGATGAAGAAAGGGAAGAAACCAACTTGAGCAAAAGAATCTGTACACCAATGGCAACAAAATCAGTTGCTCCCATGATTTAACAAAAATTGTAATCAACCTTCAAATAGAAGAAAGGTTTTAGCATTCTAGTGTCTTCATACATGTAGAGCAGATTGTTGATTTACAGGCAGCAAACTAGGCAAATGACATGGTGATAAGACTTATCAGGGGACCAAAAAGGGTATGGTGTAAGCAAGGAACAAACAGTCGTTCTGTACATGAGTCGTGCAAAAAGAGTACCTGTAACTTGGGATAAATTTGTGACATGGCCTCCTTGAGTCTGCGTACCTGAACATTAATGGCCAAACCAAGAACGAGTTCAAGCAAAAATAAATCCAGAAAATTAAGGTATTGGCCGCAAATGCAGTATCTTCCATAAAAGAACTTCATAAATTTTGTTTCCCACCACAATGCGGCAGACTTTATTAACCCATTCCAACTTATATTTCTCGCTGTCTTGAGGGGACTAGTGTCCCTCCCCGGGGTCATCCCTCAACTAAAAAGCCATAGGAATATAAGTGGCAATTTATTCTTTCCTATTGCTATGCCTTAATCACTTCTTTCTAGCAAAAGTGCTTCATCTACGAAAAATATTTTGACAGCGATTTTATCTAATCAACATTGATTTAATCCAACTATGATTATGTAATTATAATCTGCAAAACGCGTCCAAGCCATTTCCTCCTCGCCATTTCCTCCTCTTTCTTCATGTCGCTCAAGAGGTTGGGGCAAGGGATGAAGAAAATTGGAACTAACAATCTAACCAAGCCTACGTGTCTGATCTGTTTGATTTCCGCTCCAACATCAAGTTATCAGTAAGAATATCGAAATGGAAGTTTGAACTACTAAATATTAGACAAGATTTGTTGAAATTGATGATGGTCAAACCTTGGTTAGGAATACAAACAAAAATTCCTAGAGTACAAGTAATCTTGCCATGATTTGAAAACATCCAAAGATTGCATAATGTAATCGACTTTAAGCTTGATAGAAGAAAAGCAAAAAAAAATTGATTAGAAGGAACTATACCCTTTACCTTAACATAAAGATATGAGGTTGTAATTGGATATGACGACCAAAAATGCTTGAGTAATTCCTCAATGGACGTCCAATGCTGAAAAGAAGAAAAGTTAATCTCAATAAAGTATAAAGGAGTATCAGAAATCCAAAACAAGATAAACGTATAGCATCTGATGCAAAACCTATGGGCCTCTTGTTCTAAGGGCCAGTTTTCATTAGTATCCAAAACCAGTTCTAAGAAACATGTTTTTCAAGAACTGAGAAATTGAGAACAAGGTTCTTCAGCCACTGAAAAACTAGATGCAGGAAATGTAGAACAACACTTTGTAACTTAGTGTTCTCAATTCTGAAAGAGAGTTTTTTCTATTAATATAAGCTTCATGAAAACAATTTCAAATCAGCGAGCAAAAGAAGTTTCAGTTCTATTATATGTAGGTCTGAAATAGAAAACTATTCCTGAAATCTCTGCCAAACGCAACCTATACCTTTCCCACTTACTCTTGGAAATACAAGTCCCCAAAGTAAACTGAGAAGTTACAATATAATGTACAAAAATTGGTGCCAACTCACAAGTAAGAGTTCCTCTTTAGTGATTTTTGGCAACCCATCCAAAACACTCTCCTGCGGATTCTTCCCACGCTGATACTTGGTGCTTTTTATATTCTGGGTCAATCCATCAAAAACCTGCATTGAAATATTCAGCATAAAGTTGCTTCATTGACAATCATAGGTCTGTCACCTCTGCATAAGGCTGGTGGCAGATAAAAGTATGGTGATAAATTTGCAACAAAAACTCTCAATACCTTAAAAGCAACTGCAGGTTTAACTATGGGATCACCTAATCCGGAGATTTTAACCTCAGATATTTGCTCCCTTAGAGAACCATAAGCTTCACTGGTGCTGAGGCTGCATTTGATTTGTCTTGTTCCAGCAAGTGTGTCCCCCAAAGTTTTTATTGCATTAGCTTGCTGAGAATCAAAGTATTCTCGAGGATCCTGGTCCAAGAGACAAACCTAGAACAACTATGCCCCACCAAAACTAAAGCAGTTACTCTTTTTATTTGAAGAAAACATACTTTAATGAAGAGAGGTGCCAATGGAAGGTCACGAGATGCCTGAAGATCTTCAATTTCAGCCAGCTGAGAAATCCTCTCCAAGCGTTCCTGGTTTACCATCCCTTCAGATGCTCCATTAGCTAACTCAACTGCAGAGAAACTCAAAGGTTAGTATCAAAACTCAAAGAATGTAAAACAGATAAAAAGAATTATACCAGGAAAAGTAAACTGTGCTAACCCTGTTTTGACCTTGCAAGAGCCTCAGCCACGGACCTTGTGTCTCCCAATTCCACATCTGTATTAGAATTGACGAAACATAACTTGAAAAGGAAAATAATTAAAAAATACTATAATACAACTTTATTGAACAAATAGTATTCTCTGAACTGATGTTGCATGTATGCGTGCAAACACCGAGATAAAAGAGAAAACACAATTGACGCACCCCTCAAAATAAATATACAAAAAAAGAACGCGAAAACAAAAGTGCAAATGCCAAACATCACACATCATACATGACTGTAACCAATAAAACCAACTATTAGAAAATTCTACTCTGGGAAAAAGACCACCTGCTGAATCCCAGTCAACGTTAGCAAAGAACGTACAGCTAAACAAAGCAGAGAAAGGAGCAAATACTTGGTTCCTACAATGTAAATCTGAGACTCTATCATCCACCGGCTGCTCTCTCTCTCTCTCTCCCTCTCTCTCAATCAACCACTGGCTGCTCTCTCTCACTCGCGCGCATACTACCATGAGAAAGCATCATCAGTTCGTTAGTGGGAGTAATCCAGTGCTATGACAGCCGTACAGCCAGTAAAAGGTGGAATCAGGTATTACTTGAACCCCTTTGGTGAATCCATGTCCAGGCTATGAGTTAAACCCTACCCCTCCACCATCATGATACTCAGGCCAATAACCGGCTGGCCAAAGATACATTTGGACAATATTCCCTCAGGTAATATTTTCACTGAAACAGAAGAAGTCTCAACAGGAAACCTTACCTATGGATCTTCCTTCAAGGACAACTGCACCATGGCGATTAAGGACTTGTGAAAGAGACCTTCTGTATTCATCATACTGCGAGTCAGTAGCATTATCGCTGCCATCGCGAGACATCCCGTGATCCTACATTTGGACAAACATAATCAGAGGTAACAGAGTGACAAACATAATCAGATTGATAAATTCAAATAAAGGCATATCACGAACTAATAGAGTTTTGTTTCTATTATTGATCAGTCCTGCACATCATTGAGTTGATGCGGTGACCAAGTAATTTGCAATTTATCACGGGTTAAAACTCATCAACACAAAGGGAAAATACATAAAGGGAACATAAATATGAAACCATCCACGACTCCACCATAAATTGGAAGATGGTGAAGCAGGAAAAGGTGAAAATAACATCCTATTCTTGCAAAGTTATTCACCAGGTCTTAGCACAAAAACAGTAAAATATAGGTGTCACCCAAAGTACCGGAAGATGAATGTAATCATCCCCTTCATCAGCTTCCATGTCTAAAGTCGGATCAACTCGTCTAATCTGCAGAAGAGATACCACATGAATGGGGTAAATTTATTTTGCTAAAACAGAAAAAGAAGAATATAAACCGAATAACCGAAGGAAAAAAATATATAGTGAAGGTAAATCCTCTAAATAAACAAAATTTGACCTAAAGGTCCTAAAATTAAGGAAAATTCTCATTTCTGAAATAATGCACCTTGTGCCGAGCTTCACTTGCCCATACATCATCATGCTTCAAGAAAACCGCTAGCTCCTCATCTTCAGCAGCCTCTGCCGCTGCTGCAACTGCATTTTTTGTACTATGTAGGTATTCCGCTCTGCAATATTTGGTCCAGAAGTCCTTCTCGGTCATCTGAGACCCGAAAATAAAATGAATAAACAATCCAAAGCTTGAATAGATTCAATTAGCAGATGAGTAAAGGAAACTTGTCTATTGACAATAAGAAATGCCTCAGCAACGGAATACAAATCAAACGGCGTCATTACCTTGTTGGGAACAAACTTCAGGTATGCCCTGTGAACAGCTGGTTTCTCAGCAAAAATCTAGGATACGGAAAGTAAGATGAAACTAAGCCTAATGATAGCAAAACACAGACCAAGAATCCACAGAAAAGAAAGATATAGATCTTGAATAGAGAACTATGCTATTGCGACTAAGGCAGGGGAGCTACCTGGTGGATAATCTCCGGTGTCAAGTTAAATGTAACTCGATTCGACTGAAAAGGGAACGAGTACAAATAAGTTTCCATAGCATTGCATAGAAAAGGTAGAAAGGAGTCCAAAATCTTACTAAAAAACATAACCCCCATAATTCGCAAGGAACAAAGAAATTCCAAACTCATTGCACATGTTTGAAAAAGCACGACGGTTAAACCTTAGAGCTATATGAACTTCAACGAGGGATTGCCTGTAACCTAAGTCTTCTGATTCAACACCAATACACGCAAATATAATGCAAATGAACACACGCATTAGGGTGCACAAACAAACACACAGAGCGAGAGAGAGATCTATGTTGTACCCGACCATCAGCTGACGGTTTGACATCTGAGAGGAGGGCACTTTTGAATCCTGCCCGCTGTCTTGTTACCCTGCTGGTGTCCCCATCCAGCAACTTCTGCACTCAATTTGCACAGATAATTCTCTATCATTCCCTCACAATTGTCCGGGTGCTATATTGGAGAAAACACAGAGCACTTCCAAAGCATAAACTTTTCAAACTAAAAATTCATGCCGGAAGAAACAACAATATTTGAGTAGTATTTTCTATTGATAACATTTCTTTACTGGAGAAAGTTAAATAACAACTAACCTTCCTTGTTGCCCAAAACTCAGCTTCGGTCAAAACACCTCCTAGCACAAATTGTTTATGAAGTTTCTGCAACTCGCTGTAAATGTTGCACGTTATCAGCATCAAATGAAGAGGAGATTGTAAATTTTTAAAATAAAATACCACGTTCAGAAACCATAAAACTACTATGTTCATATTAATGATACCAGTCCTTACCTTTACCTTAAGACTTTACAGACTAATATATCCCTTGAGCATGCCCGATATAGTGCTAATTGCATTTTCCATTAATGCCAATATTTTTCAATGCCTAGCTATTTTTCAGTACTATTCAAGATTTCCTTTCTAGTGTTCGAAACCAAGCATTAAAGCTTCAATATCCACCATCTATGAAATTTGAAATAGATTACAAATTAAGCACAATATGAATTGCTAACATCCATACACACAATCACTCTACACGTAAAAAGAACAAAATCATTTTCTATCATCCAAAATCCTCCCCTTCAATAATCTGGCCTGACAGCACGTATAATTCAAGTTAATAAGATGCATATGGGGAGGAAGAAAGAGAAGAAATGGAAAAAGCATGAACCAAAACTCTGTTTAAAAATCTCTTCAGTGGTTGGACCAAAACAAAATCTCTCTCGCTCCTCTCTCTCTAAACTTTTTAGCTGTAAGGGATTCACCTTCTTCCTTTTTCTCCTTCTCCTTCCCGTTTTCTTCCTCTCCAGATCCCCTCCCTTCCTGCTTCTGCTCTCTTTTCTCTCTCCTTCTCTCTCCCCCTTTCCCTAGCATGTTTGACCTTTTCATCTCTGTTTGCTTCATCGACGACCCCTCTTCTGGCTTCGTCTTCTCTATGTGGTATCCTGCCGATTTACTCTCTTGGGGCTAATCGGTCCTCGGCCTAACGGCAAGTGGTCTACTCATGGCAAGCGGTGACGAGGTCGGCGTGATCTCTTGCCAGTTTACTCTATTGGGGGTAACGGTAAGTGGAGAGCTTGTGGCTGATGACGGTGGTGCGGTTTGGTGGTTGGTATGTGGTGTTGGTGGTGGGTCGTCAGCTGGATTGCGGTGGTCAGTTAAGTGAGGCGGTGGTGGTTGAAGATCCAATCTGTTAGGGTTTGTTTTCTGGTGGTTGTCTCCTAGGTGTCTCTCCGGCGGGCTGTTTGCCTTACCACCTTTGTTTGGGCCAGGCTAATCTAATATGGGCTTGATGTGGTGCAATGGTGGCGATGGTGGCTGTTCGGCGACAGTCCTGTGTGGTGGACCAGTGGTGGTCGCTTTTTCTTTAGGGTTTTTTTTTTTTTTTTTAAGGTTTATCTTGTTTTTTTTTGTTGGGCTTGGCCCATTAGGTGAGCGGGCTTGTCCCATATGGGTGTGGGCTTTGTTCCAATTGGTGTCTTTGGTTGGTTTATTGCCAATCAAGGGTTTGGGTCTTGGATTGGGCACATGATTGTTTTTAGCTTAGTCTAGGAATATGATGTTGTTCTCCTTGTTCCTTTTAGTCTTTGTAACAATTTCAAAGATTAATGAAATTTTTTGCCGTTCAAAAATAAAAAAACTCTGCTTAAACTCCATTTTTCTGGGTATTTGGAAGAAAATTTACCTATCTTCTTGCAGTAGCTTAATTCGACGCTCCATTTCTTTTGTACTAAGTTGTTCGTCCTGAGCAGCCACAATAGATTGTTCAGAACCATCTTTACCAGCTTCTGTAGGCATTGTAATAGCTCTGCCTATTCACGAGATCCAAATGCAATATACTGAGCTAAAAAAATTCAACCAATATACTGTGCTATTACAAGTGAATTATTCGCCATCTAGTAAACATAAGAACATTGCAGAAAAATTCCTCAAATAGAATTGAGTACACAATTGGAAAGATGTAATTGGAATCATATACACTTCCTTAAACTTTTGCAAACGATAGAGCCTTGCACAAGGACACAAGTAGAACTAGAAACATAGTACTGTAGTCCAACCACATTTCCTACAGGTCATCAATAAGCAAACACAATTGGCTATTCTTCATATTCGGACAAAAAAGGATAATCTCTATCATGTGATGAAGCATTGAATAATTGCTTACTAATGCCCATTCTCCACAAGGACCTTAAGGTTTGCAACAAAAACAAATCATTATTGTTGTTGCAGATCAGTATAAAAATATCAAGAACCAAAATGATAAAAACCAGTTGCCCAAAATTTGTATAATTGATGAGCTTGCTGCCATCTTTCTTCCTCCAATAACCAAAGAAGAGAACTATCACTATGCTACTCCTTATCATCTACGTAGCAGCTCAAGTTTATCAATTCATTCATTCAAGGACTGAAGCAAAGAGGTTCTTTATTATCACAAGAACATATCATGATAAGTGATCATCATGAAGAGAATGAAGCAAAAATAAAATGCAACACCTAGTTTCCTCTATTACAAGCTTGATCATGCACACAACAGACAAAATAATCTTCATAAATACCAACACTAGTGACCTTCAGAATTGAAAACACAAAACATTCAATCAAGTTGCAGTACCATTTATGGCTGAAAATGGTAGATATTTGAGACCTACCTACAAATTCTTTGCAAACATCGCGATCAGAAAAGTTTTCAAACTCAAAGATGTAACTTCCACCCTGTAACCACATCGAGTCAGCACTTCCATGTTGCATTGACGGTAAATGGAGCATAGTAACTTCATGTACATTAATACGCAAGAGAAGATTAAGTTCAAGAAGTCTTTTGAGATATACAGAAAATGCCCCAATATAACCAGAAGTAAAGTTCAATTAGATTAAGAAACCTGTTCATGGGTTAGATTAAGCAAGGGCCGCAAGCCTTGCTTAGTTCCCTCCTTGGTGAACTTGTGCCCTGATTATACATGAGACAGATCGATGAAGGCCGTTAAGTTAACAACTTTAGTCCATGCAAAGATCAATAAGGCATCAAAAATGCTGAGCGAGTAAAAATGTGGACATCATTTTTTTCATCTACCAAAAAAAGGATGGCATGACAAACTATGAATGATTATCCTCAGAGACAATAAAACAGAATGCATAAAAGAACACACATAACTCAAATTCTACTCTGCCATATGTTTGAATGGCCTATAATTTACCTAATTTACTTGCAAAAATTGAAAGAAATGAAAAGTTTCTTGAGTTATGTCGCATGCTTAAACAAGCGCAAGAAACACAAATTGAATGATAACAGAAATCAGGCACAAACCCGCTAAGTACCTTTAATCAATAGAAACAACACATTAAGGCTTGGCGAAGATTTTGGGTTGTGAGGTGTGAAGATGAATCTGTCCTCCATCTGCACGAAGTTAAAACAATTCAAGTTGATGACCAAGAAGCACCATACATGATACATCATAACCAAACCCAAATCCTTAACAGGACACACACACACACACATAATAATAATAATAATAATATTATTATTATTATTATTATAAATCACATCCAGTAATCAAAAAGATGGTCACTGGTTCACAAGGTTAAAAGTTGATTTCGAGCCTATAGCAGATTCACTCTCTACTGAATCCACCCCTCCCAAAGTCTGGTCAATCTATTATCTATCTATCGTAAAGGGAACACCCCTTTTCGTGTGAACACCCCTCCAAAAGTCTCGCAATCTATTTCCATTTTCTGAACACCTCTTTCACTCTTTTGCATAATACGATTCGCACACGTGCCTGTGCCCGGATGTCTATTGGGTACGAAAATTGTTGTCAATTCCAAAAAGCAGCAAATTCAAAGCCAGTGAAGCAATACGTCATTTTGCACAACAATGCCATTGTCATCATTTACGGAACTGGCAGTCCCTTAAGTTTTTTTTGAAATCCAGTCCCTTAAGTTCACCCAAAGTGAAAAATCATAAACGCACATGAACCTTCATACACATATACACATACGTATGTGCGTGTGCGTGTGTGTTTGTGCCTGGAAGGATATATGGAGATAGAGAATCATGTATCAATCACTATATGTAAAGGCTTAATAAAAGAGTTCACCATTTCCAATATGCCAGGAGTGCCGGGGTCTTTAACCGAAGACTTGTGCGTGGCACGCTTAATGACCTTCCCATCCACCATTCTCGGACGATCAAACTGATTTGGTTTAATTTAGGAACTGTGAAGTAATCTAGGGCGGAATGGTGGGGTAACAACAGTTCCCGACAGTGGGATCTAGATTGCGTTGGTCGAATGGAAAGAACAAACGGTTGGAGGACGAGGATTGGGGAAAGATCGACCACGTCGTATCCTCTCTCTCCTCTCCCTCTCTCTCTCTGGGCTTCTGGGCGCCAACTGAGAGAGGCGTACATCACTGTATGGTACAGGCCCTCGCGTGTATATATAGACGGGCCAAGTGCGTCTGTGTCAGACCCCGTGGGGGTGGGGGTGCGATTAAAATAGTGACTTTTTTTTCCCCTACGGCACAGACTGACTATTTCCGCAACTAATCTCACCGTCCATCGGCAGAAATTTAATTAAGGTCCTGTTCCGCTAAAAAAAAAAAAAAGTATTTATTTTTATATTAAGAGTAATAAATTGTGAAAAGTATTGGAAAATAATTTTACCACTCTTTTTTTTGTTAACGTCACTCCCCTACAAGTATATTTTTGCCAAAAATACACTTATAGGGGAGTGATATTAATCACATAAAATAATAAGTACTTAAAAAAAGAATTTTAACGGAATGGGCAACTTTCCTGAATCATATAAAACAATAGTAGTTGATAAATTCAGCAATTTAACAAATCAGAGAGCATAAATCGATATGATATCATTGACACGTACTATTTGAGGCGGTTTATTTATTTATTTGGCTGAACTAATGATGAAGCTGTGAAGAGATAGAGTATCTTTACCGAGCCTCTTTTTTTTTTTTTTTTTGGTCTTTAGCGATTTTTTAAAATTTTTTTAGACTCCTCTTATCTTGACCAATAATTAATTCAAAAAATATTAAGCAAATCTAACAAAAATTTAGAAGAAGATGAAAAAAACACACAACGAAAAAGAATAAAAGTTTAGAAGAATGCAATAGAGTTAAAATTTTATCGTTGTTTTTTTAGCAACAAGAAAATATTCTAACAAGAACTAGTTATCTGCCCAAAAAGGTCAAACAAAACAACATTGAAAACAACACAAAAAGTTGGTAAAAATCAGCATCAATGGCGAACATGTTGCCTAGTCAAAATGCGCATTCATACACAACAAATCTCTAACTTTAATTGAAACCCAATAAGTGGGCGATAGGATCGGTTCTCAAGATTAGTCGAGATAGGCGTAAATTGACTAGAACACATGAGTTCTAAAAAAACGAAGTTTATGGGAGATTGCAACCACAAGCTCCCAACCAACACATCGCAAGAGCGAAATGAAACCATCTCGAATCATGAATATCTGCCCAAATTTCACAAAAATATCGCAAAGCCACTTTCCTTTAACTTCAATAATTGATACAGACAAGCATTCTAAAGCCTGTCAAGCATATTTGTCGTGCCAATATCACCAAGCAGACTCTCCTGGCATGCCTCTTTCAAATCTAAGAGAACATACTTCCCCATTGGCGACTGCTTGGAGAATTTCCAGCTGCCAATAACCACACCCCAAAAATGCGTAACATGTCTACTATAGCACACAGTATAGGTGCCATTGCTTCCTCCTTTATGCTAAAAAAGGCAAGTCAACCTGTTGTCCAGTCCAACAACAAGCCACCACTTTCCCAGTTAATGGTCACGGTATAGAAACCATGAATATGAAATCTGAGAACATAGGGGAGAAGAAATTAAGAAACAAAACAGAACCACTGGTTGACTGATAGCTACAGGCTTCGAGCAACTGAACATGATCCAGTTGAATGCAATTTATAAGAATTAAGACATCAC
>BPLS01000193.1:287227-304031 GCA_019656275.1 Rhododendron kiyosumense | reverse complement strand
TTGGAAAACAGATTGAGCTTCAACATAATAATAATAATAATAATAATAATAATAATAATAATAATAATAATAATCATAACAATAATATGTACCTCAGATCAATACCATCATTTATACTATCTACCACCATTTATACTAAATTAAACTTCCACCACGTTTTCGAGATTTCCTATTTAGCACATGAAATAAGATGACAAAGAGAGAATTATTTCCCTCTAGTCAAGATCTTTCTCATTAACCCATGAGGAAGCCTCAAAAAGGAAAGTCCAAAGAACAGAACCACATGCAGCATCATAAGGATCATGTTGTAAGAACATTCCCATGCATGTATTGTATGGCAATTTCATTTAATTTTTTTTTGGTCAATGATAAGAATTATGAAATGACATCTATGAAAAATACATTGCTTGGTTTGACATAGTAATATTAAAGAAAATCCAGACCAATGCAACAGCATCAAACATTAGCTGAGAAAATAAGTATCATAGACAAGCCATTGTATCGTTTCTTAAAAAATTGGTAGACAGATATGACAAGCCATTGTACCCCTTTCGAGATTTATAAAATTGTTTCGTTTGCAGAGAAAAAAAAAAGACTTTTAGAAGGAAAACAGAAATTCTGAGAACACACCTTTCCGAGGCACTGACTTCTGAGTGAATGATGTTTGCTTCGACAGAACCCGTTTGATTGCTAAAAGGTCCAGAAAAGAGATCTGGTGGCGATAAAGAACTAAAATCCATTTCCTGAGAGTTGTTGGTTGAGCTAGAAAATGTTATATCGGATATTTGTTCACCACAAGCAATCTGATCTCTGCTTTGTATCAAAGAATCCTTAGAAGAATCTTGTGCATTCTTAGAGCTAGTAAAATCATTCCAAATCTCAAACGAATCATCATCTTCTCTTATTGTCTTATTCTCAGGTGCAGTTGTGCCGCTGGTTTGCCACATATCATCTGGCAACCAATCAGTACCCGTAGAAGGATGACTGCACAAATTATCAGCTGCTACGAGACCTTTACTGTTGATTGTTACATCAACTTGTTCAGCCTGGTGCGGCGCCAAAACGTATACATTATTCCACAGGTCATCTTGAATCTGGTCATCACTTGTCGACTCCAAAAGAGTTGAAGCATGCTTTGCTTTCTCATCTTCCAAGTCTTTTCCAGACCCAAAGATTGAATCCATGTGGGCAGAAAGATCGACTGCTGAACCTGCAAATGCATCAAATGATCTTGAAACCTCAGGCTGATTTCCAGAATCGGCTGACTGAAAATCCGCTTCCCAACCAGAGAAACCATTGTTATCCTTCGTTTCAGAAGAGCTGAATGCTGTCGAAGAATGATGAACATTCTGAAATAAACTAGTAACATTTTCTTGGCTGGAAAATGCATTCATCTTGACATTCTCACTCTGACTGTTAGTTGCTCTGGGGTCTTCAATCGAATGAGAAACAAGGTCCCATGTGAAAAAGTTGTCCAGGTCAACACCAGCCAAGTTCAAAGAACTTTTTGTCCGTTACAGTTCATCGTCTGGAAGAGTATGCTCAGTTAGCTCTGACTCAGCTGGCCATGGTATTTCTATGTTCGAGAGATTAGACAAAGAAATTTCTTCTTAAACTTCCAAATTGAGTCCATTCCAAGCAGTAAATAATATCACATGAGATGGTGCAGTAGTATTTCTTTCATTCTACATGGGTCAATTTTAAAGTCCTTTGTTTTCTTTTCTCAGTTACTAATCGAAAAGAACCTCTACCTACGAATCTTCTCATAAACCGAACTAGGACACTAGAGCTTGTCCCTCAGTATGCTCTATGGATTAATTGCCATAGCTATATCTTAGCGTGAAGCTTCATTTTCCTTCTTCGACAGTTATGTAAAACAGCTGCTGTATATATTTACTTACCTATTGCTAAAAGTTAAATAAAGGAAACTGATTTTTTTTGTTTCTACCTCTCCCATGATGGATCTCACACGGGGAATTCCAGATATTATTTTGTAACAAAAAAATAAAGGAAATTGATTTCCACGCTTCACTTTTTAATGATGACCTACTAGTCTCAAAACTCATTACGTGCTTCTCAAGTGGAGGGAATTAATCTACTCGTAGATTTGAACCAAAAGGAAGGTAGTTCACGTTGTATCACTCAGTCTTTAATTTGAGTAGTATCGTCAAAGAAGAGAGGCCTCTCACAGTGAGGTTTATGTTATTCCTAGCGGGGGAGTAGAAGTAGTTGAAGAGCTACCTAGGCAAAAATCTAATGTTGGGAGTATCATTCCCGGCACTAGATCATCTTCTGATGCTATCCTCAAAACGAGAAGGGGAGTGAGCTAGAAGATCGAAGAGGAAAATTAAGAAGAAAAAGTATCTCGCGGAGATTGAGGCTAAGTTTGATAAATTGAAGTATAATAATAAGAAGAGCTCTCATTCCTCAATGTTCTTTAAGGAAGCTCGTAAGATGTTGGATGTTGGTAAGACTTTGGGTATTGAACTTAAAGGTGGGAGGAATTATAATTTGAAAAGATTTGTTGAAATGTAAGAACTAAGAAGAAGAATTAAAAGATAGGATCCATGCTTTAGATGATTTTGAGGAAGAGGATATCTCAGCGGATGATGATGGTTTCGAGGAGGATGCCTCTGTCTCTGTGGCTTTTTGAACTCAAGATTGGGCGGCTTTGAGATGTTTGGCTTATTTTGGTTTTGCTTAGTGGCTATGTGGTTTTGGTTTGGCAGTTTTTTTTTTGGTTTAGATTTGGCTATTTCTTTTTTGGTTGACTGTTTCGACTTATTGTGGATGGGTGCTAAGGTATAAGGTGTGAGACTCGTTTTGGATTTTTGACTGTTGAGGTTATGTGGATGTAGATTTCATTGGTGTTCAGTTGGCGTCTTGCCTTTTTTTAGGTCTCCGGCGGCTTTTGCCGGTGTGCCCTTGATCTTTTATCTTTGTAATCCTTTACAAAGTTTAATAAATTCTTTTTGCTTAGCAAAAAAAACTTTACATTAAAGTGGAGTGTGAAAATTAAAATCCAAAATAAAAACCTAGCATGTTGACACTCTTTTCAATACTAAAATATTGCAATTGCTAGCTACTTATCTTACAACCCAGAACCCTAATCATAGTCAGTTAAATTCCAATCAAACCAGCCAGCCTCTCTCAGCTAAATTCCGCAATCACACTCATTGAACCAGATAAAATAATTTCCGAAGCGTGATTCTATCTAAGTATGCCAGATAGGTGCGAAAATGAGTATATTTTTATCCTTTTTGATAACTCAGGTGTCAGTTTACATGCACTTGGGACTAATCAAGGGGCCCATTCCAATGGGGAGTCCAATTAAATTCGGAACAATTGCTCCTTTAGGGCCATTGACTGGCACCCGAGATGTTTTGAACCTGAAACCTTAGATAGGAGGAAAATGCATACATTGATACCCAAATGTAGATTTGAATTTGATGGGGTCCGGAGCAACGTCCTTGGGCTGTCGTTTACCGTAGTAGACACAAACGATCGATCGATTGGAGCCCATCAAATTCAATTGGAGCAGCCAATGCTCTATTTGCTCATGCGGTGCCATGGCCGGCTTGTCGAAAAGCCCGAAGGTCATCCGAGCAAATGATATACTAGTGAAACGTTTGAAGGTGGCGAAAGCATATAAAAAAAATATATACATTTATGTTTGTCATAGATATAAGACATTATTGATCAAAACAGAGATGGACAAATAGTCTATGATTTATGTTTTTTTATTCTTTAATGTCCAGTGGATGGGTGGTTTGTCCTTGCATTGTTTTTCTGAAAAATCATGCTCACAAGAACATTTGTCTCAAATCTTGGTCTATAGTGGTCAAGGCTAGAGATCAATAGCTCTTTCTAGGTTCACCTTGTCCTCATTCTGCACGTTGCCCGCGTAGACCCGGGATGCTGCTAAGTATCCCGCCAAGCGGGTGCCAAGCAGCATTTAGCCGTTTGTCTTGGCACGAACAACTCGGATTGAATCTCTGCACCTATGAAGTATCGACACCTCTAAAGGTCGACATATTGCAGTGTTAGACACAGAGACACGGCAGGGACACGCCGGGAGACGTGGCGTGTCCCATAATTTAATTTAAATTTTGATAGGGACACGGCTGGGGACACGTATGGAACACCCATAATTTAATTTAATTTTTGCAAAACGTTTCTTACAAAACCCAAAAGAACGATTTGTTTGCAAACCCTCAAGGATATGATTTTCCTAAATTCTTTTCCATTAGTAAAATTCAGAATTTTGAAAAAGTAAAATTCTTTGACAATATTTTGGAATGCCATCACCACGTGTTGCATCCAGATTCATTTTCACGAAACGTCATTCTGCAATACAATATAGATAGATACGTATTTTTCTTAAACAAGTCTTTGTTTTTTCCTATCTTATTTAGTTGCAATTTGTTGTTGATTTCTTGCAGTCTTGGTTGAGGTTTTTGTTCGACTCGACTATTTACTATAACTAGAAGGAGAGAGATATGAAGAACGGTCTCCGTGGTTCCTTAATCTGTCTATATATGATATGAATTCAGCTTGTCTATCCGTCCACTTTTGCATTACTAAGGACAGTTCGCGTAATTCCAACCATTCAATTGTTTTTAGTGGTCTAAATTTACTTGAAATATACCAACAATCTGAATCATTAATTGTCGAGAATGAACTACATCGGCTTTGGACCGGTGAGAAGCCAGATCCATGTAATATACATTTGAACAGTTGAAGGTAAAGGCGGACCTGAATACCTGATTGATCAGGCCTCTTGGGCAAAAGTGAGAAGGCCTGTATGATAGTAGTTCATAGTGGTTGGATTGGCCCACTGATAACTAAAAATTGCACTTTTGGTCCCAGAGAGAGAAAAAATATTAATAAAATAAAAACTATCAGGTGGGTCGTCAAGAATTATGCTAGCAACCGCATTAGTATAATTTTGATGTGAAAAAGAAGGGCACCAGGAAGAGTTGTGTGGCATCTATAATGGATTGACGATTATTTTGGGTCAGAAAATGATCAGTGTGGAGATATCGAACTGGACTCGGAAATTGCCATCAAGCTCATGAGTTGTGTGGCATCATTTTGGGTATGTTTGTTGTCCGGCCACCGTGGGTGCGTTTGGCCTGCCAGAGACTTTCCCCGGCACTGCCTTGGCCCAAGCGCCCGAAGCCTTGCGTGGCAGCGAAGGTTTGCCTCAGAGCACCCCCAAGACTCCACAGCTTCGGATTGGGTCTCTCGGTCCAATTCCGGCTAGCGGCCCTTGGGGCCTGTCCTTGGGAGTAGATATTTTCCTTTTCCACTTGTATTTGTTGTTGTTGTGAATCTATGCTTGTTGTCTAATGGTTTGTGCTGGGATTCCGTTTGGTATCTCTCTACCTACTCCCAAATGGGATTCTTATATCGACACTTGTGTCGGCTACTTCTACATAGTGTCCTTGAGTCTGTAGCTTAGTGTACTTTATGTAGCAACTCATGTCTTGGATTAGGTAGTTTGGTGCTTTCATGTTTATTGCGATGTAATCTTTGCCTTCGGGTATATTTGTTATCTCTCTTCCTGTATATTGCGATGTAAGGATACCTTTTGAAAAAATATGTAGTTTTAGAGCATGTACACCAAGAGTTAGAGGTAAACTAACTATAAACAGTGTAAAATTATATTTTTGCTAGTCCTTTTTAGCTTTTATGCTACACCAATTCTCTCCATAATCCTCTCTATCTCCCATTAAAATATTAATATAAATTATATACACATAGGTGGTCGATTATCCCCGTTGGTTTTGTTTCCATTTCGTTGGCAACCGTTCAAGGCCACCTGTCCCGTTGGTTTTGTTCCCATTTTGTCAGCGACCATTCAAGGCCACCTGGGTTGTGCCTTTTTGCCTGAGGTAGGAAGCTGGATTGGTGGTGTTCAATTTGGGCGTACAGAAATAGCAAGAAAGTTGCTGGGTTTTGTGTGGGGTGAAATTGATGTGGTTGATTAAGAGACATGGGCAGAAAAAAAAGAAAGGGTTTCAGATGGATCTAGCCCAAAACCTTGATCCACAACGCTGGAGATGCCGTTGAACTCGAAATCTGCCACCGCCGGTGGTGGAACACTGCCGCTCTATAGCAACTTTTTTAGATCCATTGAGGGGAGGAAGGTTGGATTTGGGAAGGACGGAATCTATCAAACCCAGAGTATGTCCTCGCCGACAAAGCGTCAGCGTTGGCAACAGAGAAGGAGATGGCTAGAGTTTTAGTTGCAATATTGGATAGAAGAGAAGAGAGAGAGTCAGTTGTGGTATAAATAATAAAGTATGCAATTGGTGATGAACAGTTCCTCGGAAAATTAAGCGAGGTTTTGTGGCCAAAGGTAAAGTATCTAAAGCTTTACCGATGCTGGTGCAGTGCATCTTTTTGGGTTTGCCTCTTTAAAATACCTAAATATATCCATTTACATAGTCTTGTGTACATGCTCTTATTATGTATACATTTTTTTTATAAGTATAAGCTCACCAATTATCATTGTTAGCATCTCCCTTTTTTAAAGGATTTTTTCTCATGTGCAGATTTTAGGTTTCCCTTTTTAAATACACTAGTAATCTTGCACGTGCGTTGCACGTGTTATTTCTCATGTTGTGTACAAGAAACAATGAAAGACAAAGGTATGTGTTTTTTTTTTCATTTTTTGTGACCGTTATCCATTGAACCTATGCTTCTCATTCAGTAGAGTGTCAAGAACAAAAGTGTTAGAACAACCTTGTGAGAAGTGTATATCCTAGCTCCAAGCCAGTAGCTAGTAAAAAACACATTGATCACCAAGGGCACCAAGAAGAGCTATGGAGGATTCAACCGATATTGAGTGCCTCTTGGATATGTCCTTCCATGTCACGGGCTATCTACCTCGATTGTACCAAAGAATTACACAAAAATCATTGTGATGCATTATGAGATATGGCTTCTAGAAGGAGAATCTGGTGTAAAAGAATAAATATTATCGCCAAATACAAAGTTCTTGGCCATTGGCTTTTGTGTCGGCAAACATCTAAGCAACTGAAAATACATAGTGGAGATGAAAACTGGGGGGAAAAAAAACAGTTCTGATCCATGACACAAGAGCTCCAAATTTGTAGAAGTCGAACACAGATACCTAAAGCACAAGCACTTAATATAAAAATTGATGGACAGATCAAGCATTCCTGCTATAGCCTATTCTAGGAATGGGACTGCCCTTTAGCATCCCTCATGCTAATGTGTCCGTCTGGCAAATCAACAATGTAAGTGAGGCCAACACCAAGTACTGCAATCGAGCAATCACTCTGTGACTCTGAAGTAATGGACTGAACATCACTACAGTTGATTGGCACCAGACCAGGATCCAACACTTGATCTACGTGGGTGGCGAAGGCCATTTGCACCCATTTCTTCAAGCTTAAATATGCTGTGGAACTCTCATAGTTAGAGCTCATTCCGGTAAAAAGCTCCAGCAACGTGATCCCATAACTGTACACATCTCCAGCCATCGATGGTTTCTCTCCCATACCATATTCTGCATCGAATTTCATCAAATGCAAAAAAGTTATCCAGGAATCTTCTTAATGAGTACTTTGCATGCGAGGATGTATTTATTAGGTAGCTCTATGGACAAAGAAACAATGTAGAGATAAGAAAAAAACATTCATGTGGATCACCCCAAAATCTTTCTCGAGGAAGAAACTAACCTGGAGGTATGTAGCCAATGGAGCCCTTCAAGCCATTTGTAGAGCTAATATAAATTCAATCAACCCAAAAGGTGTGTATAATTGGACCTTTTTTTAATTAACTGGAGGTTAAGAGTTAAGACAAATTTGACAAAAGCTAATTGGACCTCTTTTAATTAATTGGAGGTTAACACAAATTTGAACTATTCGTTTGACAAAAGCCAAAGTAATACTATCTTGTCATTTTCCTCTAGTGCATGGCTTCAAGAGAGGGGGACAAGAGATGATGTTTTCCCTTTATTTATACCCCTTACGAATAACAGTCATAGACTCTCCCAAAGCTGCACTGGGAAACAAATATGATTAAGTTCCTTGTTCTATTAGAACAACAGAGCCCTACAAAATACCAATAAATAAACTCATTTTCACTCTGTTTCTCACGTAGCTATGGGAACAATAAACTCAAATTGTTCCCTCAAGTTCTTCCCTTCCCATTGGTTGTAAGTTACTTTTCTCAGCAATTAGTGTGGTACTAATACAAGCAGTGGCATGACCAAGGTTTTGTTTCAAAGGTGTCATTCAATGAGTCATTTGAAATTTCATTGTCTCGTATTCTAGTTCTATGCATCTATTCAATCCAACTTTCACATGAAATGGGGAAATGTCACATATTTCTAGCAATGTTAATTATTGTAATGTAACATCATAACAAAAAAAGTGTAACACAACTAATCAAGTTACTGCACTGCACATGTACTGAGTCTTAAAGATTGACCCAACTATTTAGAAGCTGCCCCAAATTTCTTACAAAAGCCACATGTATCTCCAAAAACAAAGAATCCAGTATGCTCTTACATGTGTTAATAAGAGAAGCAATATGGGGTTATGAGGACTTACAACCGTATTGCCTTCTTCATCCATGGAAACAACAGCACGTACAACTACTTCTCTTATGTCATGCAGATAAAGCCTGTGTCCATTTTAAAGCAGTGGATGGTAATCACTGTCTCCGTATTCCAACTAATCCTGCACAGTCCATCCTTCACCAGCCAACACGTCATCTAAGATGTCCACTGGCAGAAATGAAACAACCAGGAAAGAGTAAGGTATCAAGCTATGGCCTACAAGTCAGAATTATCCCATAACACTAACTTCCAACAAACTCATACGCGTGCACACACACCAAAACAGATAACCATGAAGTGCCAAATAGAATTTGTGAACCATAAACTCCACCTACAAGTGTATTTATCACTATCCACCCCAAGAGGCAGTCGGAAAAATGTTCCTTTCCACAATATGTGAAGGCTTTCTAGAAAGAACCAAGACTTCGAAATGGTTACTCGTTTATAATTCAGGAATAAGTGTTGGGTCTTATTTGTTTCCCTAAATAAGAAGATAGTCCTTCCTTAGTTCCATACTCCAAATGGACATGTCAACATTCGCGATTCCTTAGTTCCATACTCCAAATGGACATGTCAACATTCGCGACATACATCTCTACTTTCTGGTGGATGTAAACATCTACTTCAGACATATATCCCTTAAAAAAATTTACAAATAAAGGGTAATATCAAGATCATACGCAAAAATTCTTATAAGGTTCACAGGCCTAATTGAGCCAAATTCTGTCAGGTTTGGTTCGGCTCATTTATTGAACTGGAACAAGTCTTTACTGAGTCGAGTTTCGAATAGTTCATAAACCACATAGTCATTTGCAGCTCTAGCATGAGTTTAGGGGCTTTTTAAAATTCTTCCGAAAAGTTTAGAACAAGCATCCAAAATATCTTCCCCTTTCCGTTCTTTTTTCTTTCTTTTTTGATCAAATCCTTCCCCTTTGGCCTTTCCCATTGAGGCATTGGTTGGACAGACTTTGAGAGAAATGTTGGGTAATGGCGGCTATGGAGATGAGCTCCGGGGTATGCTTTCTGGCATTTTTCTTCTCTGAAGGATAATGCCGTCCCCTTTGTTATTTGTTTCCGTTTAGGTTATTATTCATGTTTAGCCTTGGTTTCCTTACTATGCTTGTTTTCCTTATTTGTTTACAAATCTTGTAGCCTAGCTATTAGACTTATATTTTTATACACATCAACGAAAGCAAACTTCCTGTCAATTCTCTTTTCTAACACCCTTTAATATCTCTCTCTTTATATGTATGGACATATGTATGAATGTGTCACCGTGCTCTTTATTCATTTATTTGGGTAGTGAAGTAGATTGTCAAGCTCTGCGAAAGGGTTTTAAAGGCTGAAAAACAGCAGTAGTGGCAGGGTTTTCTCCGAAGTTTCAAAACGGTGTTGGGTCCATCGAGTTGTTTTCATTTGCTCAATGTCTCTCCAACCTCCCAAAAACCCCAAATTACAAGATTTCAGTAAGAAGATGGCAGACTATCATCCCCAAGATGTGCTATTATTATTGTTTTGCTACTGGTTTACAGTAATTCCTACTATTCTGTTAAATTTAATCCAACAAAATGACGCCCAAGCACCAAAGGAAGAGAAATGGAGTCACACGGGGACATCTTGGTTGCACTTTGCGTGTACCCATTTGCTATGACAAATGTGAACTCGTGTTCAAGAGAAACAGAGTGATGGAGGCCATTGTTATCATTGTCGATGTTTTTAGGATGAGATGAACAACAATAACAAGATGAATAACCACATCAAATTACCTAATCACAATCGATTCAGAGTTCCTCAAATGGATGATTATTCTCTTCTCCACGGATTCAAAGTCTGTACGTATTCAGTGCAATGTGTTTATACGAACACATAGTTGGGGAATACCAAAGGAATTGTCTCCATTCATTGTTGCAACCTGAGATTTCCTCCTCTGTGAGTTCATAGCCTTTTCTTTCTTCTTCCAAACACCCTGGAATTTGGTTCCTACTGTACATCCCGTTAATGCAGGCATTGTTGGAACAAATGTGTTCCTTGATCCTGCAAGTCAAATCAATGACAATGGTTGTTACATACACTAACTGAAACGTTAAATCAGATGCAGATTATTGGGTTTCACAACACTCTTTTTATATCTGAACCGTCTTTCTTTAATATGATATTACCTTTTCATTGTCCAAATTCACTACAAGTACGCATGTGTTCATTGTAGTACTCAATACTCGTGTGCGTATCGTATATTATATACTTTAAGCACTTCTTGAGAAGCAAAAGTGAATGTTTCCAAAAAAAATTAATAATCACTTCTCACTATCGATTTTATCTAATTAAGAGATCTTGACTTTATGACTGGAGGATAACATTTGATATTATATTCCCCTCAATGTATATTTTATATGGACCGTAGCAAGGTAATTATAGATTGAGTCAAGTTAAACATTTGATAACGGAGGTTATGTTGGTGGGCGTGAGTTGTGACATTGATTAAACAGTTGGTGTTGGTGGGCATGAGTTGTGACATTGATTAAACAGTTGGTGTACACCATTAAAGTGAAAGAAGAAGAAGATTTAGATAGCAGCATGCTTTACCCAACATTGCTTCTCACTTTTTAAGAATAAAAATCCACTCCTAGAAAGGAACGGTGGACAAAAAAAAAGAGGTAGGAACAGTCAAATACAAGTTAAAACAAGCATACATGAGTACATGTTACATATTTGGGGCAACAGAATCGGCCTTGCTCGACATGAACTCAAAACCCACAAAACGTATTGGACCTAAAACTGTCTAGATTGTGGTAACTCCGCCCCAAGGGAAAAAAAGCCCTTAATCCAACACCCAAAATGTTGAGTAATTCCATCGAACAATTGGTGTGCATAACTTCATCAATTCAGAAATTGTATCGAACAATTGGTGTGCGTAACATCAACGATTTTCAGAAACCCTATCGAACAATTGGTATGCATAACATCAACAATTCATTTTTTTAAGGGATACAATCTATGGAGATGGGGGAAAGGAAGATGGAAAAGATTGAACTTACTATGCAATTAACTATTGTAGGCAACAGAAACCAACAGAAACCGGGCTCTTCTTCGACGATTGTCGCTAGGACGGGGTCTGAGTAGCAGTCCGGAATCCAATTGTATTGCGTGTTGGGAAACGGTGTAGGACAGAACTGATATTAGTTGCAAGTGTTGGGGACATTTGTGGAAAGTAAAAAGGAGGAAACATCTCTGTACATTTAAAAGAAGTGTTGGGGACATTTGTGGAAAGTAAAAAGGAGGAAACATCTTGATACATTTAAAAGTAGTATAGATATATATTTGCGAATAATAATATCATGAACACCCTAATCTTATGGCTTTAATTACAAATTGATATCACTAAAACCCTCTTTACTTTTGGAAGTAGTAATAGCATATGAATTGAGCACCCTTTTCCAGTCGCATAACCAATCCAAAACTTAATTTATAGATCGAGTACATCGATCCAAATGCTTGCGTGCTTGGGTATATCGAAAGAGACGCTGTGAAATTATACAATGATCCGGAAGTACAGCCACGTGGTATTCTAGGTTATCACGTGGCGGTATTTTCGGAGTATTGAATAATTACTCAAAGGCGTATATGAGGTTGCTGATAATATTGTTATTATGCACCAATTGGGGGGGGGGGGGGGGGAGAGAAACTCATCGATGGCAAGTTTTTTATTTTTTATTCTTGTAATGTGTGCCACGAGTTAACTTGCATGAATATTTTCAATTAGTTAAATGTAAGTTTGTCCTTGATGCGGTGCCATGGCGGGCTTGTCGGAACCACAAGCCCGAAGGTCATCCGAGCAAATGATACTACTAAAACTATAAATATTTGTCGTAAACATATAAGACATTATTGACCAAAACAGAGATGGACAAATAGTGTATGATCTAATTGTTTTCTTATTATTCTTTAACATCCGGTGGGTGGGTGGTTTGTCCTTGCATTGGCTTTTTTTTAGTAAAAAAAAATCATGCTCACAGGAACATTTGTCTCAAATCTTGGTCTATAGCAGTCCAACAATGCTACTTGCACATGCTTTTGTGCACATATTAAGCATATACATTTTTGTGAGGCCCATATCGGAATCCCACAAAATGATTCGAATCGCTTATCTTTTTTAAAATATTTTTTGACGGGTTCCGGTAAAAAATCAACTATAACGGATATCAGTAAGAGCTTTATCAGAAATCGTAGGATGAATCATTCTGTTTTGCCCTACGATTTCTGAAGCTCATACCGATATCCGTTGGAGCTGATTTTTTACAAGAACCCGTCAAAAAATATTTTAAAAAAGATAAGCGATTCGGATCATTTTGTGGGACCCCGATATGGACCCTACAAAAATATATGTGCACAAAAGTATGTGTAGGAATCATTATTGATAGCAGTCAAGGCTAGAGATCATTAGCTCTTTTTTTAAGATTTGCATAAGAAGAGCTAAATTGGGCCTCTACTAGTGGATAATAAAATTTGTCCTTCGAAAGTAATTAAGGTGCACGTAAATTGACTCGAACATCCAGGTTAGCTAGTAACAAAGAAAACAAAATATTGTCTTATATTAAAAAAATTATTGAAAAAAAGACACTGGAGCACCGTCACGTAATGTTCTAGACTTGTTCACCATCACACATTTTTGTAGGATTCAACACTTTATATATTAGTAGGGATTAGTATGATAGTCAACATGGAGTTTCTAGACTACCCATGGTTTTGAACCCCAACCACACCCCTTGCGAGTCTCGACTACCTGCCTGCCTCCACTGAGGAAGAGGGTAAGGCAAACCAAATGTGCTAGCTTGGTTTCCTTAGGCTCCGTTTCGGAATTCATTTTAAGTACTTATTTTTTAATAAGGTAATTTCAAGTTCAAAAATAATATGTACGCAAATAATTTTTTTAGCAATATAGATCTTATTTGATAGATCTTATCGAAATTTTTTATACGGTAAAAAAAATATATTTTTTTTTTATTTACATTATTTTTTAATTTAAAAATATAAAATAAGGATTTATTTTTTAAGTTGGTGTTGTGGAACGGGACTTATACTCTTTCACAGAGTAAGCAAACCAACTGTGCTGGTTGATCAGAGAGTTTTGTTTTGGACACAAAGGACAGAAGCTTGTTTAAAAAATTGAGAAATGATACGTGCTCCTATATAACTATCCAAATATATACAACAACATAGTCCATACACGACTCTTCACGTACGTGTGGAAAAGAGACGTGTAGCAACAGCTCACTCAAATTGATCATGTGGTTTGTAACAACAGCAGCTCACTCAAATTCAAATTCATGTCACGACTGTGAGACTGACATTCAATCTTTGGGGAAATCTAAAATCAGAGACCAGTACAAATTGATAGAGATGACATAAGGGCTGATGTCGTTAAAATGATATGGACCCCATTATAAAGTGATGTCGTGCTTATTAAAAAGTTTATTGCATGATATCACTTAATGGTAGGATCCACACCATTTCAACCAATGAAAGAGATAGTAATATTCACCCTCTTTTAAAAAGGATGAACAAAATAACACTCTTGAGGAATTCTAAAAAATTAAGAGACCTGTACAAAAGAGATAAAGATGACATAATTAAGGACTGATGTCTAGCCTCACAGTTGTGATGGACAATAGGCATGACCGCATGAGCACGCTTGTGAGTTGGAAGGTGGTCCATACATTACCTTACTGATGATAATTGAGTGGTAGTTTCTAAAAAATGCTAAAAAAAATTGTTAGTACTCCCTCCATCTATTTTTAAGTATCCTGTTTCGTAACTCTAACTTATTAAAAAGACGTCATCATTGTACCTTTCACATTAATTTTTTCCTCCACTTTCCCTACTTACCCATCAACATTACACTTTTACTCACTTATTTTATAAAATGGAATCTACTTTTAGGGACAAAATAGACAATTCACCAACTTTGCAAAATGGATCTATATTAAGAGACAATCCAAAATGGAATACTGGACTCTAAATAAAGGACAAAGGGAGTAGTATTTTGTGAAAGAAAAAAGCTTACTTGGTGATTAAAAAAAAGCATTTTTATTACTTTTAGCCAATTTGATAAACTACACCTGAAAATAGTTGCACGCACCTTCTAGTACTTCCTCTTTCCTTAATTGTTGGTCTATTCTTCATCATGACAAGTCTAGCAAAAAAATTGTACATTGATATACCCAAAAATATATTACAGGACCTTAATATCCCCTCATGTAACATCTTTCTGGGTGTATCATTGTACAATTTTTTTGGCCAGATTTGTCATTGTGAAGTTTACATTATTTTAATATTCTAAAATGTGAGAATGGAATTTTCTATTCAACCCTAAGTTTGAGTTTTTTTGAATATTGTATTACTCCCTCCGTCCCTTATTTATAGTCCAGTATTTCATTTTGGGTTGTCCCTTAATAAGTGTCCATTTTGTAAAGTTAGTGGATAAAAGTTGGTGAATTGTCTATTTTCTTCCTAAAAGTATATTCCATTTTGAAAAGTAAGTGAGTAAAAGTATAATGATGATGGGTAAGTAGGGAAAGTGGAGAAAAAAGTTGATGTGAAAAGTATAATAATGATATCTTTTTAATAAGTTGGAGTTACGAAGCAGGACACTTAAAAAGGGACGGAAGGAGTAGGATTTTTGGGACTTTGCGTCTTTACTCACCTATGCATTAATCATTGCCTTGTTACGTGCTTGGTTCGCTTAGCTTTTCCCTTCCATATATAAGCTGTAATTCTAATTACTGCACGTTTAAGGCTGCTAAAGTTATTTAAAGTAAAAAAGATTAAACGCTCTGTGCTAGTATTGTATGAACTCTTACAAAAAGTAATAAATTGTAAATCCAGACATCTTAAATTCAAAATTAAATAATTTTTAAAAGGCAGATAGAAAAATTTCTTATGAATTTTTTAACCTTAGCGTGGATGACCTACATATAATTAAACTGGAAAAAGAAAGGAACAAATCTAGTCTAGTCTAGTTGTAGTACTATAAATAACCAATAGGTCGAAGAGGGCAAATTCAAAGCCAACACACACTGCCACACCATCTTCTCATACTTCCCCACCAAATGGCCAACTCAACTGCCAGTTTACCTCTCTACGTGCGAGTCGCTCGAAAAAATATCATAGCTCGAGCGATTGAGCTCAGCATACTCTCTCTCCTCCTCTCCCTCCTTGCCTATCGGATTCTTTCCTTCCAAGACCATGGATTCAGTTGGCTCTTGGCGTCCTTGTGCGAGTCGTGGTTTGCTTTCATTTGGGTTCTTACTGTCAGCACCAAATGGAACCAAGTGGAGTACAAAACCTACCCACAACGTGTCTTGCAACAGTACGACATATACGTCTTTGCTTCTTCTTCTTCTTCTTTTTAAAGTCTAGCTATCCCCTTTTTCGAAACTTGTGGATTATCTCAATGGGTACCGCAATAGCCAGAATCGGCCTTAACCGAAAGCTTGTGCTATGGCCGTTTTAGGTTTTAAAAAAATTTTGAATTTCAAGTGCGCCTGAAAATGTCTTATTTTTTATTTTCGCTTTAAACTCTTGAAAAGTAAAGACCAGCTCTGGCGATAGCTTGATGTGAAATCTCGTTGGGTTTGTTTTTTCGGTTTACGTTGAAATATATCGTCACTAATTTTATTTTCCTATTATGGACGAATAAATATCAGGAAACCCGAGCTGCCTCCGGTGGACATGTTTGTGACGACAGCAGACCCTGTCCTGGAACCACCTATCCTCACCGTGAACACCGTACTATCCTTGTTAGCGTTGGATTACCCGGCTGATAAGTTGGCATGTTATGTTTCCGACGACAGCGGCTCCCCTCTCACCTTCTACTCTCTTGTTGAGGCCTCCAAGTTTGCAAAGCTCTGGGTGCCTTTCTGTAAGAAATATAGCATTCAAGTCCGAGCTCCTTTTCGGTACTTCTCCGGCGAGTTCATGTCCTCTCAGGATACCTCACCCCAGTTCCAACAAGACTGGAAGAAGATGAAGGTGGGAAGAAAATTTTAACAATTTAAGCCCTTCTCCGCTAAGATAAATAATACTTATTTTTTGAGTTAAAGGTAATGCATGTATTTTGAGAGAATTAACATGTCTTATAAATGAGGAAATAATTACTTAAAAAATAATAACCATAGCAAAATGGAGCCTTAGTTAAACTTAGTACTAAAA
>BPLS01000193.1:253399-282227 GCA_019656275.1 Rhododendron kiyosumense | reverse complement strand
AGACAAAAATTTAGACTGCAAATTATTAAATGAACACTAACGCCAATGAAAATTTAGACTGCAAAATTGCACTTTTAGACCACAAATTTGTTAATTGAACACCAATGCTTGAGAAAATTTAGACTGCAAATAAATACACTTTCGTAAATTTTGCAGTTTGAAAATGCAAATTTGTAATCTACACAAATTTAGACTGCAAATTATTAAATAAACACTAACACCAATAAAAATTTAAACTGCAAATTTGCATTATTAGACTGCAAATTATTTTCTTAAAACACTAACGCCAATGAGAAATCAGAAAAGCAAGTGTGACCCAGAAGGAAGGTGAATTACCAAAGAAGAAGTGGTGGTGGTGGAGTGATGGCGGCGGCGTGGTGGTGGTGTTGGTGATGGTGGAGTAGTGGTGGTGGTTGTGGTGGCGGTAGTGGTGGTGATGGTGGTGGCGGCGGCGGCGGCATGGTGGTGGTCATTGTGCTGGTGGTGGTGGAGTTGTGGTGGTTGTGATGGCGGCGTGATGGTTGTCATTTCGGTGGTGGTGGTGGAGTGATGGCGGTTGCAGCGGCGGTGGTTGTGATGGAGTGGTGGTGGTGGTAGTTGTGGTGATCACTTGGTGGTGGTGGTAATTATGGTGGAGGTGGCGGCGTTATGGTAATGGTGGTGATTGTGGCGGCGTGGTGGTGGAGTGATAGCGGTGGCGATGGTGGTGGTAATTGTGGTGGAGGTGGCGGCGTTGTTGTGGTGGTGGTGGTTGTGGCGGCGTGGTGGTGGAGTGATAGCGGTGGTGATGGTGGTGGTGGTGGTGGTGGCGGCGGCGGCGGCGGCGTAATTGCGGTGGAGGTCGCGGTGGCAGCGTGGTGGTGGTGGTAGCGGCAGTGGCAGCGGATTGGTGGTGGGGGCATAGTGGTGGTGGAGGTGCCGATGGTGGTGTTGGTGGCGGTGATGGTGATGGAGTGGTGGTGGTGGTAGTGATGGAGGTGGTGGTGGGGGCGTCGTGGTGGTGATGGTGGCGGCGGCGGCAACGTGGTGGTGGTGGTTATGTGGTTATAATAAGATCGAAAAAAATGAAAAAATGCATTTTTGTATTAGCCAAACAAAGCCCTTATTTCTTTTATATAGGTTATTTTTGTCATTGAAATTTTTAGTGGATTAGAGGTGTTAGGAACTTTAGAAATGGATTGGGTGGGTTAGAAACATGTTATAATGGACTTATAAAAAATTCTCCCTATATCATTTGCTCGGATGACCTTCGGGCTTTTCGACAAGCCGGCCATGGCACCGCATGCGCAAATGGAGCATTGGCTGCTCCAATTGAATTTGATGGGCTCCAATCGATCGATCGTTTGTGTCTACTATGGTAAACGAGTCAAACGACAGCCCAAGGATGTCACTCCGGACCCCATCAAATTCAAATCCACATTTGGGTATCAATGTATGCATTTTCCTCCTATCTAAGGTCTTAGGTTCAAAACGTCTCGGGTGCCGGTATGGCCCTAAAGGAGCAATTGTTCCGAATTTAATTGGGCTCCCCAGTGGAATGGGCCCCCTGATTAGTCCCAAGAGCATGTAAGCTAACACCCGAGTTATAAAAATGATAAAATATACTCATTTTCGCACCTATCTGGCATACTTAGATAGAATCACGCTTCAAAAATTATTTTATCTGGTTCAATGAGTATGACTGCGGAATTTAGCTGAGAGAGGCGGGCCGGTTTGATTGGAATTTAACTAAGAATGATTAGGGTTCTGGGTTGTAAGATATATAAGTAGCTAGCAATTGCAATATTTTAGTATTGAAAAGAGTGTCAACATGCTAGGTTTTTATTTTGGATTTCGATTTTCACGCTCCACTTTAACGTGAAGTTACTAATAGGCCATCAGTAAAAAGTGAAGAGCGAAAATCAATTTCCTTTATTTTTTTGTTACAAAATAATATCTGGAATTCCCCATGTGAGATCCATCATGGGAGAGGTAGAAACAAAAAAAATCAGTTTCCTTTACGTAATTAACTTTTAGCAATAGGTAAGTAAATATATACAGCAGCTGTTTTACATAACTGTCGAAGAAGGAAAATAGAGCTTCACGCTAAGATATAGCTATGGCAATCCATAGAGCATACTGAGGGACAAGCTCTATCTAGTGTCCTAGTTCGGTTTATGAGAAGATTCGTAGGTAGGGGTTCTTTTCGATTAGTAACTGAGAAAAGAAAACCAAGGACTTTAAAATTGACCCATGTAGAATGAAAGAAATACTACTGCACCATCTCATGTGATATTATTTACTGCTTGGAATGAACTCAATTTGGAAGTTTAAGAAGAAATTTCTTTGTACTGATCTCTTGAACATAGAAATACCATGGCCAGCTGAATCAGAGCTAACTGAGCATACTCTTCCAGACAATGAACTGTTACGGACAAAAAGTTCTTTGAACTTGGCTGGTGTTGACCTGGACAATTTTTTCACGAGGGACCTTGTTTCTCATTCGATGGAAGACCCCAGAACAACTAACAGTCAGAGTGAGAATTCCAAAATGAATGCATTTTCCAGCCAAGAAAATGTTAGTTTATTTCAGAATGTTCATCATTCTTCGACAGCATTCAGCTCTTCTGAAACGAAGGATAACGATGGTTTCTCTGGTTGGGAAGTGGATTTTCAGTCAGGCCGATTCTGGAAATCAGCCTGAGGTTTCAAGATCATTTGATGCATTTGCAGGTTCTGCAGTCGATCTTTCTGCCCACATGGATTCAGTCTTTGGGTCTTCTGGAAAAGACTTGGAAGATGAGAAAGCAAAGCATCAAGCATGCTTCAGCTCTTCTGGAGTCGACAAGTGATGACCAGATTCAAGATGACCTGTGGAATAATGTATACGTTTTGGCGCCGCACCAGGCTGAACAAGTTGATGTAACAATCAACAGTAAAGGTCTCGTAGCAGCTGATAATTTGTGCAGTCATCCTTCTACGGGTACTGATTGGTTGCCAGATGATATGTGGCAAACCAGCGGCACAACTGCACCTGAGAATAAGACAATAAGAGAAGATGATGATTCGTTTGAGATTTGGAATGATTTTACTAGCTCTAAGAATGCACAAGATTCTTCTAAGGATTCTTTGATACAAAGCAGAGATCAGATTACTTTTGGATGCGATATAACTTTTTCTAGCTCAACCAACAACGACTCTCAGGAAATGGATTTTAGTTCTTTATCGCCACCAGATCTCTTTTCTGGACGTTTTAGCAATCAAACGGGTTCTGTTGAAACAAACATTATGCAGTCAGAACTCAGAAGTCAGTGCCTCGGAAAGGTGTGTTCTCAGAATTTCTGTTTTCCTTCTAAAAGTCTTTTTTTTTTTCTCTGCAAACGAAACAATTTTATAAATCTCGAAAGGGGTACAATGGCTTGTCATATCTGTCTACCAATTTTTTAAGAAACGATACAATGGCTTGTCTATGATACTTATTTTCTCAGCTAATGTTTGATGCTGTTGCATTGGTCTGGATTTTCTTTAATATTACTATGTCAAACCAAGCAATGTATTTTTCATAGATGTCATTTCATAATTCTTATCATTGACCAAAAAAAAATTAAATGAAATTGCCATACAATACATGCATGGGAATGTTCTTACAACATGATCCTTATGATGCTGCATGTGGTTCTGTTCTTTGGACTTTCCTTTTTGAGGCTTCCTCATGGGTTAATGAGAAAGATCTTGACTAGAGGGAAATAATTCTCTCTTTGTCATCTTATATCATGTGCTAAATAGGAAATCTGGGAAACGTGGTGGAAGTTTAATTTAGTATAAATGATGGTAGATAGTATAAATGATGGTATTCTGAGGTACATATTATTGTTATTACAATTATTATTATTATTATTATTATGTTGAAGCTCAATCTGTTTTCCAAGACATTTCGCATGCATTATAGGCAATTCAATTGCTCTATTCTGGCACCCTTCGCTTTTGATTTCTCTGGCAATTCTTGGAATTCCTTAATCTAATCTATGTATGCATCAACGAATTTGTGTTGAAGTTCGAATCTAGTTCTTAGCAGTGTTTTTCGCAACCACGTTTATTTTTCTTCTCTCTTTTCTTGGATTGCTTATCCTTTGTTTTCCGGTTCATGTCTAGCATGCATCTGACTAATTACCTATATACATGGAATTGTGGCAAAAACAAAGAAAAAGAAAAACTATTTACATGAAATTAACAGTGAAACCACGAAGTACAAATTTGTTTGCTCATTAAATTTTTGGAGGTATTAAATTTTTGGAGGTACTATAAGTCCATCCTGTTGTCCTTAATACGTTACTCATGAATGTTTAGGTTGGCCAATGTTAAAGTCGAAGTGGGAGAGAATGTTGTCCAAGCTGCCAACAATGGAGATATTTTGAATTCAGCCACACAGTCCGAGCACGACGTGGAGAGTTTATTATCACAGATGCACGTTCTTTCTTTCATGCTAAAGAGCAATCTTTCAGTTCCCTCCAAGTAAGATGATCAGAGTTCCTTTCCACAAGATTAAGTCTCAATTCGAAGTTATTTGAGCTTGTATTATTGATGTCCGGCCACTTGTTTTAGTTCCAGTATTTCCGAAAATCTGTTTTCTATAAGAATCAAAATGGTCATTGGGCTTTGATTTACGAAAAAAGTATCCAAATGGTCTTGTATTCTCACTTGTACAAGTATCTATTGGCTGTATTGTAAAGAAAAAAATGTTGTGAAATTGGTAGTGGAATTAATGGTTGTTTCTGAATCTGAACTTGTGTTTTCATGAAATGGCTTTTGCCTTTATTTGTCTTTCTTCAACTTCTTCTATCGAATATTTGTAATACTGGCCAGTGATAGCTCAGATCTTGATCGATAATGCAATTTTTCATACAGAATGGAATCGTACTTTAATTGTGATGAATCACTCTCCCATGTTAAGAACTCGCTCAGTGGTCAGGCCAGTATACCTCCGTGGGGTTTGAATCCCTGCCACCGACCCCTTCTCTGAGCAGTACATTGATTTCATGAGTTCTAGTTTCATCACCAAAGCCTTGAACCATTGAGCTCCATCTGCTCAAGTGCACAAACAGCAATGCCAACGTGACTCATACCCCATATGGTGGATTAGAGAATCCCATATTTCCCTCTACCAAACAGGCCCTTCAGGAATGTCCACAAGCACAAAACCACACACACACTGCATCTGACCTCCCCTATCCCAAATCTATTCCCACCGTGAGCCACCGGTTTGAACCCTAAAATTCCAATAACCAATCCGAGTGATCCTTCCGACCATTCCAGCATTGGCATTATCGTCATTGCTGCTGTTTGTTGGTGATTTTTCTTTTTGCGTTACCCCAAACACGGTCTCTGTATTCCTAAGAGCTTTAGGATAACATTGAAAGCTCCGAACAACCATGCTGTCATTGCGTTTACTCTCCATATTCTCTGGTTCCACCGTGCCCGGATTGAGGCGCCACACCTTATGCTATGGAAAAAGGCCATGGGGCACCACGCAATGATGCCCCAAAGAAATTGACTAATTTCTCCAGTTTCAAACGCTCAAATTGAAGAAAATTAAGCCTCAGTCCAAATAAACAGGGGAAAAAAAAAAGAGCATGTAGATATTTAGTTTTCACAAATCAATATGGAACAAACAACAACGGCTATAGTAGTACAATCAAACATGCAAGATGTTGAATCAAGAATGTAAGCTTTATTAAAGCATTTTACAAATCACATTTCTCTGGATTCTCCACCAATCTCATCCCCAAACAATAGAACAATGTTTTTCCAACAAAAATGTTACCCTGTTTTTCCAATTTCACCACCAAAATTCTAACCCATCGATGTCCATCTGCTCAAGTTCACAAACAACAATGCCAAAGCCCCTGACTTGTATACAGTTGCTAAAGGGATCCCATACTTCCCTTTACCAAATAGCCCCTTTAAAAATGCCCACAAGCACAACACAACACACGAACTGAATATCACCTCCCCGATCCCCGATCCGTCTCCACCGCGAGCCGCCGGCCGGAACCCGAGAATCGCGATGACCAAGGCAGTCAGGTTTACCAGCAGAACCGTGGTGGCGGGGATGAAAATCGGCGACTCATTGAACGTGAACCTACCGACATCGGCGTTGTCGTCATCACTGCCTTTTGTCGAGGACTGTTCCTTTTGGGTTACTTCGAAAACCGTCTCTGATAGTCCCAAGAGCTTTAGTATGATGCTGAAAACTCCAAACAACCACGCCGTCATCGCGGTAATTCTCCACATTCTCTGGTTGTTCCACCATGCCCGGGCTGAGAGGCCGGCTCGAAGGTACTCCGAAAGGGTGTATAGGTTATATGTGATGAAAATGGCAACTGGTATCAATAGGGCTGGTTCTCCAACCTACAATAGAAAACACTCAGCGATGACAGGTGATCTACAGGTGCATTATCCAAAATTACTTCTTTAAGAAAATATTTATTCAAAAACTATCTTCTTTTTTATTTATTTATAATTATTCAAAAACTATCTTTATTCGAAAATAATAAATTTTTTAGTTGTCAATTTTGAGATTATAAACCATGCATATATAGACTTTCACCACAAACGGCAACACTTACGGGTCCACAATCGAATCGAAAAAGGAACATACTCCGTAACAAAACAAAAAATATTGAAGGTAACAAAAAAAAGAGGGACTTTTTCACCGTGAAAATAATTTATGGCGCTCGATTACATGTGTTCAAACGTGTTTTGAATGGTCTGAATTTTGAAAAAACTATTAGCTGGTAGAGTTTAACTCTTTGCGCGAATAATTTTTTATTAAATCTCAACCATTGATTGTTGAAACGGACGACTAAGATTGTGTGAAATATTCAAGATTCTCAACCAAAAAACTAGATGGTGCTTGATTGTGTATGTCCTCACTCACCTTGGGCAAGAAGCGTGAGCCAGAGATGATACAGTAGGCCGGCAGAGCGGCATAACAGAGCTCGGGAACGGACCGCAGGCCCCACATCAGGTTCCACAGGTAGCCCAGGCATTGCCTAAACTGGAGCTTCCCTCGGAGTGTCAAAATGAGCGGGCTTCTTCTTCCGACCAGGATTTCGAGAAGCCCGGTGGCCCACCTTTTCTGCTGGGTCATCGTCGCAGGCCCGCCGGAGGGCGCGCAGCCCAGAAACCCGGGTGGTGTCGGTGTGCAGTAGGTCGATTTCCAACCTCTTCCCTGGATTGTGAGTCCGGTGAGGACGTCCTCTGTCGTCGATCCATAAATCCAACCCATCTGCAATTTCAAAAAGTTACTATTCCGCTAAGGCCCCATACAACAAAAAGTACTACTGTGTTACTCAATCCGTCCCAATTTACTTATCCTAGTTCTATTCTAACTGGATAAAAAAACTAGTTATATCTTTAAATTGCTAGTGAATTTTATATCCAATATGGATCTTATTGGATAGATCTCGATTTGTTCTATAACATGTTTTCAAAATCACCTAAAATATTATAAATTACTCCCTCCGTCTCATTTTTAAAGTCCATTTTCGTTTTTTGTGCCATTCTTTCAACGCTTATATCTTTCAATATGAATCTCCAAAAATATGTAATATGGAACTTGTTTAATAGTTCTCGATTAGATTTATAATACAAAGTTTTCAAAATTATAAAAGACATTGCAGATTGGAAGATATAAGCGTTGAAAGTATAGCACGAAAAATGAAAATGAACAATAAAAATGAAGGGAGTACTAGATATAATTAATTGAAAAGTGGCACGAACTCTCAAAAGTGACAATTAAATTGGGACGAAGGTGGTATCTTTTTTTTGAAGTTGGTGTCATTTTTAAATTAATTACATCTTATAGTAATTTATAATATTTTATGTAATTTCGAAAATATTATTTTATAGAACTTAATTGAGATCTATCAAATAAGATCCATATTCAATATGAAATTCATTACGGATGTAAAAAGTTAACTAGTTTTTTTGCCAGTCAGAATAGAACAAGGACAATTAGATTGGGACGGAGGGAATACTTATTTTGAGTTTTTGGAAGGAAAAATAAGAAACCTTGTTCCACTAAGGATTCTTAAGAAATAAATACTTATTTTGTGCATCATTTTTTATTGCTTAAATCTTTCAATATGGATTTCAAAAAATATATAATATAAATCTTATTTGATAAATATCAATCATGAAATTTATTATAAATTGAAAGATATAAGCGATTAAAAAATGGCACAGATTTTGAAATGTTAAAAAAAAAAGGCAGAATAAAAAAAATAAAAAGATGGTAGAACATGAGTTCTTATTAGGTAAAAAATATGTGCTTATTTTGTTAGGGGAATGAGATTGAAAATGGGGCATTTTTTTAAAGGGTACTGAAATACTAACTAACAATAATTCTTGAATCACATATACTTATATAAACACTTTACACACATTCACATCTTTTGGTAGGATCCACACATATTTGAAATGTATTATGTGTGGACTTCAATATGAATGAATTTGTATAAAGTGTTTATAGTTGTAGAATAATTGAAAGACTAAAGCTACCCTTGAACTTGATGGGATAGTCCAGCGTTGCACTTTGATCATATTGAAGCGCCAAGCCCACAAGAACCAATTGTCAATCTTGGGCACTGCCGCGACTAAGGCGACCGGTGTAGTGCGCAATCCGAAACATTGTGTATCTCGAAAATCAATAGTTCAAATTTTATCTCGACAATAAATGGCTCATATCTGTAGGAGTCGAGATGAGATCGATGTCCATAAATTGTCGAAATAAACGATTCGAATAGCACACTACTTCCTTGCAGTGCACATCTACGGGTCCCAGTACCGATGTGACCAACTCAAGGAAAGGAGATCCACATCCTTCGGACGAATGTTCAGGGAGGATGGGAGATGATAAGCTAGTCGAAAATGACTATTCAGAATTGCCAGCTATTTTGTCGCTTAACTTGCAATTAGTGCCGAAGCGTTTTGACTTGACTTGTGCCTATGATCTGTTTGTAATTTTGCTCCACAATGCTCCAAAGCATCAACTTCATCTACTGTTTTCGGATCTTTTATGCTTCTTTTAAAAGTATGTATGAAACATAAAATCTTATTTGCGGACAATTTCCTAAAGAATGCTTTATAGAGGTTAATCGCACACGTCTAAAGTATTTTTAGACAGTCCGGATTGAAATCAATTATGACCGCTAACATTTAATTGTGACCGGTCAAAATTAAAAACGAATTTTAGCCATTAATTATGCGAATGAATGACTGAGAGGTTGTTCACGAAACCTTCATGAATAAGTTTTATCTCATGTATGAATATAGATGGTAAAAATGTGGCTCTCACCTCTCTACCCCATGCTGTACCGTACTCATAGACGCAAGCAGCGACTTGATTGGCTGCCTCAACGGAACTTAACAAATCATATGGACTACTACTTGTACTCTTTGATCTTGATAGGATCTGAGCCGCGGATTTGGTGAATTCCATTGAACTTCCGAAAGTCTTTTGTAAATTCTCATCGCTTAATTTTCCTGGCAATTAATAACACCCAAACAAAATATCAGTCAGTATGATTGTATAAATTTTGTTTAGTTTTATCAGGTTGGCTATTTAATTAATTTACTTACCGCTAATTTCTTCATCAAACGGTGATAAACCATAGATAACTTTTCGCCTGTGGAAACATCCGGTTCCTCCGTAGAAGGGTCCTTGAATCCCTGCCACACCACGTACTAGATGCTGCCATTCACACACAAACCAAAGAGGGGTAGACATTTTACGAATCACTTTGGTTAGAGTTGTAGCAATTCTTTTTTTTTTTTTAAATAATGTAGGGTGTCTCGGACCAACTTGCGTGCAATTCGAACTAATCTCTACAACTCCTTTCACAACCGGTGTTTCACACACTTACACGTGGAGGCCACCTGAGTTGTTGGTAAGGAAAATCGAGTTTCAGACCTTAAGAAGGAGTAAACTCCTAATTAAGTCTCTGGCCGAAACCTCTTGAACAACCCCTTAGGGTTGAGTTGTAGCAATTCTTAGTATACCTTCTTTTTAGCATTTGAAATTCTCTATCGGATTGGAAAAGAAATTGAAAAAACAGTTGCACATGGTAAATTTCAAGGGAGACCTAGCCAAAAATTCATCATATTTACATTTTTTAAGCTCAAGGACAAACACTTTTTGCAATTAAACATAAGGACAAATGTGCTCTATGAAAATTCCTAAAACCCTAGGGTACCATATGAAAGTGCCAAAACCCTTGAGTACCCTATGAAAGTGCCTAAAACCTAAGGATACCCTATAAAAGTGTCTAAAACCCTAGGGTATCTTATATATGAAAGTGTCTAAATCACTAAAACCCTGTAATAGGAAAGTGCACCCTAAAACCCTATGAAAGTGTCTGAACATGTTTTGGCCTTATGGCTAAAAAACTTAAAAAGTTGAAGGACCTTCATTGGAAATTATTTTGTTGGCATCATTCCTCTAAATGAAAACTATTTTACCGTCCTCATGACTAATTTTCCCAAATTTCAATCGATAATCAGAACAGTGTTGTGTGATTTTCAAATTTAGTTGAGGTGCACACATGTTGGTTCAAACGTTTAGCTATAGAAAAACGATGTTTGTGTTATAAGAGATTCATACGTACTTCAAAAAGAACCACCAACTGGTTTCCAAAAGGGTCGTCTTTTAATCCACCATAGAAGTGTTGGGGAAATTGAACAAATGCGCAATCCTTGTCGCTCTTCATGCCCAACAGCAAACACAACGCATGAAGAACAATCTGGGGGTTGTTAACGTACATGTCACAGTCTACGTTCAGCATGAACGGGGCATTTGTCATCACTCCTGATACTCTTGTCTGTTTAAAAAAGATGGGATGGTATAAGTCCTGCTTTGATACAATAGAGAAACTTTATATCTAACCCAATAATCATTTCATACCATGTTTTATAAATAAAAAGAATCTGCATTCCATGATGCATAAGACACACAAATAAAAGTTTATACAATGATATAAACCCGAAAAGAGGCTTTACATGTGACAAATCTCAAAACGCAATTGTACCTTATGTGAATGCGAACATATCGATCTCACATTAAGCTAGGAAATGAGTGGTCACAATTGAGACCTATTCAGCTACTAGTTTAGATTTTTTATTTGGATCTAAATTTCAGCAATTAAAAAAGTGAAAGGACAATTATATCTATTGAGGTGGGTTTGGCAGTGTATTAGTATTAATTTCTCCAACCTTTCTATATAGTATAATAAATAAAGATAATTAAAGAAGGATTAATAATGCTACAATAATTAAAGTTACCAGAACATTCATGGCGCCAGCCTTGAAATGATGGGGATGCTTTGGACGCTTCTCTCTGGATATGTAAACAAGATGTGGCAGTGCTCCATTTGCATTACCAGCTTCCTTGTTCTCCCGTATGACCTTGATTTAAAGGGAAAAAAAAAAAGCAAGTTAATATAACTATGGAAAATAACGATCTTAGACGTGTTTTGATAATTAATACACGTCCTTGGCCGTCATTTTCCCATTTAACTAATTAATCATGTCTGAATTTCATAGCTTTTCAAGAAAAAAACTTAGATGCTGACACTTGAAATTAATTAAGCATGTTAATTTGTAAAACTCTCTCCTTTTGATTTTGGTCCAAAAGAATGTGTAGATGAAAACGCCTAAAAAACGCCTAAAAAACACCCCATAGTATGGTGCTTTTTTTTTTTTTTTTTCCTTTTCCTCCCAATTGGTAGAAGAGAATATCATTTACATCATCTATGAAGTGCAAAATATAAACACGGGACACTACATCAATTGCGATAGTCTACTAGACATTCAAATTCAATAACTTAGCCGATACAAGAAATAAGCCCATTATAAAGTAGAACTAAAGAAAGAAAGGAAAAACTCATCTAAGTGAAGAACCACCCATACACAGGTGAAGAAATTCAAACTTCTATTCTCCTAATAAGATGCAAGAGTTGTGGCCAACTGAACTAGCCCCAATTAGTTCTATGACGTTTGGGCGATGGCGAATTTTCAAATTTGCATGTGTTTGAAAGTTGATTTTGGGTGGTATACTCTGTTAAACTACGTTCTCAAAAATAAATTTCATGATGTAAAGTTCAAAAATCATATTTTGATAAGCTTTTTGAATTTTGATTATAATTTGACTCACCAAGGTTTGCTCCAAAATCCAACACCCCCCCCCCCCCCCCCCCATATATATATCATTTTAACACAATTCAGAGTGCATTTTTGCTAAACTAAACAGACTAAATGGGCTAAAATTTATATTTTTACGGATTTCTAGGTAGGTCATTCATCTATCATATATCAATTAAAAATCCCACCCTACTGCGGAAACAACTTGACTATTTTCATTAGCCTCCTATAATCCATTTAGTTTAGCAGAAACACTCAGAATCTAAAATTTGTTTTTTTTAATCTGCTAAAACTGTTGACTTGGGAGGCCCTTTGTGGCTCCCATCCTCTTCAATGGTTTTTGTTGTCTTCTGAGACAACCAGCTTCTCCCAATCCCCGGATTAAACGCCATGTGTGGCATGGCTTGTGAACAGGAGTAGGTTTTGGCTTATAAGTAAAAGCCTCTGGCTCTTGTTTTTTGAATCTCATATGGAGATCAGTGAGAGCATCTAAGTGAGTGTGAATCTGTGAAGCTCTGTAAAGCTTAGAGAGGTTCGCCATGTAGAGATTATAGAGGGGGTGTAGTGAGTTGAGAGAACTACTTTTAAAGCTTGTCTCTATATCAGAATATTGCTCCGTTTACCTCCGTGGACGTACCCAATTTTAAAAAATCATGTATATCTCATGTGTTCGTGTTTGTGTGCATGTGTTTTGGCTCTGTTTGATCCACTCTGGACTCAACAAAAACACCCATATTATATTTCAGCAGCTTATGCCTTTGGGAATTACCTTGACTATAGATGCATGGTTTCTGCGTTGGATATTCAAAAAACCTGCAAACTCGCCAGTAAGTTCACATGGTATGGACCCTTTGGCTGCATCTTCAATTTTCTGGCTAAGTTGTTCGTATTCATCCTGCAGATCGATCAATATGCAAGATAAGCTCAATTGTACCAATCCAAGAAACTGAAACAATATATAACTTGCTACCCACTAAAATTCACGGGCCCAATCGTTTAGGTGCTAAAACATTAATTACATTACGAAACACCATCAGATCTTCTCATGTGACAATCTCTCACATGATGGACAATGAGGCTCACAATTTCTTTATCCAATAATTCAAGTCATTCCTCCATTCAAGAATGTTGATTGAACAGTCATCTAAAGCTATTGGAGACGAATAAAAAAAGTCAAAGATTTTGATAGATATAAGGTGTTAACAAATTTTCATCCCTAAGCTCGGGATGCTGCCAAGCGGGGTGTCGAGAGGCATCCGATCGCTCATCTCGACACAAACGGCTCAAATTAAATCTGAGTGCATATAGATTTGAACCATCTATTACTCGGTCTAAATCCAAGTCGTCGATTTCTGAGATGAACAGTCAGATCGGCCAATCGACACCGCCGCCAAGCACCCCTACTTGTGTTCCTAACGATATTATTGCTTCTCAAAATTGGAATTTTTTTAATACCTCTTGTCCTCTACTACTTTAAAAAAATTACTAGAAGTATTCAGGTCAAAATTTTAGTACCAAGTTTTTCTAAATTGTTAAATGTGAACCAACAAAGATATGTTTCGTGGCTTACAATCTTTTGGTCAATTTCAATTTTGAAGTTGACTTTATCTGTCTTATTCACGGAGGCGCACAATCTCGGTCGTCCGTTTCGGTCTTGGACAGTTTGGATTTAAATGAAACTTTTATGGGGAAGAGTTAGAGTTAACTCTTCTCCAGAAAAATTTAACTCTTTCCCAGAAAAATTTCATTTAAATCTGAACCATCCAAAACTGAAAATTACGTACGCGATTTACATCCATAAACACTTGTTCATGGAGAAGCTCCGTTAATAAGATATTCTCATCTTCTTATCTCAAAGTTAAACACTACTGTCCTCAAATTTTCTTTCTACCTTCATCTTCTTCCAATCTTGCTGGAACTGGGGTGAGATATCCTGAGAGGACATGGACTCGCCGGAGAAATACCGGAAAGGAGCTCGGACTTGAATGCTGTATTTCTTACAGAAAGGGACCCAGAGCTTTGCAAACTTGGAGGCCTCAACAAGAGAGTAGAAGGTGAGAGGGGAGCCGCCGTCATCAGAAACATAGCATGCCAGCTTATCCGCCGGATAATCCAACGCTAACAAGGATAGCACGGTGTTCACGGTGAGGATGGGTGGTTCCAGGACAGGGTCTGCTGTTGTCACAAACATGTCCAACGGAGGCAGCTCGAGTTTCCTAACATTTAGTTGTCCATAAATAGGAAAATTCAATTAAGTGAAGATCGATATTTCAGCAAAGAAAGAAAAAAATACTAAAATAAAAACGAACCGAACTGCTATCGTAGCACACTTAGTTTCACTTGTTTACTAAACGAGTCAAAAACTTAATCGAGCTTAAACTTTAATGAATTAATCGAGCTTAGTCATTTATTAAGCGAGACTCTTTATTCGAATCGAGCCTCCCTCAACGAGTTGAGTTTTTGTCGAATGAGTCGAAAACTCGCCGAATATGGTAGCTTTATATTTATGGTAGCATTTCTCTTTGGAAAATATTCACCAACTGTGTTTTTCGTATTTTATGGACGATTGATAAAAGAGAAAACTCTGCCTGGTTCATGCTTAGAGCCTTATCTATCTTTTTCAGTCAATCCCAAGCCCAGATAAAGAACGAAGGTTGTGCGTTAGGTCGCTAACAGCCAACACGTAACCGTCAGATCTTTATAACATAAATCCAAATATACCTCAATTAATTGAGACATAAGACTCTATTTGTTTTGATTTGGTTATTGATAAAGTAGAAAAGAACATTAAAAAAAAAAAGCCCAAATGAAAGACATTTATGACCCACCGTTGCAAGACACGTTGCGGGTAGGTTTGGTACTCCACTTGGTTCCATTTGGCGTTGACAGTAAGGACCCAAATGAAAGCAAACCACGACTCGCACAGGAACGCCAAGAGCCAACTGAATCCATGGTCTTCGAAGGAAAGAATCCGATAGGCGAGGAGAGAGAGGAGGAGAGAGAGTATGCCAAGCTCAATCGCCCGGGCTATGGTGTTTTTTCGAGCGACTAGTTCGTAGAGAGGTAAACTGGTAGAAGGGTTGGCCATTAGGGGGAGAAGTATGTGAAGATGGAGTGGCAGGGTGTGTTGGCTTTGAATTTGCCCTTGGTTACTTATACTACTACTACTAGATTAGATTTGATTTGTTCTTTTTTTCTAAGGCCGCAGCTTATGCTTACCTCGACTATATTTTTTTTTTGGTCTAGTTATAGGCAGGTTGTCCACGCTAAGACTAAATGATTCGTAAGAGATTTATCTCTTGAAATTGACACTTAAAAATTGCTATGTTTTGAATTCAAGATGTCTGAATTCACAATTCATTATATTTTGTAAGAGTTCGTTCAATACTAGCATAGGACATTTAATCTTTATTAAAATAAATTTAGCAGCCTTAAACGTGCAAAATTAGAATTACGGCTTACGGAAGGGAAAAGCTAAGCGAACCTTCCACGTAACAAGGAAATGATTAATGCATAAAAATCCTAATATACAATATTCAGAAAACTTCAACTTAGGGTTGAATAGAAAATTTCTTTCTCACATTTTAGAATATTAATAATGCACACTTCGCGATGACAAATCTAACAAATAAAATTGTACGATAATACACCTAGAATTTTTTTTTAGATTAAGAACAAAAATTGTACAATGATTAGCCCCTGTTTCATATGGAGTTGTTTTTGTTTTTGTCTTTATTTATTTATTTTTGGTACTCTTTTGTTAGTTTTGTCCCTTATTCAAGTTTAATGCAAAACTAACAAATGTGAATTTTTTTGAATAAGGACAAAAATAAAAAAATTCTCAAAAAAAAAAAAACTATGTGAGACAAGACCTTAATATCCCCTCACGTAACATCATTTTAGGTATATCAATGTACAATTTTTTTGCCAGACTTATCATTGTGAAGAATAGACCAACAATTAAGGAACGAGCTTGGAAGTACTAGAAGGTGCATGCAACTATTTTCAGGGGTAGTTTTATCAAATTGGCTAAAAGTACTAAAAGTGCTTTTTTTTAATCATCGAGTAAGCTTTTTTCTTTCACAAAAATACTACAAACTTTTTTTAGCATTGAGAAACTACCCCTTAGTTATCAACAGTAAGGTAATGTATGGATCACCTTCCAAATAACAACACAAGCACAAATACATAGGTCATGTTTGGTAGCCATTCTATTTTCTGTTTTCTGTTTTCATTTTCAGAATTTTCAAAAATTAATTTTGAAAGTTTGTTTGGTATCTACTTCCACTTTCAAATTTTGAAAATCACTTTCATTATTTTCAAAATTTAAGGAAGTAACAAAACTCAACTTTCACTATTTTCAAAAACAAAAAACTGGCTGGCTGGCTGGCTTTTGCATTACCAAGAAATAAAATTTTGGACGACGGTGATTCCACTCTCCACACCAGGGAGGCAGCGACGCCGCCCACTCCCGCACTCCGCCCACGCCGACGTCCACTCCTCCTCCCGCCGACGATCGATCCACACGGCAGTCCACTCGTCCTCTTGCCGACGATCGACCCACACCCACAATGGTACCACTGCTCATCCAGTGATAACTCGAGAGCTCCCAGGGCGATTCTCAGAGCGAAGAGTGAGTGATTCTCCGATTGATCTCTTGCGGCGCGTCTCAGGGCCCCTCCGCTGGCGAAGGGTCTCTGGTGTCTCACAGATCCATTACTAGCTTTCACGTGGGTTTTCAATTTGGCTTCTTCTTGTTTGATTTACAACTTCAGGTTTCGTTTTCTTTGTTTTCCGTGGCAAGAGAGACCATTTTCGAACAAATAAAAACTGGTTTCAGAAAACAAAATTTTCTTTTTGAAAACAGATTGACACAAACATGTTTTCCGCTTTCACTTTTTTTTTGGAAAAGTAAAAAATAATTTCAGCAAATCAAAAACAGAAAACAGAAAATAGAAAAGTGACAGTGTTACCAAACATAGCCATAATGTGTGTGTGTGTCGGGGAGAGGCGACGGGGTAGGGGGACAAGGAAAATGAGGGTTCTTGGAGCACTGGTGGTTCAAATACTTCAACCACCACACATTCACGGGAAACTCAAAATTACCGTGTATGAACTACGTGTAAATTTGGGTGATGAAAATCTTTGGAGCACTGGAATGATCACTTGACAAGTTTCCAAGGAGGATATATGGGTATGGCTATGATCCATAAAGCTTGCTTAGGTGTTGCTTCGCTTTCTTTTTTAAAAAGAAGGTAATTTCAAGTTGAAATATAATGAAAATGAAAAATAATTTTAATTTTTTTTCATTGTTTAAAAAATCTCAATAAAATCTATCAAATAAGATTCATATTGATAAAAAAATTATTTTTATAAACACATAATTTTGAAACTTAAAATTACATTACTTTTTAAAAAGTATTTTTAAAAAAAAACTAGAACGGAGCCTCCTGCCTATTGAAAGTAGGGAGACGTAAGGCCCCGTTCCGCTTTCACCAAAAACCTTTTTTTTCAAAAAGAAGGTAATTTCAGACTCAAATATAACGAAAATGAAAAATAATTTTTCAATTTTCTTGCACCGTTTAAAAGATCTCAATGAGATCTATCAAACAAAATTCATATTGATAGAAAAATTATTTGCGTAAACACCTAATTTTTAATCTTAAAATTTACCTTTGACCTCTAAATCTAATTTCAAACTCAATTATTTTCGTCTTTATTCAAAAAAAAATTGATTTCGATCATAATTTTTTACTTTTTAGATTCCTCTCGTCGTGACGATACAATAATCCCCCAAAAATTAATGATAAACTAACTAATACGAAAAAAATTTGAATAAAAATAAAAAAAAATAAGCCACTTGACTTATTTAGCCGAACGGGACCGAAATCTAAATCAAAACCAGTACAAAAGAGATAGAGATGACATAAGGACTGATGTCTGAGTCTCCCAGTTGTGATGACCAATACAGTACAAACGCACATGAATTTGAAGTGAAGCTGTTGCTACACGTCTCTTCTCCTGCGTAAGAGGTTGTGTTTAAATGATGGTTGCCTTGTTTTCTTTATAATTTAAAAAGAATTTTCAAAAAATTTCTCCTAAATATCTCCTATTTTTACATTTTTCTCTCTATCTCTTTCTACTTGTTACCCTTACTATTTTTCAAAAAAAAATTCAAATACCAATTCAAATATAGCATGTATATGTAAAATTTCTCGTCTTTTAGAGCAACTTAATTTAAATCTAGAAGTTGTCTTTATTTAATTTTTTTGCATTTGTTAGTTTAGCGCCAAATTTTTGTAGGTTATTGATCCGTCTGAATGAGAGGAATCGGAAAAGTAAATTTTTTTTTTTACTTTTACCCAAGTATTTTGAGAAATAACTATTAACTTAAAAATAATAGTGTGGGGGAAATAGAATTTGCATGGGTATGAATATGTTAAATTTGATGAATGGAAAAGAACTTGGGAAAATCATTTCCTTGAGGGTTTGCAAACAAATCATTCTTTTTGGTTTTGTAATAAACTTTTTGCCTATAATATACTCCCTCTGTCCGGATTTAATTGTCCCTAATTTTATTCTAACCGGTTAAAAAATGGGTTATATCTTTGAATTCGTAACGAGTTTCATATCTAATATGGATCTTGATAGATCTCGATTAATTTTATAATACAATATTTTCAAAATCACGTAAAACATTATAAATTGGAAGATATAATATATTGAAAAATGATATGAACTCCAAAAAAAGACTATTAAATCCGGACAGAGAGAGTATGTATATTCCTTTTTCTTTTGTTTGTTCCTTCTTTGAAGAGGACTGTGAGTTTGAATGAAAATAAAAAAATTCGACATTGTATACCATTGTCGGCAAAATGAAATCGTTCATTTTAATAGAATTTTGACTATACACATGTAAGACCTTGGAAATTATTCCACATATATGCATATTTTTTTTATGTTTTGTTTTGTTTGAAAAATTAGGATTCTCTAATAATCCGTAAAAAAACAACAATATAAATGAAAAACACTAAGAAAATTTATCTACAAAAACTATGCAAGCAATTAATTGCACAAAACAGATATATACGTGGAAAATTCCAGAATGAGTAAAAACCACGGGAAGAAATCAAATTACTATAATTATTGTGCAATTATAGATATACCTATCTAAACGAATTAAGTAAATCCTCACAAAGTTCTAAGTATCACCTGCTGAATTACACGTACACCACACCCAATAATCTTAATCGCCAACAACCTCGAGTCCACGAGCCCTCCAAAACCTAATAAAAGTATTCTCAAAAAGCCGCATACATGTTTTTTCCTTCTCCCGCATTTCCTTTACTTTTCAATCACAGTAGTAGACTAGTAGTGAATTGGGGGATGTTGCTGTGTGTGATGTGCGCAGCAGTACCGTGCTGTGCATCTCTAAATTGTTGGATCGTGCATCCGACAGCTCGAATCTCATCTCGACAATGAACGACTTTTGATCATTGATTGTCGAGATGAGATCCAAGTTATCGGATGCATAATTCAACAGCTCAGAGAAGTGCAGTACGGTGTTGTACACCTCACTACATAGCATCAATCTGAAGCGACTAGTAGTATGTGGCTTGAAGACCGTTCTTTGGCTGCACACTTTTTCTTGTTATACGGCTATCTTCTTAACCTAGGAAGAAAAGCACACGTGTATAAAATAGACCTCTTAATTGGACCGTTTTTTACCTTACATTACTTTTCAATGAAAGGAACAGAAGATGCCGATGATAAGCAGATTGATTGAGGGATCGATCCGTCTTCACCAAAATTTGTCTCGCTGTAGCTTACCTCTTTTTTTAATTCAAAACACTCATTTTTAATTACAAATGATAATGAGTTTTTTCACTCTAGTCTTATACAGACTCGCTTACTTATAAAAAATAACAAAATTATAACTCGATATGAACATGTGTTTTGTCATACGGAATTGTCAATATAAGTGACTTTCGGAATTTGGTCCTTACATTGTTCCTTTTTCTTTGAATAGGACCGTAAGTTTGAATGGAATTAGAAAAATCGAACATTGTATACTATTATCGTTGGAGAAATTATTCCTTTTTGCTGTTAAATTTTCTTTCTTTCAGGTGTGTGAATGTCATTGTTTTGGAATATTCGATAAATTCTCATTCTTCACCTAAGTTGATTCAGATCGTATATATAATTTTGGAAATTAAGGATGCATACTTACATTCATGGATTGCTAACTAAGAATTCAAATTAGTCAAATTCAGGATTTCAAAAAAGTAAAATTTTTTGATAATATTTTGCGATGCCATCACCATGTGTCGCATCCAAGTTCATTCTCACACATCGTCATTCTGTAATACTATATGTTATAGATTTTCAATTGTCGTGCATAGCACGCAATGCATCTCCGGGATTTTAGAATCATGGTGGTCATTTATAAGCATAAATTCAATCACTTACCAATTATAAATTAAAAAATCAATAGTAATGACGATTAAAAATCTAGTTTCGACAAAAAAATACATCAAAAGCTCAACAAGCATTTCAACTAAAACAATAATCTTGTTTTCAATTGCACCCACACAAAAAAAAACACTCAAGAACTCTTACAATTGCATTCGACGGGTTTCGTATTTTAAATTGTTGCATGATATATAGTCTCTTTGTCAATAACATCAAATACGTCTTTTACACTTGCTTTTTATTCTATTGGTAATATTTTCACTTTTACAAAAGGTTACAAAGAGGAGTAATTTTTATAGTGGTCATCAAATTGTGGTGGGATGGTGCTTTAAGTTTTAACTATCATGGAGGGTAGGGTGGGTTTCAAAGGAAACAATAATCGAGTGTGGTGTCATCATCAAATTGTAATGAAGTTATTTTGGGAAATAAAAAAAAAAACATAGTAATAGTATATATTTTTTTCCCCCTTCGTCGCCCGACCCCACTACACTACTGTTGGAGTGGCGTCGCCTTTGACAGCAGGGGTTCATGCATGCATATATGCTACTAGTAAACGAAGAAGAGAAAACCAAATCGATCTCTCTTGTTTTGTGACCAAGAAAGTCAATATATTACTCCTTTCTTTTTTTTCTTTTTTTTTTTTGTTAAAAATGAAAAGATTGTATTAATAAACGCCTAGCAACACTTACAAAACGGAGATCATTACAAAGAATATGGACAAAGCCAAACTAATCGTATAACAAATAGAAAACAAGTAAATCACAAGGCAATTGATGTTTTCCATCCTAATCCAGATATGGTCTGACGCAATAGCGACACTTTTAAACTGCCTAACATCTAATTAGGAGTCTCAAACGAGAAAAAGTGTAAAGTTAAAGACAAAAGACACCAAATACTAAGACGATCAGATGCACTCCACCCAAGTATAAATCCACCAATGAATTTCTAAGAACTACAGATCTGCCAAGCTGCCACGGGTTGCCTCACCAAAGACATCGTGTAGGGATAGAACGCTGAAATACAGAGATCGTTGTAAAACAATCTCGATTGAGAGAACCCGATTTGTAGACAAAATTCGTCCAAAGACGAAACTAATAACTCTCATTGAACGAGAGACAAAACTTTCACAGATCAAACGATAAGTCGTAGATCTGGAGAGACAGAAGAAAACAAAAAAACAAAAAAAACAAAGAAATGGAGTCGGTAGTACCATGGCCTCCCCCTCCCGCCGCCGCACACGGGTATGGAACCCACAGGGGGAGGGGAAGGGAGAAGATCGATGAGTTGTGGTAGCTAGGGTTGAGAGAGAAGAAGAAAGAGATAAGAGAGAGTCCATCCCCATTTATTTGCTGCTAAAAATAAACTTCGGGGCCCGGCAAGTAGGGCTGTAAACGAACCGAATCGAGCCGAACCCTATTAAATTCGGCTCGGGTTTGTTAAGGTATGAGTTCGGCTCGAGTTTGATTCGAAACTAAACAACTTGGCTCGAGTTCGGCTCATTAAAATTTTTTAAGGCTCGGGTTCGGTTCGGTTGGGTTCGTTAAGGTACTAGTCCGGCTTGAGTTCGGCTCGGTTGGATTCGTTAAGGTACTAATCTGGCTCGAATTCGGCTCGAATCCGATTCAAACTTGAACATCTTGACTCGAGTTTGGCTCGGTAAACACAAATGAATCGAGCCAAGATGAATCTAAGCTCGAATTGAGCTCGTCAAGACTCAGGTTTGATTCGACTCGGCTTATTAAACTCAAGCGAACCCAAACTCTCTCATTGATCGTATAGAATTTGGGAGAAAAATACGTATTGAATTATATATATAACCTTAAAAAATTTTATATTTACAAATAGATCTCTATTGAATTATTAATTAAATTTAAGTATAGGTTCGCGAACCTAACCGAGCCGAATACCATTAGGCTTAGGTTCAGCTCATTTACGGAATGAGCCTAGAATTGAGGTTCAATTTCAGTTTGTTTAGCAGACGAATCGAACTCAAACGAGCTCTTACTGAACCAAGCCTCGAACAGTTCGCGAATGATTTAGTTCATTTACAGCCCTACCGGCAAGTGTCCCATTTATTTGTATAACTTCCTCGAACGGCAAAGAATAATAATAATATATTGATAAGAGGAGAAAAGAATTACAAAACAAAGAAAGCGGCATCACAACGACAATGATATATCCCAACAAGGTTGACATCTACGCCGATCAAATGCCAAGGAAACCTACAGGCTGATAAGCAGTCAACCAAGCTGGAAGAGAAAAAACCCCAAAATCCAAACGAGGGAACAAAGTGTTCCCGGTCACAGATGATGAGATAGGTGTCTAAATACATGACATGACATTCAGCCTCCAAATGCGAAAAAATAAATTTCCAATGAAGCCTAGCCCAGGACCCGCCATAAGACAGTCATATGCATGCACCACAGTATCCATTTACTAGAATCTTTCAATGCTCAACTTCACAGCCACTGATCCACAGCAATCATGCAAAACCTACAGCAAACATGCAAAACCTACAGCAAAAACAGAGTAAACAGAGTACTCAGGACTCTAACCCGATTATTCTCATCCCTCCAAAGACTAGGAGTTGATAAGATATTACATATGCTCTCGAATATCGCCACGTGTCACCACCTACATGAATTGTCCATTGGCCATGTCAGACTTGATTATGCCACGAGGCAGTGTTTGGACACCCCGCCACATCAGTACAATACCCCATTTCACGCCAGCACGATATCTCCCGATACGTCATCATGGATACCTCCTTACTATCTGGGATGGATCTCCTTGACAGGAGCAGTCTATTTTTTGTACAAACAGATTCTTGCACAAGTTTTTTTTTTTTTTTCGCTTGGCGAGATTCTTGCACAAGTTCTCGCTCAACTTTGTATATACTAGCAAAACATTTTTTGTGGGTATTAATGAAGGATGTTCCAACCTAGTTTACACACACCTTAAATTAACTAATCCCTACAACCCCTTCAATAGTCATTTTACACGTCTACGCATGAATTGAGATGGGCTCAAGAGGTTTTAGCAAGGGGAGTTAAACTAGAGATCTTAGGAGGGTAATAAACTCCTAAGTCTCAAGCTGGCTTACACCGTAAGGCCAATGGCTTCGGATTAATATAACTTCATTGAGTGCGTGTTTGCGAGATTTTTTTTTTTTTTTTGTGTGCAAATTTTGAGATTCTAGCTTTTCAAAATATTTAAGAGTTTGTCAAAAATTCGAGATAACAGATTCTCAAATTCTACAAATTCTGAAAAACTAAAAAAGGAATGGAATTTTCAAAATCCTAAAATTGGGTTTGGGTAGCTTTTGAGACTCTGTAACATATATCCTAGAAACAATGAAAGAAATTCTTATGATCTCATAGCTGCAACAAATAGGTTTCTCAATTTCAGCAAAAATCTAAAATCTAACATCTGCAACAGAATTTGAAAAAAATGTAAACTCTGAATCCACAGCTATCACAGACACGCCCCAAGTAGAAATAGAAAGTATTTTAAATCCACAAATAATATCAAACTAAGAGGTCCTTCGGGCCCTCTCATAAAAATATGGTGGGAGAAGCACTAGAAATATTTTACAGTCACGTAATATACCAACTCTTTTTACAAAAGTACATTTTCATGCATGCGAGAGGGGTGCAATGCCCACAATACTAAAAAAATACTTTTCCTACCAAAATGAACGTGAGGATACATGAGGTTGAGGACAAGTTAATTTGGACAGATTTTCAATTGATGGCTACTTATGCTTCTCTATTTTTAGTCGAGGTGATGACAAATGGGGAGTTGTGGCCGAAGGGCAGTAAACAAGTCGAACCGAGTTGAGCTTTGTTGAGTTTGAGCTCGGTTTGTTTACTAAATGAGCCAAAAACTTGAGTTTGGGCTTGGCTTGAGCTTTAACGAGTCTCTTTATTTGAGTCGAGTTTTGTTGAAAGAGCTGAGCTCTATTCGGTAGTCAAAGATTTGAACTCGTAAAAAGGCCGAGCCGAACTTACAAGCTGCTCGATTTGGTGACAGCCCTAGGGTTAGTTTGATGGGGTCACGGGTTGCATAAGGACCAATAGTGAATGACTTGAATACGGGTGAATTTGATATGGTTCAATCATACCCATGAGCCCACATTGAGCCAATAATCTGCATGGCGCCATGATAATCAAAAACTAAGGAAAAATGATGGTTAATGACGTGTTTTGATCATTAATATTCGTTAAGGACATTTTTAACATTAACAAATGTTCTCAACTTATTCTTAGCGGGTATTAATTAGATTAAAGCACGTCTTGAACCGTCATTTTCCCTAAAACAAGTTTTCAGTTCAAAGTGTTTGAAATTTTGGGTTTGGGTGAAGATTGCGGGCTCTAGTTTTAGTTTCTTGTTGGGGGCGGGCCAGCCACTCGAAAATCTCTTCTCAGTTTTATAGGACAGAACACATCGGTAATCGGTTCATCCAACGTGAACCAGATAGCTAATCCAGTTCCCCCAATCCAATAAATTAATCTCGGCCCAATAGATTTTGGGTTGAGTTAGTAAATATTCATGGGCCATCAGGGTGGTAGCCCAGTTGGTACGGGTGATGGGGCTTAAATGCCTCTCCCTCCACGTGCACTCGGGTTCGAGTCCCTCTAGTTGTAAAAAAATATATATATGAGCTGGAGGGACACGTGGAGGGCCATGTACCAGCTGTGCGTCTAGGTGGTACTGTGGTGACGGTCTGTCCTCACGGACAGTAGCTATGGCTCTATCCGGACATTCCACAGCGTGTCAGGAGCCCCTATGGTCACGTCCAAGGGAAATTGCTATGCCGGTGGCCCCCTCCTACCCTTTCGATTATCAAAAAAAAAAGTAAATAATCATGGGGAAAATGACGGCCAATGACATGTTTTAATAATTAATATCCGTCAAGAACATTTTGTTCATTAACAAATATTCTTAGTATATCCTTAAAAGATATTAATTACCAAAACATGTTCTAGACGGAGGCGGGGGGGCTGCTCCCCCCCTTGCAGCTCCCCTTGCTGCTGCCCGGCAAGGCCGGGTCCACTCCAGTCTCGCTCCGATGATCGGAAACGTTCACTTTGTAGAGCTTGTCGAGTAGAACAACCATGTCAAAAATCAGCTTGATTGGATATCATTAAGTACCTGATCGGAGACCATATAACTCTCGGTCCATGGGTTACAATGGTTTTGATTCAGTGTTTCGGATCCATTCTTTTTAAGATAAAAAGGTTCCGATCAAGTACTTAATGATATCCAATCAAGCTGATTTTTCTCGTGGTTGTTCTACTCGACGAGCTCTACAAAGTGAACGTTTCCGATCATCGGAGCGAGACCGGAGTGGGCCCGGCCTTGCCGGGCAGCAGCAAGGGGAGCTGCAAGGGGGGGAGCAGCCCCCCCACCTCCGTTCTAGACTGTCATTTTCCCATATTCATGGGATGGACAGCTCATGACGGGACATCGAATACTTCCCATTCGGCTAAATAAGCCAAGTTGCTTATTTTTTTGTCCTTATTCAATTTATTTTTTTATATTTTTTAGTTTTTCATCAATTTTTTGAGAATTATTACATCGTCACGATGAGAAGAATCTAAAAAGTAAAAAATTATGATCAAAATCCAAATTTTTTTAATAAAGACGAAAAATTGGCTTATTTTTGTCTTTATTCAAAAAATTAGGTTTCGATAATAATTTTTTACTTTTTAAATTCCTCATGCTATGAAATGCAATAATTCTCAAAAAATTAACGCAAAACTAACAAATACGAAAAAATTTGTTAGCGAGGATTCATGGGATGGACAGCTCCTAACTCATGGCTAGTGTCCTTGCTCCTCAGTTGGCCGCTTGTGACGCCTCAGGTAGGAATGGGGATGCTGCCAAGTACCCCCGCCAAACGGGTGTCAAGCAATCGATTTAGTCGTTTATTTTGGCAATTGACGATTTAGATCTTGATTGAGTAATGGACGGTTCAGATCTATATGCACTGAGGTTCAATCCAAACCATTCGTACTAAGATGAATGGCCGGATGCCGCTCAACATCCGCTTGGCAGTATCCCTGGATCCGCGGGGGTGACCTAGATTGGTTCCTAATCTAGGCGTTTCGTCAGTCTTGCTTCTGCAAGGGGTACCTGTGTCGAAATCTTGGTAGTTTTGGTTCATTCTTGTATCTTTAATGGAATCTATATTTCCTTCGGGCTTGTTATGGAATGAAATTGACATTTTCAAAAAAAAAAAAAAAACAAGAACATACTTTTATATTTTATTGAGTTTTATTCAACGATTAGGAGATTTTTTTTTTTCCCCTAAACAGTAAGATAAGTTATTTAAATTTAAAGTGACAAATTCACCTAATTTTTATTGAAGTATTTAGAAGAAACCACATGTTCATGTCCTACGATACGAAATATTTGTCTTTTTTGGCTTATTTTTTGACCCTACTATTTTTCGATTCCTGATATCAAGACCAATTAAAAATTCATATAAATTTAATGCAAAACTAACAAAATGCAATTTTTATTATTATTTTTATTTAATAAGGAAGACGTGTAATGTGTGTCATGTTTAATGGCTCTATTATGAAACGACGTCAGTTTGCGTGCTCGAGCTGCCAAGAAAGGTATCGAACTGTCCCAGAGAGCGTCTTGAGCGACGCCGCGTGTACCAGTTAGACAAGGACTCGAGCCGCGAGCGAGTGAGATTTTGGGGAAGCAAATGTTGGGCATTTGTTGTTCCAGAAGCATCTTAACCAAAACCCTCCTCTTCAAAGCGGCCACCACCTCCCTTGCCCGCCGGCTTCAGGTTCGTTCGCTGATGATGGCCGACGACTCTTCCTTCAACAAGATTCAGATTCACAGAGACGGCACCGTCAGTCTCTCTCTCTCAATTTTATTTGCTCACGTCAATCAGTTCACCTATTTTATAGTGTACTCGTATTCTTTCTTGATTTGGATTTTGGTTGCACGCATTTTACAGTGTAGATATTACGCTCACGGCCGTGTGATGCTTTTGTTCTGTTAAGTCGATTGATCAAACTGTTTAAGTGTTACAGAGTATTTGTTGTATCTATCGTCAATCTGACGAGAGAGAGAGAGAGAGAGAGAGAGAGCGCGCATTGAGTGTGAGTGTGTGTGTGTGTCAGTGGGAGTAGAGAATTACGGTTAGGGTTTGATTTGTTGAAGGAGCGGTTGGATGTTGAATTGAACGAATTTCTTGGTTCTATTATAGACATTGAACATAAGTAGCCTGTTAGTGGGGGAAAATTCTTGTAAACGAGGGAGACTACATGAAATGTATTTGTTGCTCTGCAAATTACACAATTTTGCGAGGACCATTTTTCGGATTGTGACATAACAGATAAGAACTTGTTTCATCAAACTTTTTCTTAAATCTTCTTGTCCGTTTGAGAATCTGACCCTGTTTTCGTTGGTAAGTTATTAGTAAATTTCGATATGATTTATTGGTTTTCCCTGTTTCGCTTTTGGGAAAATTCAATCAGACATTTGACGCGTATGTGGTCGGCAAAGAAGATGCTCCTGGAATCGTTGTGCTTCAGGAGTGGTGGGGTGTTGACTTTGAGATTAAGAACCATGCTTTGAAAATTTCTCAATTTGACTCTGGCTATAAAGCTCTCATCCCCGAGTAAGTATTTTCGCTTGAGACAATTAACATAATTTTTATATTGCTAATTAACTTAGAGAACAGATAATAGATTTTGTGCCCTTTTTTTAATGTTTGATTGTAATCTCTCGCCCTTTTGTCAGTTTGTATCGGGGGAAAGTTGGCTTAGATGTTGCTGAGGCTCAACATTTGATGGATGGTCTCGACTGGCAAGGTGCTGTGAAGGATATCCGCGCTTCAGTTAACTGGCTCAAAGCCAATGGGTCGAAAAAGGTCTGTTATTTTTGAACTTATACTAAGAGTAAGCAACAATATCACCTCGGCTTTATTTTATGAAGTGGTGCTGGAAGTCAAAGGCCCTGTAGGTTCAAATTGCCTCGCTTCAGACTAACTAATTCTCAGACCAATTTGAGGCCGGTGTTTTGAGATAGCAACGATTGGTAACATGAGTGTACATTGTGGAATGCAGGATTCTTTGGTTTACATTTTCCTGTATTCACTTACAAAATGTTTCCCTGAAAATCTTGTACTGTTTGCAGGATGAGATTTTAT
>BPLS01000193.1:232262-247285 GCA_019656275.1 Rhododendron kiyosumense | reverse complement strand
GACCACACATGTTTTCTGAAGAAATTAGTCTAGCGTTTGTCGTAGCGCGATATAGACTAGACTAAATTCGGGTGAGTTCACACTATAAACGTTTGTCGTAGCGCGATATAGACTAGACTAAATTCGGGTGAGTTCACACTATAAACGTAATGCTATTTTTTGGTTAATTTCATTCTTAATTATCCCATGCAGCCAAATAAAAAAACAACTAGCCACATACTACGTGCAATCTCGTCTATTATTTCGGGGCTCACATGCCATCTCTATCTAATTTGTTGTTAATTTGACATTTTTAATCCCTCCAAAAAATAATCTGGCAATAAAACGCGCCCATCTGTCTCAATCTTTTTCCCACTGGAACAGGTGAAATGAGTTACCGACGACTATCTTTTTGTTAGTCAAGATTTATTATTTTTTCTGAATAGGCAAATTCATTTGCACGTCTATGAAATTAGTATATCATTTTGTTATACTATTAAGATATTGGTACCGACCACCACCATCCCGAAATCATACTGACGGCCTCTCCGGGCATGTTAAAATGAGGTGTTTGGATCGAGCACCCTACACGCATCTGATGCCGTTCATTACTGCGAGGGGCCCCTTAGTGTTTTTTTTTTTATAGAATTTTTGAACGGCTAACTCGGATCGGCCGTCCGATGGTCGGGGTGGGCCCGGAGAGACCATCAGTACGATTTCGGGATGGTGGTGATCGGTACGTATAGCACTACTCTTTTCGTTGCTACTTGCAACATGAAGTTCTTAGACTTTAATTTTCCCGTCCCAATCCTCGTCCCCAGGAATGCCATATCTTGTTCCTTAATTTGTCCTTATGCTGACACATTGGTTTATCTCTTCACTCGATTTTGTTTCAGTTCAACATTTTCCATTTGTTGTCTATTTTCAGAAATTGGATGGTTGCCCTATCTCTGTCTTCATATAGCTATTATGCATTATATGGACCAAATGGAATTACGTATGATCTTCAAACACACGAAAACCTTTCCTTTTTGCGTAGCTCAATTTGATTTTATCTGATTTAAAACGAACTGAGACAAGCAATTGGTTGTTCAAATTTGACTGCGTACTTAAAGACTTAGACAGCTTTGAGAAGTATACAGTTCGCTATTAATTAAAGAGCCTCAATTTATTTCCAGGCTGAGCTTGAAAAAAATTTTAAGAGCGCCCATTTCAACAAAATTTAATCTTGAATTCAAGCCAAGCTTTGAAAATTAAACCAAAAAAAAAAAAGGTTAGATTATCCCAAATTTCAAAAAGGGAAAGAATAAGTAGTGGTGTATTTTTTTATTGGACGAGAAAGATCAGAAGCTCAAACCCTAAAATCCTATTTTAATTTTCATGATTCTCTGCCCCATTTAAATGTTTGTTTTCGTAGATTAGTAGGTCATGGAAAGTACGTGAGATGGTCTTAATTAAGAGCCTAAAACCATATAGTGGAGTACGTGATTTCAATAATTTCTAAGGTACGTTGTGTGAACAGAAACCTTTCTTTGACCTAAGAATTTGAAGATAAGTGTATGCGTGTAGAGAGGTCCTCTCTCTCTCACACACACAAACACACACAAGTTTGAAGGCCTAATTAATGTAAACACGGTTCATACAGAATTTTCTCCTTACACTATTGGAGTCTAAGTACTTAAAAATTAATAATCTTAACGGTACATGGCTTAAGATCTGTAGAAGCCATTATGTATTGATTTTTCAGGTTACAATATTTGACTAAGATCTTTTTCTTTTCTTTTCTTTTTTTTGGAAAGATCCATAGCAAATGAAATGCAAGGAATTGAGAACATTTACACTCAATTTTGTACAAGTTTCTTACATATATACTAGTATGTAGTAACTTTAAAGAAAGTATCCTCATCTCCCTACAGGAGTTTTTATTAAAGATAGCCTTCTTCTTAGGCAGGCTTTAGATTAGTGTTTTTTGGACTTATCTCGGGCTATTCTATCGTTTATCTTTGTTATGACTCTGCTGTGTGGACTTTGCTTTTTTAGTTAATTGAATTTCTGATGTACCAAAAAAAAATAACTTTAAAGAAAGAAATCAAAATGGTCCAAAAAATTAACTTTAAAGAAAGAAATCAAAATGGTCCAAAAAATTAACTTTAAAGAAAGAAATCAAAATGGTCCAAGTGAAGCCTTTGGACTGCTTACTAGTACTAACTCTTTTTCATGAGTACTTAATTAGTTGGGGTCCAGCCCTCTCCATACTTCAAAAACCCTCAAGTTTCATATCAAAATCAAAAGTGCCCACACACCTACTTTTGAAATTTTCATCAAACAACTTTCAATTTGCTGTGGGTAGCTATTTTTTTTCTTTTAGATGGTCAAAGGTGTTCGGGACAGTTTTCGCGCACCTCAACCTATCTCCTCCTCAATCCGATCAAAGGCAGACCATCCACTCCGGAACGAGAGAATTCACAGGTATATTACTTAATTTCTTCTAGCTTGACTACAAGAATTGATTGAGAATCCTGATCAATTGCATGTGTGGGAGCAAACCCACAAATCAACTGGATTTACCCTTGGGACTGGCTAGCTAGTTTTTGACATAGTTAAAACTAGGGAGAGAGAGAGAGAGAGAGAGAGAGAGAGAGAGAGAGAGAGAGTCACATGCTTCAGGAGCCCATGGGCACACTTTATGATACCACAATGGAAAAAGTAGAAAACTAATTTTTATTTTTATTTTGCGATGAAAATCAGAAATATCTTCATCAAGGATATCAAAACTTTCCGTTGCAATGTTCATAAAAAAAAATTTCATACTTAATGGTCAAATATTTGAATTATATTAAAGTTTAGAAAGTCACAATTTCAAAATTTTCAATTAGTACGTAGTACTAACATACGAAACTTCAATAGGTTTTCTTTTCAAACGGAAGAAGAGAAATTTCATTAATCTTTGAACATAACGTTTACTTATGTATTACAACTTACGTAAAACCCTTCTAAAATACATATTTTAACATCTAGAAAAAATTCTCTCCCTCCAAGCAGAGTGTTTTATATATGTATTTGTTTATTTGCTAAAAAAACGCGTTCGGTTTAGACTTTTTAGCGCATGGAAAAGAATCGAACCGCAATACTCAAACAACTACTACGTGTATAATTGTGTACATTTGACCATAGGGCAGTTTAGGTATATGGGAATTAACTTATGGTATCAGAATTCAACTCATATATATATAAAAATGTGTACATTATTTCTATGCATCTTTCTTCCTAATTTCTTGCTCTTTTCCTTCGATTGTGGGTGGTTGGTTCAGATCCAAATCTTCTTGGAAACCAGGGCTGATATTTACACATGGCTGACGAAAACCTGAGTTTACTTTTTGGATTTGATTTCCTTTTTGTTTTAGAAAAATTGAAGTACTCAATTACATATCACACAATACTGTAGCTGTTACATATATATCATGCGTTGAGTTACATATGTTCAAAACCTCTCAAGTTTGATCGATCAACTTCTTTGTGGCCTGCCAGTACGAAGCTTTTCTCAAATTTTTATTGGGCTCCAATAGTAAATGGGCCGTGAAATATGGTCTCCATGATTAGTCGAGATTCACGTAAGCTGGCCTGAATACCTAAGTTAAAAAAAAAAAAACACACAGCTGTGGATCGAGAGCCGACATTAAATCTTCATGTAGAAATGTTGTCACGATTGGAATAGGCTGACAAACTATGCCATTGACCACCGATCTTCCATACACAAGGGAGGGAGTACGAGGCCAATTTGGGCGTACCTCAACTAATCTCGGGATCCTAAAGTTAACGACAGGACAAACCCTCCAATGGCCACAAGGCTTGAAATGTTTAGCCTCTGTGGGATTCAAAAATGAGAATTAATTCATGCATGGATTGGGAGAAACACTTAATAAATTTCTTTCTCATATCCACTTGGCCAAACCACTCAGGATTCTGCTCATCTCGCACTCTGTATATATGATCAAAGCATATGTACTAGCTAGCTGTACTACAATATGCATGAGGTCCATTTTAATAAAATTATATATGGCGTTTGCTACAAAAGGTAGCTAGCCTAGCATATCTCTTTAGTCTTGAGTCGTCGTTCCATAAAGAATGGCATATAATTACCATGGTAGGTGAGGACTCAAAGGCTGAAAATTAATCCCAAAGGTTCAGGAAAAAAACGAGGAACAAGTTTTCAGTTAGGTTGACAATGAGTGATGGGGTAAATTACCATCATTTTTTTATTCGTGTTGACCAAAAGTGCTAAAGCACTAGAGATCTAGCTGCAGCAACAAGGGCTTTTTGGGAATTATAGACTTTTAAGTAAGTATTTCTTCTCTTGATAGATAATTAATTTTGAACTCTGTGGGCACGTTTGAAACTACTACTGATTGATCGTCGGGTTTTGTTAGTCCTGTGATTGTTAGTCTATGGAGAAACGAGTGTTTTTTTTTTTTAAATTTATTTGCATAGTTATTAATTTATGAACAAATGCTATTTCTGTTTGATTTTGTTGAAAAAAATAATACTGTAGGGTTAAAGTATCAAGTCAAGGAAAGAGCAAGGACCGGGGTTGAATATGCTTTTAGTCCTAACAACCAAATTGTCCCCCCCAAAATAGTAATATCACCCCATGCTACGAAGTGTGTTTAAAACAAGAGTTTTTTTTCTTTCTTTTTGGCTTTTATCTGCTAAACCATACACATTTTATCTATTTCATCCCTAAACTACAATTTGACGAATTTATCCCCTTAAGTTTTCTATTGTTTTTCTATTTTGTCCGATCGTGGACGGCGGTTAACATTTTGGACGAAAAAACTGTCATGTGCCTACCACGTGTGATCAGAACCAAAATGAAAGGGGTAAAAATATCATTCCAACCGTCACAGAATGACCTTTAATTCAATTAAAGGTAATGTATTGTGAGAAAATAATATGTCTCGTAAAACGAAAAATAAGTATTTAAAAAATAAGATCCTTAGTGGAATGGGAAATATCTTATGCTTGAAGGGGTACTTCATATCTTAGCGGAATGGTAATTCATTTACCCGAATTTCCGAGGTATATATACGTGCCACTATTTCAGCAAAATAAATTTTCGAAAGTAATCACTTTGTCAATTATATTATATATCAAAGATCCGTTTTGAACTCAAGGAAAATTAAAAAAAAAAATTCCCTTTTATTGTTTGGTTGGAATAGAAATAGTGAAGAAAGTAAAATTTTCAAATTTAATAAATATTAAATTTTCTCTTACATTTTCCTTCTCGTTTCTCTTCTTTTCCTTTTCTTAAGTTCCTCTCCCCCGGCCGCCCCGTACCCCATTGGTTGGGAATATCGGGGGTCCAAGTTCCATAAGAAATTCCCACATTTTAAATTAGGTTTTTATTAATAATTTATTGTAGATCGAAGTGATACGCGTTCGGATTACCATCATCTGAATCTCAGTCTACTTCAATGGAATTATATTTTATTGTGGATTTGTTGTCATTTTCGAGAGTGGGCAGGAGGTTAAAATAATTAATTGCACAATGGTCCACATTTTGGAAGATGCTGATGAAAGGAAAGCAATGACTACTTCGTCTCACTAAAGTCTTCATTCAGGACTGAACAATATACACCAACCATTCACCCTATCTCATAAGGTTAGTAGTAGTATATACCGAGTATATATATCACAAAATAGTAATGAATAAGTACAATTTATTTTAAAGGAACTACAAAACAAAAGCACTTCTTCGTATTTCGAAGAGTCATATATGCGGGCTATTCCAACAATGAACGTATAAAAATGTATCCAATAAAAATGAGGGGGGAAATCAAAGGGGTTGAGCAATGATAGACTCGGAATGGAATAATACAGCCGAGTTGGATAATATCTTCAGGTCTAGCAAATTTAAATTAGCATTAGTCAAGATTTGTTGAAGTTCAACACGATTCATACATCCATATTAGTGAATGAATATTAATTACTCAACCAAATCCCTCCTCTAAATTTATGATGGGATTTGTATCAAAACAACTATTGTAAAGGGTAGAATATGGAGGGTCTGGCGGAAAGAATTGAAAAGTGAGGGGTCACAAAAGAAGTTAAGTGGAGTACGTACACAATAGGGGAAAAAAAAATTTCTTATTGAAAGTTGATTGGGGACATTTGCCCAAAAGTGAGCCCATACCAAACCCGCCTCTAGGAAACCATTGTTGTTTTAGGGTAACAAAATTTAGCATTTTATATACATATATAAATTTGTTACGTTGATATATTTAGGGTTTTCGATCGGTCAACTTACACCATGTCACCAACGTTGACTAAATGTTGGAGGAATAATCTCACCTCCTACTGACATTCACCTCCTACTGAACTATTAAAGTTCATTTTTTTAAGGCAAATCATTATTAACCTCTAAATAGGGAATTACAAAGACTAAAAGGGCCCAGAGTATGATACATCACAATGTAAAACGAGCATCCCAACTATTAAAGTGATCAGTGTTTGTCTATTGCATTAAACTATTTTAACGTTGTTTGATTTTTTTAGCCAAAAAAAAAGTGTCAGACAAACGAATTTTGACCTACCTGCAGGGAGCAACTATATATGCAACATTCTATGCCCTAATTCACAATGTGTGATCAGAAGTGGCTTGGTCATGCACTGAAGATACAGATGCATCAGGGCCCCATATTTCATGTAACACTGACGCACCAAATTTTGTTGAACTCTCCTGTTATGCATACACATAAAATTAGTATGAGACCTTAATAATGCATGATTTTTGTCGTTGAAAATAGTGATGTTCTATTTGCTTATTTGCGATTTTTTTTAGAGGGCGCGCAAAAGACTTGTTGCATGCCTCCAAAATATCAGAACGGACCGTGAGCTTTCTACATAGTGACAGAATGATTATTGCCGTACGATTGATATATATATAGTCATAGATTGCGGCCTAATTAAACGTTGAGAAACTTCCCCACTTTACAACTTTTCACAGCTTATATATAATGAATCACTGTGTGTACCTAGCCGATCAATGAATCCTTCACAAAGCAAGGTAAGAGAAATTATGTTCTCATTCAATCTGAAATAACCAAACTTTTGTCAACAAAAGCAAGCTAAAGATTCAAAGCTTGGCTGTAATTTCATTAAGAAGCCAATTAGTATAATTAAAGTCATAAGGTCCATTCCTGATAAAATAAAATGCAATTAATTTTTCGTATTCTAAGCAACTTACAAAGCCGGAAATGGAGACCATATTGATTTGAGTTCGTATTAGTGAGATTATAATTATGAAAGGGTTAATTATACTCCTAATTAGGTCATGATGTGTGTGAAGGGTGTTCTCAGGATAATCTACTAAAAAAATGAGAGTTTCGATCCGGGTTTGTGAAGGGTCAGGAGGATTTAAAATACCCGATGTGAACCAAGTTATTACTACCACTTAGACAGACCTCAGATCTAGAAAATAATTAATCAGAGAAAGTTACTTTTTGAACTTTAGCCGGCCTTTGGAAATTTAGACGAAGAAATTGGAATTGGCCTTTATAAAGATAACTTGTTACTCTTCTCTCTCCTTCTGATATCTCGAGGTATTCGCATCAGCTTACGCACATGCAGCTCGACTAATTTAAGGGGATCGATTTTTTACTCTCATCTGAAGAAAAATACTTTCCGTCAGGCCATGAAATCATATATCAATGTTCCCATGCACATATTCCGACAATCTGAGAGCTTTGTCGATTATATATACAAAAAAAAAAAAAATTAAGAGAGAGAGAGGGGACGTACGCGAATGCAAGATACATGCATGCCAACTTTCAAAATAAAGTAAAAGGTTCGAAAAAGAATAATACTAGCTAGTAGTAAAGTTTTATGGTGAATGAGCGGAAAAAAGTTGAGACATGCATGAATTGAATCACGTTTTATTCCTGTTTATTTCCCGGCGAAAAACAAATGCTTTTTGCAACTTTTTTTTTAGGCACAATAATATACTCCTTTTTGAATTAGATCTTGATTACTAGTGTTCTTCTTTTCGACTTTAGCCTCTCTGTCTGTCTGTTTGGGTCCTACTAATAAAATATGTTCTCTCTTTTTTAACAGTACTCCACCCCCTCCACCGGATTCTCTAGTTGAGAAAATCTTATTTACGTGAAGTGCTGTAAATACTTCTTTACAATACTCAATCGTGACCATTTAAAAGTGTTTTGAATGGTCGGAATGTTAATAAAATTTTTCGGGGAAGAGTTCAACTTTTTTTCCGGAAGAGTTTTACTAAAATCCAGACCCTCCAGAATATTTTTGGACGACTATGATTGGTTGGTGCTGCAACTGCAAACATACTGTTTACAGCACCTCTGTAAATAGTATATCTCTCTAATTTAACTCAACTCCATTACGATCTTCCATTTTGCTCATTCTTTTTTCTTCTCTCTTTTGATTACTAGCTAATATTCTTTTTGTTTTTTTTTCTTTCTAAATATCACAAATTTTCTAGACGTTATACTTTTCAACGGTCAAAGTCCGACAGTCTTATATATTCCATATTTTCCAAGATATTACAGTTTCAGAATTTAATTAGTTGCGACTTTAAAAATTCAATCGTTTCGTAGTGATCGTAACATATATATAACAATAACGTCATTTTCCTTATGAATATTTCAAACCCACATTTTACTACACAAGAAAGAAGTAAACTAGAAATAGTAAGATAATGTACGTGTGCAAGGTGGTAAATTTTCAGATGTCATATTTTTCAACAAATATATTCTTATTTAACAAAATATTTTAGTTTTAAATTTATCTGGGACTCTATATTCCATTGTTTTTCATTTTGGTCATAACATATCACAATAATAATGTCATTGTCCTTTTACCCAGTATTTCTTAAAGCCCCATCTTGGTAAACAAAAACTAAACTAAAAAAAAAAAATAGTAAGATAATTTATGCACGGTGGAGAATAATATTAACTAGTATCCAATAAAAAAACGGAAGACCACTTCAATAACGTGATTTTCTCTTACGTTAGAGAGCTATGGAAATTTAAAATATCCCAAAAATTGGTCGCGTGAGTTGTACGCGTTGCTTTCTGGTCTTACGACTCCGCAACAAATGTGATTATGTAAACATGAAAACAAAACATTGTTTGGATTTATGCCCTGTTGCAGTTGTTGTTTCGAGTTTGTAGAATCTATGCCTCTGTTTTTGTTTCTAGCTCTTGGTAGAGATGGCAACGGGGCGGATCGGAGGCGGATATTGTAATTAATATTCCCAAATCCGAATCTTCCACCTACTCCTAAATCTACCCTGAACTCCGAATGGATATATATTTTAGTCCTTCATCCCCGCTCCGAACGCGGAATGGATATCCGAATCCGAATTTAAAAAAAAAAAAAACAGATTGAAAAAAGACACAGATAAAACTAACATGTGTGTGTATGCATACCTGATGGCATCAAAGTCGTACCAACGAGGGGAATCGGGGCCCCTAGGGTTAACGAGCATGAAAACGGAAGCGGCGGCGGAGGAGCAGAATGCAACGAATCGGAAGACGAGGATCAACCGGGCGAGGGGAGGGAGACTCGTGTTAAGTGAAGTCGGCGGGGTAGGAGACTGACTATTGACTAACCCTCAAAAATCAAAATAAGAGGTATATCTATAGTCGGGTATTCGGAGGCGGATCGGGGCGAATCGGATATCGGATTTGGAGCATATTGGAGGCAGACTTACCTCCGAATCTGATTAGATCTCTAATTTTTTTTAAAAATAAATAAATCCGAGTCACCCTGATATCTAAAAAATCCAATCCATTCTGGATGGATAACGGATTGGATACGGACGGGTCGGCCAAGATGGCCATCCCTAGCTCCTGGGCATTTCCCCTGTATATTTCTTGTTTTGTTAAAAAATCTGTGTTCATTTCATGTCTCTAGAGTCGATCATTTTCTATGCGCACGGTCCCCAATAAGTAATAAAAGAAAATCGTTTGTTTGTGTTCAAATTTGGATTTCAGAGTGCCGATTGCATGATTCAGCAGTTCAAAAGTGCTTTCATTGGTCCAGTTTACAGACATTATGCTACTGGTAATATCTAGCTTGCCGGTGCTATAGTCTCCGTAGACAATTAATTATCGATATAAACAATTGCAATGAACGATAGAGACTTTTTTTCTCAATTGATTACAGAGAAGTCGAGTCCCTTTTTTTTAATTAAATACGAGAGAGAAAAGGGGTATAGTACTAATATTGAGTCACGAGGGAGTGCCGGGGAAGTCGGGGCGGTGAATTTTTGGAACGCGTCAATCTCTCAATTTTATTCCCCATCGGCATCCATCTTTTTTGACGAATAGTATACGGACGCAATCAATTCAACGGCACCCCCTATTCGCCATGCCTATCTAAACCTCAAAACCACCCCCCTCCTCGTCTTCCTCCTCGCCCAACTTGGACTTGGCCCCACCTTAGACTAGACTGGTCCCACTACTACCTGTCCTTTTTGACACCACTCATCAAGACTCTACCTACAATCTCCTTTAAGACTCAAAATAGAAATTAAAAAATTATTGGTAATATAGAATTATAAAGACCGTTGATTTTGCCACTCTCTTTTTTGTTAACGTCACTCCTCTGCAAGTGTACTTTTGTATACAAAAATACACTCACCGGGGAGTGACGTTAACAAAAAAAAAAAAAGAGAATAACAAGATCATTTTCTATTATAAATCACTTTATGTTGTACTCACTTGCATTTAGGGAGGAGGTTCAGACATTGAACCACCAATTAAACAATTTTGCTTGGCCTCTCACATGGATGCGAGTATGCGTGTAAGTGTTTCTGTTTGTGCTTATATGTGATTCTAGCCATCTTCATTAGATAATATGTGTGATTGAGAAGAGCACTATGAACCTTACAAGACATGTACTTAAATTGGAAGTTGCAGCGTAAATTGATGGGTCTACATTTCAATTGGAGAATCAAATGTATTATTAAGGGAAGGACCGGGGACACCGAAGTCATTCTCAAGTTTCTAACTCATATGCATACATTCTTCTTTTACAAATGATTAATAATAAGATGATGCTATGGTGTCTCCGGTCATTTTGGGGACACCATAATTTTTAGCATAATTTTACCATTAGGAGCATAACTAAAATCAATTATAAGTATAACAGAATCCAAACAAGGCATAAGTAAGGAATATCCAAAAAATCAACCAAGGCGTAACTAAACCCAACCAAAGTTATGTCTTGCTATGGTTTTGGTTATACCTTGCTATGGTTCTGTTATGCTTGTAATGGATTTTGGTTATACTCATAATAGTTTTGTTATGTCAAAAGTTACGGTGTCCTCAAAATGACCGGGGACACCTAAGTCATTCCCTTAATAATACATTATGTATCTGTATAACTAAACCACTAGAGAGGTATAACCAAATCATTGAGAGGTGTAACATTTTACCATTAGGCATAACATTTTACTAATAGGCATAACATAGATATAACCAAAACCATTGAGAGACGAAACATTTTCCAAATTAGTGCATACTGTATGCACTATTAACTATTGAGAGGCATAACTTTAACCATTTGAGATGACATAACCTTAACCATTGAGAGACGTAACGTATTTAGTTATACGGAATGTGTATTAGAGTTTTTCCCATAAGGGTAATATTTACATACAAAGTCTTTCGCTAAAAATTATATCGAATAATGCTTTTCGAAGTCCATTTTTTTTTATTCAAATCAAATCACTCATTACCATGCGATAGTCGTAAAATACAACTTCCACATCCTTCTAAACAGCATATTTAGTACTAAACTTATGATATACAAGCATGCGGCCCCAAAAAGAGCAAATTTACTTAAATTAATTATTACATGTTTTTTATTGGGTTTGTTTGGTGAGAAATGGTAGTACTAAAATGTTGACAAAGGGCAGTTCTAGTAGACCATAACTAGAACAAAAAGAGACTTTCGTGAGAGAAATAAAAGCCACTAGAGACCCTTAACCTTACACATATCAAGCCTTCATTTTCTCTGTCAATCAAATCACTACTAGTTGTATTATTTGGTCTTCTTCTCCTTGGTCCTCAGTCTCATCCCCCTCCCTTTTTATTGCCGAGTCCGTTGCACCGTTTCCAGACCCCTCTCTCTCTCTCTCTCTCTCTCTCATCCCTTTTCTTGATTTATGGCCAACAGAAGTGGACTCTCTATTAACTCAGATCGGATCGGATTCTTCCTCCACCAGGAGCCAGCCGTGATCAACTCGTTTCCTGAATTCAACCACCACCACTACCACCACCACCACCATCCTAAGCTGAAGCTTGAACCCATGGAAGCCACCGGCACCATCCAATTCCCAGTCAACCTTATGAGCTCCGCCACCCAAAATGAGGACGGAATTCCCTCGCCGTCCGATGATAAACGGAAGGTGATGATCAGCGAGATGGACTTCTTCTCCGACAACAAGCGCGGCGAGTCCAAGCCCACCTCTGCCGATGATAAATTGGACATGAATGAATCCGATTTCAACGTGAATGTAAATTATCCGATTCTTCCTTTATTTCGATTAATTATGCAGTTTTTTTTTTTTTGGTTAAATTCAGTTTGGTAGGCTGAATTAATAAATTGAATTTTATGTATTGATGTGTTTAGACTGGACTGCACCTCCTTACGGCTAATACCAGCAGTGATCAATCAATGGTGGACGACGGAATATCGCCCAATTCTGATGAAAAAAGAGCTAAAACAGAGGTAAGGACAGATAATTCTGGTTTTGGGTCAGTCATATAGAATTTTACTCTCAGCAAATATACATATACAAGGATAATGCATTCTAAATATCTCTGTACTCATATATACCGTATTGGCTATTACGTAATGGAATTGTAGACTTTCAGTACTATTGTTGAGCGGATCAGCCTTGGTTGATACTGTCCAAAATAAAACCCAATCAAGCTTTAAAATCCCAATTCCCAATTAATCAAGTCGGCTACATAAAATTCATTTTCTCCAATAATCGAATTCATGTCATAAAAATCTAACCGAATTTTTGTACCTAATGTTTTATCCTTCTTTTTTCGGACTTAGGGCTGGACTCGAAGCATGATACAAAGATATATTGATATGGGCAGATATATAACAGTTTTAGTAATTTCGATACATATCCTCATATTTACCGCGATTTCGGACCCATACTTTATACGTGGATATGTATTGCACTGTTTTTATATATTGGATTATCTTCGCAATTTACAGTTGGTAATACTGAATTACTGTTTTTTAGTTGGGGGTTCTTCAAGCGGAGCTGGAACGCATGAACACGGAGAATCAACGGCTGAGGGAAGTGCTGAACCAGATAACAATCAATTACAACGCTCTTCAGGTGCATCTGATTAACCTGACGCAACATCATGATCAGAAAAACAATGCGCTAGACGGCAAGGTAACGGGGCCTAGACAATTCATGGACCTGGGCTTGGCGGCTGCTGCTTCCGCGGCCCAAACCGACGAGACCTCGTCGGAGGGACGACGTGGGGCCCGGTCTCGATCGCCGGTGAATTGCGACGACGGGAGGGAGGAGAGTCCGGATAACGGGTCCGATCAGGGAGGTCCGAGTAAGGACCCGAAGTTGATTGACTCGGCTGCAGCTGAGGCTACCATGAGGAAAGCCCGAGTATCGGTCCGAGCGCGATCGGAGGCGCCTATGGTAAGTATAAAGATTGTCGTGAATTGGAATACTTGTGAATTTAGGATCAATTTGTTTTCGGATGAAATTAAATTGATTGGGAATTTGTGGGTGACAGATATCTGATGGATGCCAGTGGAGAAAATACGGGCAAAAAATGGCGAAGGGAAACCCGTGCCCTCGGGCGTATTATCGTTGCACCATGGCCGCCGGATGCCCTGTTCGGAAGCAAGTATGTTTTACTTTGTTATGAATTGAATTTTTTCCTATCAGAAATCGAGTTTCCATGTTCTAATTTTCAATGATGGGGCTCAAACAGGTACAAAGATGTGCAGAAGACAGAACCATCCTGATCACTACCTACGAAGGCAATCACAACCATCCACTGCCACCGGCCGCCATGGCAATGGCATCGACAACCTCATCGGCGGCAAGGATGTTACTCTCGGGATCCATGCCGAGCGCCGACAACGGTCTCATGAACCCTAGCTTCCTATCAAGAACACTGCTCCCATGTTCATCAACCATGGCTAGCATTTCGGCTTCGGCCCCATTTCCCACCGTCACATTAGACCTTACCCAAAATCCAAACAACCCTTTGCAGTTCCAAAGACCACCAAACCAATTCCACCTCCCCTTCCCAAACCAACCAGCTCAAGCGTTATTTGGACAACCACTTTATAACCAATCAAAATTTTCTGGCCTTCAAATGTCCCCAAACGTTAGCCAGTTGGGCCAACAAGTACCGCCGCCACCACAAGAGCCGCCAGCGCAGGGCTCATTGGCTGACACCGTGAACGCCCTTACCACGGACCCAAACTTCACTGCCGCCTTAGCAGCCGCCATCACTTCCATAATGGGTGCAAACAACGGTGGTAATCCGAACAGTGCCAGTGACAACAATTCTAGTGGCCCGACCACCAGCCACCAACAGCAACGACAACAATATTAAAGTCGACAGTTCTAAATTTTCTGGTGAAAATAAGGGTGAATTTTGGTATTATCTTCGTTACTTCTTTTTTTTTTTTGTTTCAATCCTTACAATATTTGGGTGAAAACGGTATACAAATTGAGAGGGGGAGGTCACAGACTCATACAGTTTTTGTTACTACATTTTTTTTTTCCAGGTTTGAATAATGTTTATCTAAATTTCCAGTTTATAGTCAAGTGACGTGGTAAAAGGAAAAGGTGCATATTAAATTGCTTTCTTGGTACGGATTTTGTCTTTGATTTCTATTGCCTTTTTTGTTCTTTCTTAGGAGTACGCATTTGTGGGAAAAAATAAATCATTCCTCCTGGGCCACTATGTGAGTTCTCCTCAACAACAAAATTTGGTGAGACCCGAGAC
>BPLS01000193.1:203002-220559 GCA_019656275.1 Rhododendron kiyosumense | reverse complement strand
GATAGCGCATTCGAGCAGATTCTTCAAACACCACATCACTTTTTATAGAATGAAATGAGATTTGGCATTCGAAATATGGTACCACCTGCCCATAGGCCAATTCTGAAGCCAGAGAGAGATTTTGAAGAATATTTTCGTATTTGTAAAATCTGCTGCGGCTCACTTTGGCCTAGCCTTTTTTTGTGAATTTTTGGAATGGTGCTTTGATTCAACTAGATTTTGGTTAAATTTTTACATCTCATCGTCCGTCTCAATAGAAGAATAAAAAAATACAAAATTATTCATAATTAAAAAAATTCAAATAAGACAAAAAAAAAAAAAAACCTTAACATATACAGGAATTTTTTCGTACTTTTTTGATCCCTCCAATCAAGACTAATCCGTTCTGTTTTCTTTTTAAACATTCTTTTTCAAAAATAAGGTAATTTCAAACTCAAATATAATGAAAATGAAAGATAATTTTTTAATTTTTTTTACACCGTTTAAAAGATCTCAATAAATACTTTTTGAAAAAAGTGGAACACCACCTAACAAATTTGATCCAAATTTATTAAGAATTTAAAAATAACTGCGCCAACAAATTAGCCCAAAGGGCCGGGTGTATGACACAATGACACGTGCAATCTTGCGGTTCTTCAATTTTTCTAAAGGAAACTAATTTCGGCACTCCAGTTTTAGCCACTGGTACTCCACTTTTTATGTTAATCATGTGAGAAAACAGAACTAAAAGTGTAGTGCCATTGGCTAAAAATTGAGTGCCAAAATCACTTCCCTTTTCTAAAAACCTTGTACATTTCGTAAAGTGATTTTGACACACTAATGAAAAAAAATGATTTTGACACTTTACATTTAGCCATTGATATTCAACTTATGTTTTTTTTCTATGTGAAATTACCATATTATCTTTTCTTTTGTTAGTAGTATTCATCTATTACGTTCTTTCTCACACATATAAGAATATTACTCTAATTTCAAATAAAAAAAACAAAACAATTTGAATTTAAATGACTAAAAATGAAGTGCCAAAAAGACCGGAAACAATTTCCTGAGTCCTACTAAATACAATTGCAAATTTACATCTAGCAAATTCGCAATTGTATTTCGCAGTACCCCAATATTCCACCTTCCTTCTTTGTAGTAGTAATTTTCTACAACGACATCGTAAAGAATATCTGTTGACCGGTAGGTTTTCCCTGTCCACCAAGAGTTGACCGGCAGTTGAGTTGGGGAAACACATCAGTGTTCACTCGCCCATCTTAACCCCCGTGAACTCCTCGACGCTCAACCAATCAAAAACCGACACCGTCTAACTCAAAACTCGAACCTTCAGCAAAAATACCAAACCTACCCTGACCCTCGCCCCACACAATCAAACCCCCGCAGTACATTTCTTCCCCACCTCTGGACCCTTTCTACTCATTCCTCGGTTCCTTCCTCAAACTGCACTTCTTCGTCTTCGTCTCCGTCTTCCCCTTCCGATTCTCAGGTTAGACCAAAAAGCATTTCTCTCTTTTATTTTTGGTGTATCTATAGTATGTATTTTCTCTCCGATCGATCGTGTTTTTCTGCATTTTCCGAGATTTAGTGTGGTCTTTGCGCTTTGTTTGGCTACGGGGAAAGCCGAGGAAAACGGAGAAGAAAGAGCTCTTGATTTTGAATCTCGTTTGTTGTTTTGTTTCTTGAATCTGTTCGGTTTGTTTTCTCAGCGACTTGAGTTCTTCAACTTTAAGTTTTGTTTGGTCTTTTCTCCCTGTCTGTGTATTAGCAGTAAGAATTTAGGCTTTTTGAAGTGTTAGGGTTTGTTTGTAGATCTGGTTGAATGCTTTTGTGAAGCTGACTAATAGCTGACGGTGCTTAGATAGAGTGTGTTTGATTATGCAAAATCATCTACTACTTAAATAACAAAATTAGTGATTCATGAAGATATGCCCGAGTCCTGACTTATCATCGACCGCAAATATTTGGGAGAAATTAAATTTGTGTCGTTTAGGCTTCAGTTGTTTAATATGTCAATACTGAAATTTGGAATTAGAAGTTTTGAGTTTTGAGTTCTTAATTCTTGTTTATTAGTATGTCTTTGTACCTGATTACTTGGTGATGTGCTCGGAGAATATTTCCGAAAATTTTACGGTTGACGTGGTCTGTCTTAGGCTACTTACCACACAAACACAACAAACAAACAAAAAAACACAATGAAAAACAAAATAACAGGAAAGAACCTAATGCAAAGATACGGCAAGATTGCCTACATGGCTACATCCAAGCATCAAACCTGATCACTCTTTTGTCAATGGATCAGAAGAGTACAACATCGACTGCTACGTAGCCATCTTAACGTTAGTGTTTACATCAACTGGTTACGGCAGTACATTTAGTTGGTTCCACTTATGCGTGCAAATGTGTTAAACAGTAGTCATGCTCTTCAAATGCAACAGTTCATGAGCGCTCTTTAGTTCGTCCATGCAGCTTTGTTTTCTGGTCAACTCAAATTGAAGAAGGCTAATTGGTAGTTGCTTTCAACAAAACAGTCTAATTCATATGATAAGCGGTTTAGTGTGATGGAGTACGGTAGAAGGAATATAGAATGTGATGGAGTACGGTAGAAGGAATATAAAATATCATGGGGGCGTGGTATTTTTCATCTCATCACTATAAGTCTCATGGGACTACATATCCTATGGCATTACATCACACTGAAACCACTGCTCATCTGATCATGTTTGGGTCAAAAAATTGTCTAGCCACTAATCAATGATTTACTTTTTCTGACTATGTTTTGGTCTTTTTTTTTTGTTTGGTTGTTGGGACAACGAACACAAAGGAACTTAATTGGTAAATAACTAAACTAGAGAGAAACAATATTAGATGCTCTCGGAAGCTTATTTTTTTCACTGTGCTCAAGAGAAGTTCATAATGGTTTTTGCAGTTGACGTCATGGGTATCAAATTTGGGGCCAGTGTTGTTGCACTTTTGCTATTCTTTCTGTTGTTGCATACGAGCTTTTCCGCATCCAATGATGGGTTGATTAGAGTTGGACTGAAGAAGGGAAAGCTGGACCAAATCAACCGGTTTGGTCAACAGATTGGTAACAGGGAACGATCTTGTGGTGGTTCTACAAGAAATCACCACGTTCGTGGTACTGTTGGGGACTCTGACATTGATATTCTTGAATTAAAGAACTACATGAATGCCCAGTACTTCGGAGAGATTGGCATTGGTACTCCACCTCAAAAGTTCACTGTCATATTCGACACTGGAAGTTCTAATCTTTGGGTGCCCTCTGCAAAGTGTTATTTCTCTGTGAGTTTCTTTGTATTAGTTCGTGGCAGTTCCTGAATCCAGTCAGCTCCCTCCTTTTTTTTTAGTGTTGTTGAACGCACCGCTCTCTTTGCCGTGCAGGTTGCTTGTTATTTGCACTCCAAGTATAAGTCAAGCTACTCAAGTTCCTATGAGAAGAATGGTGCACTCACTTTTTCCATCACTTTTGCTGTTGTCTTTTGCACTCATGCTAGTATATGAGAGCACTTAGGAGATATTTCCCAATAAAGTTATTTGGGCTTAGATAAATGATGTGCAATGGTTCCAAAATCAAAACGGAGAACAATATCTTACCATATCACTCAAACAACTTCCACACCGGAAGAAAAAGATGAGCTTGGCTTTCCAATGAGATAGCTTAAAGCCTCAAATACTGGGTGGAAAAGAACAGGATTCGACCAAGTTTAGGGAATGAATTAGGTAGTTCATGAGGTTCTCTTTATTTCCTTAATTCCTTGGCAGTATTGACATTGTCCGGAATTTCTTTCTTGACGCAGGAAAATCAGCTGAAATTCATTATGGAACAGGATCTATTGCAGGTTTCTTTAGCCAAGACCATGTGACAATCGGTGATCTTGTCGTAAAAACTCAGGTAAATTTGAAGACAACGAACATTTTTTACATTCTTCAGTTCAGCATTGATATAGTTTTTTTGGCTTCAATGTTTTTGGTCATTAGGATTTCATTGAGGCAACTAAAGAGCCTGGCATAACATTCGTGGCTGCCAAGTTTGATGGTATATTTGGACTTGGTTTTCAAGAGATCTCCGTTGGAAATGCTGTCCCTGTTTGGTAAGTTTTTTTATAGAAAATTAGTCTTGGGTCCAGTATGTGAACAGTGAACTTCATAAGCCCACAAGTCCACCTATTAATTTTGTAAGGTCTCAAGTCCATTTTAGGGTACCCTAGGGTTTAGGCACTTTCATAAGATTTTAGGGTGCACTTTTTTATTATAGGATAGGGTACCCTAGGATTTAGGCACTTTTATAGGGTTTTAGGGTACACTTTCCTGTTATAGGGTTTTAGTGGTTTAGACACTTTCATAGGGTTTAGGATTTTAGGCACTTTCATTCGGTACCCTAGGGTTTAGGTTGTGTGGACTTTTGGGCTTATGAAATATCTATAGTGGACCTATCACTAAATCTCCCAAGTTAATATTACCTAATTACATAATGGAAGTATGAGAAACCTGCTGGGTTAGCGCACATGCAGTGTTGCTCTTGTGTGTAGGCTGTAGAGTCAGACCTTTCTTGCTAAGGAATTGTTTCTGCCTTCGCATGAACTCGGTGAGGGCATTAAATATTAGCTTATGATTAACATGTCTGCAATTGTTTTAGGTACAATATGGTCGATCAAGGTCTTGTTAAGGAACCAGTCTTTTCATTTTGGTTTAATCGCAATGCTGGAGAGAAAGAAGGGGGTGAAATCGTTTTTGGTGGTGTCGACTCTAATCATTTCAAGGGTGAGCATACTCATGTTCCCGTGACTCGGAAAGGCTATTGGCAGGTTGGCTTACGGAAATTTCCTTGTACTATTAGTCATGTTTTACGTCAATTATTTAGGCTTGATTTGTTTTCCAATTTGCAGTTTGACATGGGTGATGTCCTAATTGGTGGGGAATCAACTGGTAAGGAGCTTCTGTTGTGTCTCTGTTTCCTAGTTAGCCTATGTTATCATTTTTGTGTTCATCCTCTTTATATATTGGAGCCTTTTGTGCTTTTTACAGTATTAAATGGGTATTGTAACGCCTTTCAGGTTTTTGTGATGGTGGTTGCTCAGCTATTGCAGATTCTGGAACCTCTTTGTTGGCAGGACCTACAGTATGTTTCATAGACCGCCATCAGAAAGACCTGTCATGCATAAGTTCTTCTCCCTCTTGAGTCCTAACAGAAGTGGTTCACATAAAGTTATCCAAACTTCACTTGATCAGTTTGATGGCCATATCATGTTAAGACATAATGAATTTTGGAATAACGTGTACATAGATGTTTTCCTTCATTAATGGACCTTCTACCTGTGAAAGACTTGCACTGGACACAGCTTCCATGTACTTTGGTGTGGAAGAGGCACTAGACACAGTACAAATACTAGCATTTCCTTTTGTTTTGAGTTTAGTTCCATTGAGATGTTCTATACTAGCCTTTTCTTTTCCCTATTTTGCGGGTTCCCCTGTGCTTACATTGTTATGTACTGTTGTATATTTGCAATTGTAGAGGCAATGTTTTCCTCGTTATGCTTTTATGTCCCAGCCATTGGTTTGCTGGCTCTTTAGAGACAAATCACAGTTTAGGGTATTCCAGGGTTAAAATCTGACATCGTGGTCTGTATAAGCATCAGCTATTTTTCCGTGTTTCTTTATTCTTCACTTTACTTATAATCTGCCTCTTGTTTCCTCTGTATATGCATAACCTGTCATTTGTAACATTCTGTAATACCTCACTTTTTCAGACTGTGATTACCCAAATTAATCATGCCATTGGAGCCACTGGCGTGGTAAGCCAGGAATGCAAAACAGTGGTCGCCCAATATGGGAAAACCATAATCGACATGCTTTTAGCACAGGTACACATTGTTCTATGTCACGAGTTTCTTTTGTTCTATGTGGTTACTATCTATCTCTATTCAAAATTTTCCATGTTATATGATTGTTGTGGTAACTATTCTGCAATTTTTGTCAGCCTAAGTTCTTTCACTATATTTTACCTGAAAAATAATCAACTTGTAACTTTTGCTTTCTCTGGTTGTATTTCACAGGCAGAGCCCCAAAAAATATGCTCCCAAATTGGGTTGTGCTATTTTGATGGTACTCGGGATATCAGGTCAGGTTAAACTTGTCTTTTTTTGTAATGATGGCATCAAAAATTGTTGAGCAACATGTAAGCCTGCTGAATAAATTCATACACAATGATTAACATTTGTTCAGCAATCTTATTTGTTGCGATCCTGGTCACCATCACAACACATTTTTCGTCGGTACATGTCTAAAACGCCAATAGCTAATTTTTAAACCACCATACAGTTATAAAATCCTGTCGTTATCCATCTATATGTGTATCTGAAACCTGGGTTATTTTCGGGCATCTCTTTGCAGTGTGGGCATTGAGAGTGTGGTGGACAAGAAGGGAGACGATTTATCTGGCATCCATGGTGGCGCTTCATGCACTGCTTGCCAAATGATGGTTGTATGGATGCAAAATCAAATTAGGGGAAATCAGACAGAAGAGAAAATCTTGAACTACATAAATGAGGTGAAATAGCCTTACTCTTATGGAACCCGTGAAAAGTTGCATTATTCTGGGCTCATCCCCTTCTTATGTTGCAGCTCTGTGATAAACTTCCTAGTCCAATGGGAGAGTCAGCAGTTGACTGCGGCAGTCTGTCTTCAATGCCCAGTATTTCCTTTACCATTGGTGGTAAAGTGTTTGATCTCGCTCCAGAGCAGGTAAAAATGCACGAGTTTAATAGTTTAGCCTGTGGATATGCTGTGTCGTTAGGCAACAGTTACTAGTTGTGCAAATCTAACTTCATCCATTGTACCATCCGTTGTCTTTTCTGTCCATCCCAAATTGTTGGTCTATCTTTCCATCTTGGGATGTCCCAAGTTTTTAGTCCTCTTTGAAAGAAAGTATAGATTATTAGTTTTCAAAACTATCGTTACCTAATCACTAGGAAAATATTTAAAGTGTGGAAGAAAGGGAAATATCAAAAAATCAATATCCTTCGATCTTCAATTTAAATTTGACTGCAATTATTATGGCGTTCTTTAAAAAGCTTAAGTTTCCAAAAATAACTCAGAATAACCACTGAGACCTCCAACACATGACCATAGTTATTAAATTAGGTCTGGTTTGATTATGGAGGCACGAGACCAGAGAGAGGAAAATGATCATCAAGATGTTCAGCTAATATACTTCACATATATTGCTCTGATTAGATCTAGTTTAGTATCGGAAACAAGTTGTCTTGGTTGATCAGTGTACCAAAACTATCTGAATTTCCCTCATTTCCGAATTCTTTAGCAACAATCAAACTTGAAGTAGTAACAGAACCGCAACCAAAGTCCAAATTTGCCATCTCTTCTTCTAGAGAGAACTTCGGAAACTTTGGCCAAGGAACCTGGACTTTTAATGCTTGGTGATAACTAATACAGTGTACACTGTACACGTAATTAGCCTCAAACTTAAACTCGACATGTGTCCAGTGATTATTTTCAACTCTCACAACTACTACTTTCGAAATCAGTATTATGGTTGTCATTTTCTTGTTATTATAGTTAGTTAGCTGTTGATTGGTCATTTCGTTGTCACCATCAATCTGGATTGGTGATCATTGTCCAAAATAGTCCTGTTCAGTCTTCGTATTTTTTTTTGTTTGTTTTGATTCTACTGTCCACATTGTAGTCTTATTGTCCAGTAACAGTTTGAACCACTGGATTGTAGTCTTGTTGTCCAGTAGCAGGTTGTCCTTTTCTTCTTGTTATAGTTAGTTAGCTGTTGATTGGTCATTTCGTTGTCACCATCAATCTGGATTGGTGATCATTGTCCAAAATAGCCCTGTTCAGTCTTCGTAATTTTTTTTTGATTCTACTGTCCACATTGTAGTCTTATTGTCCAGTAGCAGTTTGAACCACTGGATGGTTAGTCACATATGGTCCAGTTACATTTGTTAAACACTAATAGCGTCTTTTGAACTAATTCGCTTTCGATTTGTTCTGTTTTGTGGTCATGTTCTCCTTTCAGTATGTCCTCCAAGTTGGTGAGGGAGATGTAGCTCAATGTATCAGCGGATTTACAGCTCTGGATGTGGCCCCACCTCGCGGTCCTCTCTGGTAAATTTTTAATTTTTTCCGCTTCTAGAAGGCCTAAAATCTTTCATCAGCAGTTTTTAATGTCAAATATGCATAAAGAATAAGCCAAAACTAATACTTCCAAGAACCTTGGAAAAACCTGCTATTTACCTTGATCTTTTTGAACTCTCAATACATTTCATTATTAAATTCAGTAGCAGTTGATAGCTCCGAAGATGGTACTAGGGATAATTTCTGATATTTTTGTAATTCCAGATTCGAAATTATCCGTGTCAGTTCTCTGAATCCATGTTGTTCGATATTAGAAGTAAATTTTGAGATCTCATCTATTGTTGCTCATTTTTTGCAGGATTCTGGGAGATGTTTTCATGGGGCAGTATCACACAGTGTTTCACTATGGGAACATGACTGTTGGATTTGCTGAAGCAGCTTGATGGAAATCTTTCTGTATTCTCTGTAGTAGTGGAAAAATTATATACTGCGTGATATACTTTGCTCGAGTGCTCCTGTTTTATCTTGTTCATATTGTGACACAGGGAGCTCTGTTATGTTATCTATGGACCACAAACGAGGATTTGATGAAATAATGTTGTTGTAAATAGAACGGTTTTTAGTGTTTTTGCATCATGCAATCAAATATGGATCTGTACGCGTAATTATTCTGTTGTAGGAAATAGTTGGTCCATTTCAGTTTATCTGGGGGGAGGGTAAGATTCCGAATGAATCGAATTACGTTGAAATGGTGTGTTGAACTTGACATCTCGTTCCAAATAAGGTTCATCTCTTAAACAAAAGAAACATATCAAGCTCGTTTATGTTCTGAGTTCGGCTCGAACTTGACTCTATGAACAAATGTTACATAGAACCAGGAAAAAAAGTCATTGTTTCGGATCAGATTGAGTCGATCGACTGATATAGTATAGGACGATGATTGAGAGTAGAAGCGAATGTCCTCATGTGATCTACACGAGTATTTCGGAAGCACCGGCCAATAGCAACATAGGAGGGCAAAACAGTTGGGTTTTGGCCAAGTGGTTATAAAAAAGTAGTAAGTGTTCTTCTTTGAGGTTTCATGTTTCATTCTCACGGAGGTTAAGCATTCCAAATCTTGAGGCCAGTGAGGGTTATACCTGATCGTTACTTTCAGAGTCCTAGAATTAATTCAGGTGAGCGCATACCGGGCCGGACATCCAATTACATTATAATTGAAAAACTGACTTTGAAATTTGCCAAAGGCCCCAATTCTTCGACAAGAGCCTAAGCTAAGCCCCACGTGTACAGTTGGAGCAATCCTTTCACCCATCTTTTCTTTGCCTAAGCTAAGCCCCACCTGTACAGTAAGAGCAATCCTTTCACCCATCTTTTCTTTTTTTGGTGCAAGTAAAGTTTTAACTTCTAGAAACTCAAACACACTCTTCCATTGATGTGCGACCATTTACCTGTCAAGAGGGTTTAAAAAGTCCGATTAGGAAACCTTCACTTTATTAGTTACCATTAAAGAAATTGGTAAACCAATCAAATGCACGCAGATGTCAATATAGTATGTAGAGTATCTACCAATTGGGTAATGGGGCAGCTTTCTTGGGTTGGAGGAGGCCTTTTTGATCATTACCCGCTCAAGAAAATTTTCCATAACGGAACGACAAAGCAACAACAGAGACACCTGCTGTTACTACTACTGATTTTTTAGTGCTATTTTTTTTAATAGGATATTCGGGCCAGCTTGCGTGCACCTTGATTTGTTCCGAAACCCTTGAGTTAGCGATTGGGCCCTCCGGTGGCTCGAAGATTAGGAATGTTTGACCTTCGTGAGATTCGAACATGTTACCTCATGAAGGATAATGACTTATTGATTACTTTCTCGTGTATGCTCACTTGGCCAAACACCTGAATTTTGTTTTTCCTTCAATAATGCGATTACACGCGCCTCGTCATGTCAAGAACCAAAAAGTTAAAAGAAACTCTCATTTTCGTCTTTGAAAAGAAACAATGTAAGACTTTTACAATGTGAGATCCAAAAATCACATTAATCTTTAGCATCTATAAATAACTGTTACCAAACACAAGCTAAACATAGCCAATCACACTCCAAAGGATCGTTAACCACAAACTTACAATTTCCAACAGAGTTGGAGCCTGGGCTAGAACTCTACAGTGGTCCTCTATATCTAGTTTCAATGGTCCAGTTCCCTTCAATTTTTAATTTTTGGGCCCGCCGCAGGTTTACAAGAATAATCGGTCATTTCATTAACCTTGCAAAGAAATTGCTTTGTTAAAAATTAGTTTAACCAGACATTAATTGCTAAATGAACGAATCACAATTTGTGCTATAAAAGGAAACATGTAAGTTTCAAGTACAAGCATGATTTTGTTCATATTATTACCAACGTTGGGTCTAATTGATTTTTTTATGTTGCTTCATTTTTTGGGGTTGCGGGATTGAGATGGACCAATAAAAGCCAAAACATGATAGAACCGGAGGATTGTAAATTGGTTAGAGCCATATCCCCGAAGACCAGCTCATGAATGGTCGAAATTCTCAACTAAAAACTCACGAGAGATTAAAATCAATGTTCCTGGAGCAACACTGCGACATGATACCCCAAACTCCTTTTCCACAATAAATGAAGTTGGCTCTCTTCAATGCTACACGTGTCATTTGAACACTGGTGGATCCTGGACCCCACCTTTTGCCCTCCCCATGAAGACACAGCAACAAAGCCATAAAGGCAAAGAAAACAAAATATACTAGTAGTATAGTAAAATTAGATTAGAAACAAAAAAGGAGGACACGTGAGTTCCGTGCGAGGAAAGCCTTGTAATCATTAGTAATCTTACAAGCCACGCAATATTAGATATCCTGCTGCCACCTTTTCATTACCTTTATGAAAAAAAAAAATCTAACATATCTACCGGGGAATAGTAATTAATTAAATTAGTAGATGCCTTTCGTTGGCCCAACTAACTAACAAAACTAAATTTGACGGGAAAGGCAGATAAGTATATAGATAGAATATAGGTGTGGAGGAAAGTGAGCCACCGCCTCCCTCCCTCCACTTCACTTGCCTTTCACTACTTTACAACCAATTTCCCTGCCCTGCCCTCCCCTGTTTGGTTAATTCCATGTGAATTCCATTCACTTTTCGTATTAATTAGTTGCAACTTCTCTCACATTTTCTTGCTATTTGCCGAGCTATAGCCTATATAGCCCCTCTCTCTCTCTCTCTCTCTCTCTCTCTCTCTCTCTCATCTACCTTCTAATTTCCAAAACCAACTTTTTGGGTTCTTTTGGCCTTTATTTGTTAGTGACTCTACCGTTTTGGTAGCCTATTAATTATGAGGTAAATTAATTAGGTGTGTAAGGTATGGTAGGGTCTGGTATGTTATGTGCAATATTGGGGTGGGAAAAGAAAGATTTTTGTCCAATTTGGTCATGTGGTGCATGTGATATTTATCCATTTGTGTTGCTCTAGAGTTACTAAATTAACACGCGTCCTCTCCAGCTCATGACACTCTTAAGGTAAATATGAACGAAACCCATCACATGCAGAGTATACTATTAATTAAGCTAAACGGACAGAATCACGAGTTGATTATATATAGACCATAAAATATCTTCTATGCAAATATTATCAGGCTGTGATTGGATCATAAATTTGTGGAGATATTATCAGGCTGTGATTGGATCATAAATTTGTGGAGATCGAGATTTAAAAAGAAAAGAAAAGAAAATGATAGGGAAATTAAATAATTAGTACCTTCTCTTTCGATAATTTAAGGCCTGTGGAGTAGAACCGATTTCTCCTTTCCCATTCTTGAGCTTGATCTTTCAGCTACAAAGATTTGAATTCATGCCAATCAAATGTATATAAACCTTAGCTTCTCCACTTAATTATGTTCTTATTTTTCACGTTCAAGTTTTGTCACAAATCCAACATCCAAACGCAACCTGAGTTTATTATGAACGAACTCAAAAATAAGTTGTACTCCCTCCATTTCATTTTTATTGTCCATTTTCGTTTTTCGTGCCGTTCTTTCAACGCTTATATCTTTCAATATGAATCTTAAAAAATATGCAATATGAATCTTGTTTAATAGTTCTCGATTAGATGTATAATACAAAAATTTTAAAATTATGAAAAACATTGTAGATTAGGAGATAGAAGCGTTGAAAGAACGGTACGAAAAACGAAAATAGAAAATAAAAATGGGACGGAGTTACCCATTAGTCTCACATGTTGCTTTAGTTTTACGATTACTAACTAGCTAGGTTTGTGAAAGAAGAAGAAGAAGAACCCTAAGGAGTTTGCTCTTGGCTGATCGTAATGTCTCAAGTTCGAATCCCCTTCCCAACAATTCCTGAGGCCACTTGATCAGTACCCAGCACAAGCGTTTGAAAAAAATGTGAAAATATCGAGGTATGCGCAAACTGGTCTGGGACACCCTACACTTCCTAATAGATTGGTATTACGCCATTGAGGCTCCTAATTAACAGTGTTGTGGCCTATAGTGGTCATATATAGGTTGGTATAGATTAGTCATTGTTGCTTTTGATTGAGAGAATTCACAAAATCACCCATTGAAGCCAACGGAAACATTATACATTTTTTGGGCACCTTTTTATCATATTGGAACTCAACAATTTCAATAGCTTAATTTTCAAGCCATTAACCACTAACAAAGAGTACATCACTTTCAAAATTAATGATTAGTTCTTAATTAAGATTGTGACAACTGAAAAACATAGCTTAAGATCGTGACATGAGACTAACGTCAAAACCTAAATATCAACATGAGGAAATAATTGGTTGAGGATGATATAATTAATTTGACCTTGCGTGCACCAAAAAACAACGTATAGAATGTAAAACTTTCTAATTTGGCAGGAATTCGGGTGACAAGAATACGTATTTTGAAGAGAATAATTAAGATTAAGGTTCCATCAGTCACAGGACATTTTTTTTGCAAGTGAAAACCTTGTAGATTGGATACGATTTTATTTAAAACTAATTACGGGTTTTTATCAGTCCACCTTAGGACTAAGTTGAGACAAATGATTAGTTTAAAAAAATTGATGCGAATAGGACAAAAACTCAAATAAGACCAGCCTAAAATTTTAAATTTTCCCCTACATTTAGGCCGAAATGATGCTAAAATTTTTATTGTATTTTTTTTATTTTATCTAAACTCTTAATTCTGTGATGAGGAAATTAAGATTCCCAAATTCCTTTTTTTTTTTTTTTTGGAAAAAGAAGATTCTGATATACTCATATCCGAGATGTTTTAATGATTGTTAGGATTTGGTTGATAAACAAAATGCAGGTATCTCTTGATGCTCTGGATTTGGTTTGATCTGAATTACTAATTGAATTAGTTAATTAATCCTCTTACCTACTTTGGCTTGCCGACACAGAAACTACACAACTTTGCTTGGTTACACTATGTACTATTCTCAATCCAAAGTCTTCAATTATTATACGATAAAAATAGATACAAAGTTATGCAAAACTAACATTGAGACGTGTAACTCGAAGGGGGTTACCCGAGTGGGATTATGACAACAAGTAATGGGTTTACTCATTTGAGTTTGAAGATGTACTTCCACCAACATAATTAAAGAACTCTTCGGTCGCTTAAGATTTACTCGATTGTCAACTTTAGAATCCCGACATTAGTCAAAGTACACCTAAGCTGACTTGATTAAGAAATGCAAACCAAAGCAAACAGGGCTAAGTCCCAATAATTTGGGATTATTTGCATGAATCAATTTTTTCCTTTGAGTTCTGCCAATGACATCGTGCTTCATGATATTCAATGAATAGAGCGCCCTACATAAGTTTTTTTCAATATCGCATCATAACGATCGAATGGGGTTTTGTACTTGATGGCTGCTATCTATATGACACACAATCGGATTTCGGATCGGTGCTTTGCAGTAAGGTGAATAGCATTCTGCTGCGCACCTCCGAGCCGTAGGATCGTGCATCCGACGGCTCGGATCTCATCTCGACAACAAACGATTGAGCGTCGTTCATTGCCGAGATAAGATCCGAGCCGTCGGATGCACGATTCTACAGCTCGGAGGTACACAGCACGATACTACACATACCACTGTATAACATCATCCCCCAATTCCACAAAATCTTTCTCATTTATTCGGACTTGGGACCGCATGTTTAAAAGAGAAGACTCTAAGCACACAAAGACGGAGTTGAATTATACTACATTTATATGTACTAGGTTGTTAGCAACGTGCTACGCACGTTTGGTAATGCTCGTTGGTCTAATAATTAAATGGACCAAGCGGCAGTATTCCACCATAATTTTGGATAAAAGATGGAATGAATCAATGGGTATGACCGGCTAAAACATGTGCCAGGTTTACATCAGTTCTAGAAACGTTGACAACTTTAACAAACTTGAAATAACTATATAAATAACGAAAATCTAATAAAACATTTTCTAATATCAGACCCGACTTTGTCAGGAGCATGCAATCCTTTCACAAAAGAAAGGCAGTTAGAAAGGATGCACACTGCGTTAGCTCATAGGATGAGTTGAAAGAATGCTCTCACATAATTAAGGCACAAATCAAAAAGCTTTTCCCCTAACAGAATCCTGATTCTTTGAGGGAACTAATCTACAATATCATAGCATAAATTAAGGAGTACCCGAAAAATAATCTATGAAACGCAAGGAAAAATTGGTGAAATTTCAACATATGTACAAATGTTCTACAATTATTTGGAATAAGTTTAAACCAAGCAAAAAAATTTAGCCTATTAATCTATTCAGGGCAATAGAAGAAACAGATCACACAAAGAAAACATCAACATCAGTCATGATCTCCATATTGAATAGGAAGAGTCAAGAAAATAAACCTAATTAAGAAAAGATAGTAAGAAACTCGTTTGGGACAATCAACGGTGGAAGAGAGCTAATATAGGCTTAGAAACGTATCTTTAGCTGTGGAATTTGAATGAGGAATGGGATAGTGAAGGAACTAATGATCTTATTACTTCCCTTGGCTTTTTAATTCCAGGCATGAGAAGGAAAAGTCCAGCCACTGGTACCTCAACATTGTCTTACTTTCTTTCGACATAGCCTGAAATAGAGCAGTCCTTAAATGGCAAAAATGGTTTCGACCCATTTCTGTTCTTATTGGACTTGAATGGATTATCAATCACAGGGGGCACTCATCCGCTCCTCGTAATCTAAACAAATGCTCATAGTATATACATCTGCTCTATAAATATTAAGGACTAATATAGTAAATGGCATTTCTCTTCTGGTGTGTATAGAACATAGATACAGTTATACCTTCATAAACTTTGCTACCAAATTTTGTTCCCAATCACATTTAGAAATGATAGTTCTGCAATCATTGGTGTTCTAGAGCTGCAGAGAGCTCATCCAATTCATCTTCTCTTGGTTCTTTTCCCTCTAAACCTCACTCTTTCAATCTTGAACAGAGTCTTACTTCGATGGTATATGAACTTTATAGTATAGGTTCAACATCTCTAGTCCTACACTCTGTTGATTGCTCCTATGAAGTTCCAATTGCTACAAAAACGTAAAAATGGACCTTATGTGTATAATCTTCATAGAAATAATAGGACCCCTCGATCAAAAACTCTTGAATACTTCAAAGTGGTAAATTACCCTCGTAACTTATGATAAACATCAATGTTATCTTAGCATTAGTGCATTGTAGAAGCTAGCATCAGCTACTTTGTTATTTCACCCTAAACAAGCACCAAAGGAAAAACAACAATCTCGATTCTTGCAGCTGATAAAAGGTAATGTTTGTTCCCATACTTCTTAATTCAGCAAAAGCATTTCAATTCCATCTATATTATATATAGAGAAACAGGCAACAACACTTAAAAATCTAATTCTGAAAAAGGACACGAAGTACTATTGATGAGAGTAGATGGGACACGTGATGTTATCAAATAATCTGTTCAAACAATACTCAAAAAAACAAACAAAACCAAAATGAAAATCAAAACAACCTATTTATAAAGATGGGCCTGCAACTGTCACTGAATAGACGAAAGTAAAGCTATGGAAAACTCACCAGATGGAACAATCAGTGCATCCATTCGTTCATCAGCCATTGGCCAATCATAGTAAACCCTCTCCAAATTTTTATCTAGAACAATAACATTGAAAATCCACTTCTTTTCTGATCCAAATATAACCTTAGTGGGAAAAAAATGTTCACACGCTATATGAGACAACAGTCAGCACAATTTTGTATAGAAGTGATTTGTACGAGTAAGAACAATGGTAAGCCTGCAAATATTCAAAAATCTTATGAGTATTGCAAGAATTGATGGAATGACTCAAAGATGCAACATTTCTAACTCAACTCCAAATTAATCTCACGCACTTGTGAAAATAAAAATTCGTGGGTATTTGCTACGGCTTCAACTGAGTGCTTCGCTAGTGGACAAGATTGGTCCCAAAGACCCGAGGCACGTGTAAGCTGGTCCAAACACCTCAATTGTCAAAATTTATGGGTATTTTTTTTGACTAAAAGCAGCAATATTCTGCATACAAATCCAACTCAAATCTAACGAAACAAAATAACGAGGGATGGGAAATTTATGTGCGTACATACAACTAATGAAATTGGCAACAATATTTATATCTAATATATACACACACCCACACCCACCCCTTCGTTTCCGGCAATGGGGCAGTAGAGCACGAAATCATCGAGGTCGGAGCTGAGGACCGGAAGCAGACCCTCATGTGCGTAGGACTTGAGCGTGGTCTCAATCACGGCGCCGATGAGCTGTCCCTCGTTCACCACGAGCCGAAACGGGCCGGCGCTCCCAGAACGGTGATGCTTATCAACGGGGGCCGCCCTTGCTGCCGCCGTTCTTCGTATTAGTATTTGTTAATTAGCAATAACAAAGATGACGGTGAGGATGATGAATAGGAAGTCGGTGGAGATCGATTGGCTTCGTCTAGAGAGAGTTCTGGAGATTGATCGAGAGTGGGAGAGAGAGTACGAGGCCGGTGGAGGTCGAGACAGAGAGAGAAGGTTTGCAGAATACGCGTGAACAGTCAGAGGTGGGAAGCTGGAAAGACCTAAATACCCTAAACAATTCGTGGAATACCAGACGCATGAAGACAAAATAGTGTACCTTTATTGGGGACACAAACGGAATTGTGATAAAGTCGGAAAACCCAAATTAGTAATTTGAAAAATCACCAAACAGCTTCCTGTCCCCACCACAAAACAGGGAAAAAGACGTAAATGCCCATGTCCATTGCACTGGAGCCTCTCTCACCAAGGGATCTAATTGGAAAATCATGGCAAAAATGGGGCCGGCAGGAAATTGAGTTTCATGCCTCTTTTACTCCGGTCCTTGATAGAGCCCGTCCATATGGAGCTTTGATCCGATTTTAATTGGGCTTC
>BPLS01000193.1:167847-188092 GCA_019656275.1 Rhododendron kiyosumense | reverse complement strand
CTCAGGTGGTTTTGTCCCAAATAACATCAACTCTGCTCTCTCCTGGTCTATTACTGCGAAACAAGAGATGGATAAGGGGTCTTGGAGTAGTGATTTTTTTGGCAAAAAGCAATCTTTATCGCTTGGTATATCTGGGTCGCCAGGAATGAGAAGGTCTTCCAGGGTAAGGTTGCGTCTCCTCACGTAGCGCTGGCTCGTGCTTTGGGTGCGTGGGGTGAATTCATTGCTACTAGAGAAGCCATCCAGATTCGTGTCCCTCCTTCCGACAGGCCTCCCCCAGCTCACAAGCTCTGGTTAGCCCCCCCTCCTGGGACGCTCAAGATCAACTATGATGCCTCACTCAGAAAGGTTGTTTAATTGATGGTAGGAGATTTTGTATCTCTGCTAATTCGGCTTTCCTTGCAAAGGCCTCTATTCTTAGAGAAGCATGCCTCCTAGCCAAAAGCCTTGAATCTGCGAAAAGCGTCGATTGAAAATGTTTGTGCTAATCTTATATCGCTGAGTGTTTCGGAATTGGTCCCGCCATGGGAGTTGTCGGCATTGATTACAGATTTTCGTAAAACTGGTGCAGATTTGGAGTTATCTTTTTGTTGGACTCCAAGGGAAGAAAATGAAGGTGTCCACTGGATTGCTTCCTCCATGGCCTCTCTGCTTTAGGTTGTAATTGGATGTCTATTCCACCTGTTTCTCTTTTGACTATCCTTTGCAATGACGCTTCTGTTTATCAATAAAATTATATTTCTGATTCAAAAAAAAAAAAAAAGATCTTTTCTGTTTCTGCATTTCATTTCATTTTACGTTGCATTACAACTGAATCTCAGATAGAGTTTTTTATATCCTTTCCACTAACTCAAACTTACTTAACTAAAATATCACTCACTAAAACCAGTTAAAGTGATGACGAGGCAAATTGTTGGGCTGAGATCTGGGACTGCAGCCACAGCTACTTATTGTTCTGCATTTCTTAGCTAAAAGACCTTGCTTTACACACCCTGCAAACTCATGGGAGGATCGCGAACCATGAGTTTGGTCTTGAGAAGCTGAAAACGAGATACAAACAAGGCCTTAGTAAAGATATCAGCAACTTGAGCCTCGAGGAAACATGATGAATGACAAGTTGTTTGGATAACACTTGCTCTCGAATGGAATGGTAATCAAAGTTCAATGTGTTTTGTGCGAGCATGAAACACAGGATTGGATGCAACAGCAATCCCAGAGGTATTATCACACCATAATAATGTGGTAGTTGTGATGTGAAGATTTCAAAATTTGAAAAAATTCTCAAAAGTTTTCAGGCTATTCTTTAGGTTGAAAAAAATTCTCATTCGTTTTTGTGGATGGCGTGATTTTGGTCATGGTGGAGGTGGTTGTGAGAGGTGAAATTAAAAAAATTTCGAATTACAAAAATTAATTTTTTATTAACTTTTTCCACAGAAACCCGGCACAAACCCGAAATCTTTTTCCTTCTTTTCCCATTCAAGTTTTTCCTTGGAGAACTAGAGAAGCAGACTTTCCAAGTACGGAGTAAGTTTCTTTCCTTCTTGTTTTTCCACATTGCAGAATTGCAAGACCTCGTGTGCATGTCCAAATGTTCTGAAAAAAAGCTACCACAACCAAGATCGTCATTATCCTACTTATTGCAAAATGCATTATTGAAACCATTTGGTTTTTATACTTTCTTGCTCTGGATGGGTCACCTTGCGTATTTATTTTGCACTTGACCAGAACTTGACTAAATGTCTTCTCCCGAAACAAATATTTGGTTTTCATCACTTGATACGAATTAGCGGTGCATTTTATTCACTTAGAAAGCGTAAGAAATTGCCTAGATAGTAGTGCCTTTTTTTTTTCAATTAGAAAACATAAGAAATTACATACTCCATATAAGTGAAATATCTTCCTCACTGCTTGTTGCGCTTGCAATCAGTTGGTGCAAAAGTAAGTTTAGTTTTCCCTATTTCTTTACATGAAAATGAAACTGCCTAGGACTTTGCCAACAAATCCCGGTACATTAAGGTACCCGCTTTATATACTAAATCTAAAAGCATCTCCAATAGATATCTAACTTGGCGGTTGGCTCCTAATTTACCTTTTTGGAGCTAACAAACATTGAACGGTTTTTTTTCCCTCCTCCAATGAAATAGCCAAAGTGACTTGTAAAAACTCCCACGTTTGGCTTCTTATCGCAAATTCTGAAGTGCTCCAGGTCTATGTTTTCTTCTTTTTGATACAATTTAACAAATGTTTGAGCTCATCTACTAAGTACCCTTCTACTTCTAAATTAACCAACTCTTAAACACACAAAAATAGACCACATTGTACCAGAGGATACACTTTAGGAGCCAGTTTTAAAGACTCCATTGAAAATGCACAACTCCCAAGGTCGATCAGCGAGAAATAAATCATTCAACCATTAATCAAACCCTTTCAGATTCAAACCCACGACTTGTCATTTGACAATCATAGGCTCTGGCCAACAAGCAAAACCCATCTAACAGACAGCAGCATTGCGATAACAAAGAGAAACGTAAGTCAAAAGAAGTTGATATTAACCTTTAGGTCAAAAGAACAACAGATGTCAAGTCAAAAGATGGTTTGAACTCTTTCCTACTAGTGGGATCATTCAACAGGCAGTTTCTTTCGTTTAGGTCATAAAGAGAAACCGCAAATCTGCCTCTGTTAGTTTCGCAAGAGCTTCAGAACAGCCACCCACGGTCCTGTAACAAGCACAAATCACAGAAAGGTTAAGCAGCTTACAGAGGTGTGGATCCTTCACAATTTGGCAATTGCAACATTCAAGTAAAGAATTCGAACTAACCCTTCAAAGACTAGTTCCTTCTTCTCCTGCAACTTCAAAATTCTTTCCTCAATTGTGTTCTCAATGAAAAATCTCACAATCCTACACAATCACCCACTAACTGTAAACAACTATAGAAGGCTTATAATGAGTTATGGGAAGAGGTATGAACAGACTAGGGGCACCTGATGGGCTTGTATTGGCCTATCCGATGGATTCTATCTTGGGCTTGTCGTTCCACTGCTGGATTCCACCAGGGGTCCATCAAAAAAACCTGCAACGAAAAACATGAAAAGCCAGTCATGGATCAAGATTACCAGAGAAGTGATAAAAAAGGATGAAACGGAAGAAATCAGTAGTGGGAGAGAAACATGGAGCAGATATAAAAAGAGGCAACATGCTTCATAGAGAAACATGCTTCATGAGAGAGAGTCTAATTACAAGGGTCAAATCAAAAATCGAGAAACCAAAAAGAAAAGAGAAACAATAAGCTTCATGCTCAAACGATTCAACAACTGAGTTCATCATAAACTGGAGCAGCTACATTATAGCAAAACAAGAAACGAAAAATTCAATAAATGGAAGACAACGAAGATGGACAATGTAAGCAGGAACAAAATTACAGGGGTAAATGCTTCAATCACCATTCACCACTGGTCAACTTGATTTCAGAAACTAATATGAAAAGCGGCTTCCTTACATGCGAAGCAACGGTGAGATTCAGAGCAACACCTCCAGCTTTTAAGCTCATAAGGAAGATTCTGCAATCTGGATCATTGGTAAATCTTGAAATTGCAGCATCCCTAGCAGCCATGGACATGGACCCCACCAATTGAACACAAGTAACGCCAGACTGAAAAATATTGATCACATCACGATGGCTAGATTTTTTGGTGTATCGAATGGAACATTAGAACACTAAATATTATATTTACCTTCTGGAGGGAGTAGTGTATCAAATCCAAGAATGATGTGAATTGGCTGAAAACAATTCCTTTTGCTGAACCATCCCTTTCAACCATGAATCGGATTTCTTCCCTCTGGAACCAATCACATCAGTTGACAGAAATGGAAGAATATGAGCAGTAATAAAAACATGTGATAACCAAAATCGACAATTTAGTAAGCAAAACATTAGGTACCAAAAGTTATCAGTAAAAACCTAAGCATGCTTAATTTTCCCTTTTCTTTTCATATTCATTCTTCAGTTTTTTCTGCACCCAGATAAGTAGAAGCAAAAGGGTTGTACATCAAATTTTCCAATTCATTCTGGTTTTGGGGGGTGTTCACTGTGCGGAAGGTGGTTTAATGGTTCAAATGGTCTACTATATAACTAGGTTGACCATTAAAATGGTGATAGGAAATGCCAACCTTAACAAGGTGTTTCTATTCCGATAAATAAACAAAACAAGGTGTTTCTATAGTTACGTTTAACATTGTTAGAAATTTAACGTCCTGATATGGTATTATCAGAAGAACTTGAATACTAACACAAAACGCAACATTCTTATGTTGAGACCAATGTTCTAAAAATCGCCAAGTGCAATTGGGCAGAAGAGAGGTGCCTAGCGCCTAGGTCCACTAGTCGGGGACTACTTGGGTACGAGAGCTAGTTTGTTTTACTTTTTTCTTTCAAAAAATATCCCCACCTCCCCCAAGTTTGATTAAAAAATAACATAACCCTAAGAAGGAAATAATTAAGACTAAAATAACAACTAAAGCAAGTACTAACTTGTTTTAATAAATAGTTAAGTACAACGTTCGATTGTTAAAGTTCAAAACAAAATGAAATCAAGTACTTAACACATAAAATAGATATATTGCCTATATTTTGTTTTTGTTAATCACTTAACCCCCAATTTTTTTAATGTTGCACATTCAACCCTAAAACTTTTAAATACTATGAAATATACCCGCCAACTAGCTTACTAATCATAGACTAATGTACCAAAACCTAATCAATACCTAGACCCCAAATCTAGGCGTTGGGTTGCCGCATAGCGCCTCGGCCGACTTTTAAAACACTGGTTGAGAGATATTGAAGTAGTGTTATTGGCTTACACAGCCTTGCCTTGTTTCCACCCCATCTACAAGAAATATTATACTGACTTGTATTAACTCTTAAACATGCAATGCAACTAGTTACATGTTGAGGCATATTCTACGTGGCAATAGACATTCCCTGATCTCTCAGCGTAAGCAGTAAAGCATTTTGCAACATGGTAATTGTACACAGAGACAAGTGGTGGATGTAAAGTGTAAACAACTGCCAAGAGATTCCATTTCTCAGAAGAACAAGCTGAAAAAATCTCGCTTCTAAACTGCCAAAATAGTTCAGCTCGAATTGTATTTACAGATCAACCACAGTTATTATTGCGCTCACAGGCATACTTGGGCTTCTTTAGCATCTTAATAAAGCTTCTGATGCCCAATATTGATGATAAAAATTATAATTCATAGCAACTATGATAACAACATCAAATGAACAATTTTATTTCAACGTACCAAAGCATCAATTTTCGTGCTTGTCTGGAAATCGTCAAGCCTGATCCTGTTTAGAATACTTGATGATTTAAAACCTTTAATAGTTGTTTTAGCATTTGGCTCTCCGTGGCCCACATTTGTACTGAAGTCAACAGTAAGTGGTTTTGAACATGAAGGGCAAGAGACTTGTCCCCTACTTGTAGAGAAATCGATCAAACATGACTTGCAGAAGATATGTGCACATGACGTGACCTGAAAAAAATATTAGAGAATGACATCACTGTCAATGTCAGAAGACAATGCATCTAGGCATATGTCGAAATTACTTCTCTTCAAAATACTAGGAAGGTGAAGCCAATGGACACTCCTCAGTATATTGTTGGAAATTCCGATCTAGTCATTTAGTTGAGAATCAATAGTTGAACTGTTTATTGCATTGTAACTTACTGAAGAGAATACTCTAGTCATTTATATCCAACATAGCTTGTCATTCTCGTGTGTCCAATTAGAAATACACCTTAATAAACGAGAAACCCAAAACATGGGAGCAAGGAAAACCATAAAATTTCTATTCTCACAAATTACAACCACCATTAAGTACCTTCAAAGCCATGGCATGGGGTAAAATAACGGTCCCAGAAACATAGTTTGAATCTGCGGATTTAACCAAGGTGCTCACATTCGGAATTGTCATTTCTCAGATTCATCATTAGAGGCAAGATGACTTGGTCACCCAAGCAAAATGTCACCACCAACAACATGATTACAAGTTGAGAGAGAGAGAGAGAGAGAGAGAGAGAGAGAGAGAGAGAGTGAGTTTTAGGGATGAAATGTATACTATGTAGTACAAAAAACATGTAATTGTACAACACATGGCGCTTTCTCTATTTTTGACAAAAAAAAACCCGAAAAATTCAACGTGAAACAATGAAATAAAACTTAGATACATTATACTCAAAGTTCTTGAGAAAAGTCGTTTAGGTAAATTAACCTTCTGAACTAATGGAGCATCAAACGTCCATGCACTAAGACCCCCGTGCACTAATAAAGCACCAAACTTCTATATACTAAGCACCAAATTTCATTTCCAAAGTGTGGAAATGACTTTTCAGAAATGAACACTTTTAGATTTTCTTTGCCAAATAATTTGTCGTATCACCTATTCATACAATCACAAATATTTGAGATTTTTCGCCGTGTATCGCATGGGTTTCCTCGCTTGTCATAACTAAGTTTCTGTACAACTTCCCTGAGATGTCAGTCTACTTTGTTATCCATCAAGAAGACTAAAACTGGGGTCTTGCAAAAGAAAATTTCCAAACAGAATTGGCTAACAATTTGTAAATCCCAAACGAAAAGAACAAGCTAAACCATGAGAATCGGAGACAAATATGACAACTCACCACAGGATCTTCTACTGTCTCATGACATAAGCCACATACTTGTTCATCACCACTGGAATCAGCCTCAAGTCCAAGTCTTTCCATAGCAGTTTTAGAATATACCACAAGGTAAGGGTGATCAACGGCCTGTGGTGTCATAAGATAGGTCAATTAGAGATGCCAGCTCTCCGTGCCAAGAACTAACAGCAGACAATAGCAATCCATTTTCAAAAGCTTAGCATACATCTAATGACAACATAACCACATAACCGGTGCATAGAACAGATCTCTTGTATGTATAGTTGAACTAAAAATCACAAAGACATTTGGGTTGTTCTTTTCGAACAGTTTATCCAGGAAAAATACTACGCGACAGCAAAATTTCTTCCTCTAGATTACAACTCTCAACATACAAATAAAAGAAGTATTTGGACAACGTGCAATGGCATTTCTAATAACCCACTTTAAGATAATCAGGATGCGAATTGTTATATAACTAATATTTGGAACGGAATGAATAATTAGCATCTCATAGGCCTTTTTCTTCCTTCCTTTTGTATCCATAGAAACTAAAAATAGCCATTTTGATCAGGCACCCGTTCTCCCCAAAATTACGGGGCACAGTAAATCTAAAATCAACCCATGGATTTTTGTTAATGTGGCTATAAAAACTAAATAACAGGATGAGTCCCCAACAAAATTGATAGATCCTGGCAAACATGAACACTAATGAAGCTCAAATGCCAAAGTACATCACAAATACTTGTACGAATCAATCCCATAATTCCTGAAGTGCATGTGAATTGCTTTGTACTTATTTTAGGTTATATTTCAGGAAAGATCCAGCGGGGTAATATTCAATGAAGCAGCCACTTTTCCCTGTAGTGAGTGGACTTATTGGCACTTCAAGAAAATTGGCCTTCATTTATGCATGAGTTGCAAAAAAACACATTCCTGACAAGTTCACAATTATAGAGTGTCCTAGGCGAGGGATTACAAAATATCTTAACTTTGGGTCAGGGATCGGTGAAGAATGCATAACAAGAATGTATCTTTAACACCATTGCCTTGGGGCCTTAGACAATGCAATATGTAAACAAGAATGCTGTCTTTTAAATTTTACGGAGTGTCCTGTGAAACGAATTTCTCATCCCGTGAAGACGAAACTTCATCTCAAGAGCAAGAGCCAAGTAGGCTCCTCTCAGTTTCACTAGTAATTTAAATTGGTTCAATGAAATGCTGGGTTCCTTGGCTGGCGAATCCAACTGTAGGTGCTTCCGAGTATATGGAGCACATGTTGCCATGTGTATGCAAGTGTAAGCCAATATCAATGCAAGAGTTAAGAGGTGACATGTGATAACATTTTAGTTAAGTACAGTCAACCAGCTACCCATTCAGCCCTGTCTGTGTTTCTCTTGTCAAGCTGCATTGCCAATTTGGGAACTGTGTTTTCCAGTTAATCCCTCCAAAAATGGCCTTGAAAACAGTTGCACCTTGTCCGACCTACCACGTTGCTTTCTATAAGAGTATCAAAGACATCTACAAATGCTATACTCAAATAATCTTTAACCTGTCTCAGTCGAGTAAGAAGGTCAAATATATGAGCATAGTTATTCATCACAGTTCCTGCCTCAACATATCTGCACATCAGAAAGAGACACATACAAAAGGTTAAACAGGGGGGCCGGGGAGGTTGTGGTGTGGAAGGACCTAGAGGTGACCCAAATTAACTTGATAAATGACATTCTTTCCATCTAAGTGCAGGAAGACTTGAAGAACATGCATGAGAGATATAAAAAACCATCTTTTGAAACATAACTGCAAAAACCATGAAAATACAAATAGTCCTATTTTGACAGCCTAAAAATTATGGATTGGCCACCCCAAAATCCAACACAACCGTAGCATAAAAAGACCAAGTTGACGAATGCCTGTGTAAAATAAAAGAGCCCTGACAAGTGACAACTCGAAGCCCATGTCCAATGAAGTTTCATTAAAAAAATCCTATTACTTCAACGTCCAATCCACTCTAAGAGTCTAAATCAAAGTGCAAACTGAAGAAAGTTTAAATGCAGTGACTGGAGATGCATAGTTTCTTCACACTCAAGAAAAAAACCACGAAAATCAATCCATCACATCCGTGGAGAGGTAGGATGATAATACAAGAAACCTCAACAACCAAACTATGAGCAACACTATGGATAAAGAAGGTAACTTACGTATTAAATTGTGATTGACTTTCATTGTACAATGATGTGTAGTAGTCTTCTTCTTTCATATCAAGCATGTCCCGTCTTAATGTAACCTGTAGAAGAAAGTCAAGATAAACGGCAAAAAGTTGCTATTAGAAAATATCAATAGTTGGCTGCTACTTCCAATGCAGTGGTGGCGCATAGCAAAATACATACGATTCTTGGAGGAAGTGCAAGATCTGCTGCCCGGCCCTTTTTAGTGCGTCTTAGCACTAGGCTCTTCAACATTTTATGCTTTAGCAAGATCATGGCTCTTTTACCATCACCAATATTCCCTTGAGCTTGTATTGGTGTCGCAACATACTTTCATAAATTGCAGATTGGAATATATTACAGCACCGCAATATCTCAAAAATATGACAAAAGAACAGAAGAACTGAATACATTACTCACCTTGTTCCACCAGCAAAAGTGCCTCACAGATTTATGAGGGCAGTTCGAACACTCAGTTGAGGAACTGTAATGGGACAAAGTTACAAGGAGAAAACTTACTTTTCATTCCAACCGTAATAAATACAAAGCTACATGAAAGAGGGAGAACAAATAATTAATGTTTAGCAGCTGCAAAATTTTACAGAGTAGGAATTGAGGGACAGCAGATATGAAGATGGAGAAAAGGCACAACATAGGGTGTTGTTTGACAGTTCTACAACAAGCTGAAATGGAATACCTTGGGCTATCTAAATTTACCAGTCACACATTTTTTTCACGAAAACTAAATTTCCAGGTTGAAGTCTGCATTTGGCCTCAATAAAAAAACAAGTCTCCAAAATTGTCCCCTTGAATTTTTTAGATAGCTTCATATAAATTGATGGGCCTATTTCTCAACAGTTTAAGCAGTTTTGGGACTCCTGATAACTTAACATGGTATCAAATCTCTCTGGTTGGGAGATCTCTGTTTGAAGTTTCCGTGTTTCCATTCTGCTCCTTCACGTCGTATTCTCTTTCGCTCTATCTATGAAAATTTGGATTTCCATGTGCAAGGCAGGATTGCACGTGAGGAAGGGTGTTAGATAGTTTGATATACATTGCTGGGCACATTTCCTAACAGTTTAAGCTTTTGGGACCCTATTAACTTAACAAAATTATCAGACGAGGGAATACAGTTTTGCAGACTACAATTCACTTAAAGAAGAACCTTCCTAAAATGTCTTCATCATAAAGTTTCCAAATGATAAGGGAGGATGCAAATGTCTCACAACCTAATAAAAAAACACAGCAACCAAAAACTGTACAGAGTAAAACCATAAGAGCATCCAGAGTGGTATAATCAAAACCAAAAGGTTGTTAATAACCAAACTTAGCAACCTCTTAATAACTCATCAAATTTTGGCCCCTCGAATAATCAAAACTAGCAACCTTTTGCCAATAACCAAATTTAGTTGTCCCCACATTTCCTCAATCAAGTACACCATCATTGCACAAAAATCTTCTCTCTTCCATTTTCAACATGTTTCTAAGAAAATACTTTTAAAAACAGTTTTCATTTTTTTGCAAAAAACTGTTTTTTTCACTTTTTTTTTTTTGTGAAATCTGTTTTTTATTAAAACCATTTTCCCCAAAACTGTTTTTTTTGTCAAAACAGTTTTTTTATTGAAACTTTTTTTTTTCAAAAACTGTTTTTTTTTTAACTTTTTCCCAAAATATTTTTTAAAATCAAAGTTTTCAAAAAACTATTTTCTCTTTTTCTAATAACATGTTTTATTAGTATGAAAACTAATTTAAAAAAATTGTTTTTCATGTCACAATTTTTAGATTTTTATAAGTTGAAAAGGTGATGTGGCAAGTTTTAGTTATTCAATTTTTATTGTACCATTATGGATCTCTACATTGCTAACCTTAGCAAACCCCTTAAATGGTGGATAACCAAAAGATGATGTGACAACTTTTGATTATTGACTTTTGGTTATTCCACTACGGATGCTCTAATAGCTTTTCCCTGATGGGGCAAAGGTATCAAATGCAGATAGGTATAGAATCTGCCAAGTTCCTTTACTCATAGAAAGTCAGACTGGTGCATAAAGCATATACAATGTTATGTCATACCTGTAATCAAGTGTCCTACAATCACAATCTTTACAGAAGTAATATGAGTATGGGACTATCTGCAGGAAGCGAACCTGTGAAAATAAAACAAAATCTATGACATGCTTTAGGTGCAAAAGCTATATAGCAGATGTTAGCCCACATAAATGCGGTATACAAACCAATGAATAAAGCTCTCCGACACGATTCTGCAGAGGAGTTCCACTTAAAGCCCATTTGAATGAAGATTCCAAAGCAAGGACAGCCTTTGCAGTATTACAATGTCTATCTTTAATATAATGAGCCTACATTAACAAACCAAAAAAGTTACTGAAGTCACAAATCGACTTCTTCTGAGAACAATAATTGTAGTAAGATGCTGAAAGTGTGACTATTGTTTGAACATAAAGAGTTAGTGAGAAAAACATTATCAAAGACAAAGTGTTAAAAAAGGCAGAACTTATTTTTAAATGATTTTTCTCTTTTTCGATCGGCCTCTTTCAATGACTCCGCTATCAGACATCCGTTGCTGACGAATCCAGATGAATCTTTACAACTTTGAATCATGACAGATACAATCGAATGAAAGAATTATATTTGTTGCCATTGCCACTAGCAAAAGAAATGTTATTCTTACACGTTACAAGATATATAATGCAACATTGTGCCAATAACATGTTAATCCAAAACGAATCTAGTTGTAGTGATCCCTTCAAATGAAACTAAATCTTCTAACAAATATGTTAATCCAAAGTGAATAAAGTCGTAGCGATAGTATCATAAGCGTAATACATGATTTGCCAAATGTTGAAGTTTTGAATTTGTCAAATAGGCATGTGAGCTTCATACCTATATTACATGGTTTTTGTAAAATGTGTGCAAGTATCTGTACCATACACTCAAATGCATATTCTTGGTTTTTCCGTAGCTGTGTTCGTCTTTTTTCCCCTCTCATTAACTATAGGTTGTAAGGCCTGCAACAGTCTATTTGTGGCAAAATAATTAATGTAGAAGATGTAAGTATGTAACTATAAGTCTACAATTGGTTTCATCTAGTTGTATTCTTTCTTTTTTTCTTTGGTTGGCTTAGGTTTTAAGGCCTGTGAGGGGTCTATTTCTGACAAAATTGCAACGCATGTGCACTCACCACTAAGAGGACAGAGACGTTAACCTGCACTTGACTGCGAAGTCACAAATATCCCAAGTTCAAGCAAACTTGATACAGAACAAGCATATACGAAAGACTTACTTAAAGAGCAAGCTGAACGCACCTCATCCAAAATAATCCGGTCCCATTTAACAGCGTGCAAAATAGAGTTCTTTCTGAGTATGCTTTCTTCAACGTCTGCTGAATTATCCTTGGACGAACAAACTCCTGGTTCTTTCTCCGTATTGTCCCGCTTCCCAGTCTTCTTGCAAGTGCCCTTATCCTTGACACCCATTGATTCATCTTCCTGGCCCTCAGTAGATGCTGACTTATGCTTTAATTTGTTCAGTGAAAGTTTTGGTCCCTTCCTCTTTTGTTTTGACTGCTTATCAGTCTTAACAGCATCAGGGCCACAGAAATATTTCAGGTGAATATTCATCTTACGATCATAAAATGACTTCCCACACCACTCGCACTTCTTTTTCGGCGGCATCACATTTTTCCTGTATTCAGACTCGACAATGGAGTATGTAGTTATGACAAAGTCATATTCAGAGAACTGCTGAAGACTCTTTCCCCTTTTAGCCCCATGATAGACAAGTATCTTGTTGCTTCCTTTTGTGGTGAAACGTTCAATCTCGCTTACCCACTGAATTACAGCAACCAGGGGACAAATAACAAGTGTGCCTTTGATTTCAGGTAATCCACTGGATGAACAGGGTAAAGGTTGTCCATCAGGGTCACCAATTGCTCGTCTGATTTCCCGTTTAGCAAGGACGAGGGCAATTGCTTGAATAGTCTTCCCCATCCCCATCTCATCCGCAAGGATCCCGCCTCTGGTTGCAGATTCTTCTTGCTTCAAAGCCCAAGCTAACCATTCCTTTTGGTACCTCAGCAGAGGCATAACCACATCTGAAGGAGCATCAACAGTTTCAGCAACCACTTCATTGTGATTCTCTAAATCAACATCCTTCAGTATATTCTCTTCAATCCATTTCTCTTGTTCTTCTTCCCAAACCTCCCACAACAAGATTGGCCCTTCCCCTTTCTTCTTTTTCCTCCTTTTCAGTTTTATCTTCCTCTCCACTTCAAGAAAATCAATCCCCAGATTATAATCCCCATATGCTTGATAATTATTATAATCTCCATGTGCTTGATAATTGTTTCTGACAGCACCCTCTTGCTCAACTTCTCGTTCCCCTCTCTTGGAACTTGAATGCACCTCATCTTTCTTCATGCCCACTTTCCTCCTTTTCGCCACATAATCCTCGAGATCAGAATAACTAGAACTACCTCCCTGATAACTAGGCCCAGCAGTATCCTTCAGTGCAGAGTTTAGCGAGGCTATTATTTTGAGTGGTGGGGAGAAGGCCTTCACATTTCGCATCATCTTGTTCAAATTGTTTTCCATAAGTTCACCTATATTTACACACACTTGAGCTAAATCCCCTCCTACTCAACCAAATAAATTTACGACTCAGACTGTCAACATTTACATAAAACAAAAGTTCATCGCAATTCACCAAAACCTTTTTATGAAAACTTCAATGCAACACAAAAACCAACAGAGAAAAAGAAAGAATACCTTCATCGCTTTCATCACTGGTGGCACTATAATCAGAATCTGAATATGACAGAGGATCATCATCTTCCTCAGTGCTATCTATAAAACCGGGATCTGCGCCTGCATTCACAACGGTACATCTTAAACTCCACATATGGACAGAGGGAGAGCCCAGCCGCAGGGGAAAGCCCTTCCCTGATAAACTCTTTCAAAGCCAAATCTTTTTTGTCAACGATAGAAGAACCTACTTTTACTCGGCAAACAAAAAAAAAAAACCAACTTTTTACGATAACCAAGCGCCCACTGGCCTAACCAATCACAACGGTATCAAACTCCTCCCCATAGAATTCGAGCCCGCAAATTCACAGCACTTAGTACTTCTGCTCCAACCACTGGGCCAACTGCCTGGTAAATCCTAATCCTAATAGCAGCAGCACAGTTAAAAGCTCGTTTCATACATTTCTCTACCCAAGGTCAAAATCGCGCGTCCGTCCATGAACACCATCCAATAGAAATCAATAAACTTAAACCAAATCAATAAACTTAAACCACACAAGTAAGAAACTAAACAACAAAGCGATCATGCTTGTCCCCGCATTAGACCAGAGACTAAACCGAACACCGATCGCGTAACAAACAAGATTGTTCCACGTAACACACATCGTAATTGGGGGAGAAAGTGATCAAGAAAAAAGAGTGGATTCGAAAGGTACCGTGCTTTGAAGTCCCAGCGCGACGAGAGCGAAGCTTCATGGCGGTGAATCGAAGGCGAACGGGCAGCAGGAATTAGGGTTTCGTGAAGTGTACCTAACCGGTTCACACCAATAGTCGTGCCCAGAGAGAGAGAGTGTGTGAAGCGTTGTAGGAGTATTTTAGTGAGGGACGAATGGGCGGCGGGAAAGTGGTTACTAGGGCGCGAATTCGGTGGGGCCAGCAGTCAGTCTACGCCGTGATCAAATCGCGGTTGACGGACACGTGGTGGATGGAGATGGACGGACTATTCTGTTCGTGATTTTTCTTGTAAAGGTGGGGTCTGAGATCACGACAGTGTGGATCACAGTTCTCTTCACAATGCAGGCCAGCAATTGGAGAGTTGTCACTTCAACGGGAAGCTGCTAATAATGAATACAATATTGAAAAAAAAAAAAAAAACTCTGCTCGATCCAGTTTGGGAGTTGGGGGGCTGCTGTCTTTTGAAGGGATAGCAGCGTGCTGTCCCAGCTTGGAGAGCTCTGCTCCGATCTCGCTCCGACGATCAGAAACATTCACTTTGTAGAGTTTATCGAGTTGAACAAATTATCAAAAAATCAGCTCGATTGAATATCATTAAGTGCCTAATTGAAAACTTTTTGTCTTGAAAAGAATGGATCCGAAACACTGGACCAAATCTACTATCATCCATTATTGGCAAGTTATATGTATTTCGATTAGGCATTTAATGATATCTGATTGAGCTAATTTTTTGTATACTTGTTCAACTCGACGATCACTACAAAGTGAACATTTCCGATTGTCAAAGAGACCGGAGCGAGGCCCCCTCAGTCGAGACAGCACGCTAACTGTCCCTTGAAGGGACAGCTAGCCCCCCCAAGTCTATCCAGTTTGGGCTCTATCCGATCTGGTTCAGTTCAGTTTGGGATGTTTGTGAGCTCTTTCTGGATTCACAATAATGATTACTACCATCCATTTTATTACATTTTGATACGATATTCGAATTGCATTAAGTTTCAGATAATTGTATTAAATGGGTGTGTTGCACACTTTTTTTTTTTTAACATGGCTAATTCATTTCAAACTCTTACAATCAACTAGATTTTCGATGTTGTCAATTTTTTTCCAGCAATCTCTAAAAAGTGAAACTATTTAAATCATTGTTATAAGTCCGAAAAGGGCTCACAATCGGCCCAAACTGAACGAATTAGTAAAGTATGTAACCACCAATTACGCAATGCCACGTAAGAAGATGTGGTTGGTGTCACTTCCACGTGGAAGCTGCCGTTAGTTAGCAATTTTTTAATCCAAGAAAATCCTATTCTAGGGAGGGAGTGGGAAAGAAATTTCTTTCATAGGCTTTATTTATCAAAAATGTTAAAAGGGGCTTATTTCCCTTCACAAAACAATTACAGCTTAGTTTTCCAAAAGTGCTAAAGAAAAATCTCTTTAGAACTTTTGGAAAACTAGTTAAGCCGTAGTGGGGACTTCATCTCGACTCATTAATCACCGAATAAACTTTAATTTGAAATTCACGTTTGTTTAGTAAACGAACTTAGAGCAACCCAAAATTAGAACGAACATGGCCCGATAAAATCTCCTTCAAAAGACTCTTTTAACATACTGTGCAACTTGTGGGTAGAAGTTGTAAAACTTCAGTTTACAATAGAAGGGAGATTAATTTTAGGCATGTTTGCCCGATCAAAAAATAAAAAATTGGCCTAGGGTCTACTATACCATGTTTCCAACCCACTAAGTCCATTGATCAAGTTTCTAACCCATTAAGTCCACTAATATGAATTTGATAAGGTATAAAGTCCAATTCATTTTAAAAGAGAAATAATGGTTTACAGATTTACCCTCCCATTAAATCCGTTTACCCATTATCCTTTTATCCTTTGTACGTTTGAAATCACCCTAATTTTTCGGAAAAAAAACAGTTTTCCTGGAATAGATCGATCGACAGAGAGCAGGAGCATTCTCGGCAAAATTGTTTGATCCCTCGCCAATATCTTCCGGTGATCGTCTGTCGTCTCTCTCTATTGATCCAAGTCGTCTCCCTCTCGGGTATATCTATCGCTCTCTCTCTCTCTCTCTCTCTCTCTCTCTCTCTCTCTCTCTCTCTCTCTCTCTCGCTCTCTCTCTTTCTCGCTCTTGATTTGAAATCGTCTCCTCGTCTTTCTCTTGATTTGATGATATCATTTTTGAAGTTGTTGTATATTTGAGAGTTACATGATTAACCGGTTAAATGACATTATATACTCCCTTTTCATATACTCTGTATATAATGTTGTTGTTCTTATATAACGTTATTGATATTTCTGAACGTTATACAACATTATAGAGTTACCAGTCAGATGTTTGAAACTTTTGCATGATGAACTGGATCAATTCTTATCCTACGTTGTTATACTTATATAACGTTATAAGACATTATATACTCCCCTTTTCAAATACTCTGTATATAATGTTGTTGTTCTTATATAACGTTGTCGCACTGATATTTCGTTATTGATATTTCTTAACGTTATATAACATTGTTGGTTCTACTTTGTGGAGTTACCAGTTACATATGACATTCGTGCACTATATGGCCATATATGTTTGAAACTTTCTTATCTTTTTGATATATAACCCTTTTTTTTTCTTTGGTTGTGTGCAGTTGTCATGGATTCAACAATCATGTTTATTTGCAAGTATGGGTTGCAGATTTTTCCGTTGAGGTTGTCGGGTGGTGGTAGGCTGAAGGATGTCTTAAGCAGCATTTGTAATAGGTGGAAGAATCTGTCGGTAGGGAGGTTTTCTGTTTCATATGCTTATGAGGATGGTTATTGTCCTCTTCTGAATGAATCTGATTTTGAGAAAATGCTTTTCTTGTTTAGTAATTGTGATCGCATAAATGCAATTGTTGATGAGAATGAAAATAGTAGCAGGTTAATTGTTGGTAGTACTATTGATGTAATGGGTGAAGTTGATGAAGTTGTTGATGATGAGGTAGAATATATGGATAGAATGGACCCTGCGGAAAAGTATAGTAAACATGCAGAGACTAGGTATTTGACAGAACCTTGGGCTTATTTGATAGAGGGTGTTGGATAAGAATTTCCCAAAGGTGTGAAAGAGTTCAGGGCTGTGTTGGCTAAATATGCTATTGAGAATGGCTTTATGTACCGTCTCGTGAAGAATGATTTATATAGGGTTTCGGCTGTTTGTGTTATTGCAGGGTGTGAATGGCATGTGCATGCTATTGTAAATAGAACGAATGGAGTATTTCATATTAAAAAGTGTCATAATGAGCATAATTGTGGGTCAACGTACAGAACCAATAAGCATAAGCGCGTGTCATCCCGTCTTGTTGCGGATGAAATAGCTGGGATTGTCGAGAAAAAACCCAAGACTTCTCCAATCGACATGCAGGATTGGTTTCTGGACAAGTATGGTCTTGATTTGTGCTATCATAGTGCTTGGTTGGGTGTTGAGAAGGCCAGGGGGGAATTGTATGGAGATTATGAAGGTTCATTTGATAGGCTGCGGTGGTACGTTGAAGCTGCAAGGGCTACGAATCCGGGGAGCGTATTGAGGCTTGAATCTGATCCTGTAACCAAGGAATTTTCACGGTTGTTTGTGTCGTTTGATGCTTGTATCAAGGGGTTTAATTTCTGTCGGCCTTTTCTGTGTCTGGATGCCACCCATCTGAAAGGTAGATTCAAAGGAGCGCTCCTTGCCGCAACAGGGAAAGATGCAAATCAATGTATGTTTGTGTTGGTTGTTAATGTTTTGACCTTATACATTAAATGTTATTTGTACACTTTAGAATATATAACATTTTATGTTCTATTATGTGCAGCTGCACTTGACATAAGTTCGTTTTTAACGTAATATGTTATCATTCATGTGCAGGTTTATTCCTTGTAGCTTTTGCAATTTGTGATGCTGAAAATGATGTTAATTGGACTTGGTTTCTTGGTCTTTTGAGGAGTACATTGTCCACTCGTCATATTACCTTTATAACTGATCGTAACCCAGGTCTTGTCAACAACATTCCTGTTATGTTCCCCGGTTGTCATCATGCATACTGTCATTATCACCTACAGTTTAACTTGAAGGGCCACTTTCCTGGTCGTTTTAGGAAAGGTTTTCGGAACAGGCTTGTAGAATTGTTCAACAAATGTGCATATGCTTCATCGGTGTCGGTTTACAAGGCTGCGGAGGAAGAATTTTACCAATTTGGTGGAGATAAAGCTAGGACCTTTATTGCAAGTGTCCCTAAAGAGCATTGGAGTAACGCGTATTTCAAAGGTCAACGGTATGGCGAGATGAGCTCTAGTGCTGTGGAGTCGTTTAACAATTGGATTCTTAAAGCTCGTGAAATGCCTGTATTTTATTTAGTTGATGAGCTTCGTCGCAAAATTATGAAGCAAATGGCTGCTAGGAGAGTAAAGTTGATGAAATGGAATTCAGTGATTTGTCCGAATATGGATAAGAAGTTAGCTCGCTTTATCCATAAAGGAAGGTCGTGGAGGATCATTATGTCGAAAGGTGGTTTGTATGAGGTGTGCTGTCTTCCCCCGAAGGTAGTATCTGTTGAGGAAAGGACGTGTTCTTGTGGGCAATGGCAGTCTACCGGTTTCATATGTAGGCATGCTGCAACGGTTATTATAACCGGTAGACCACATGGAACTTTGGTGGACCACATGGATCCGTTATACCTTGTTGATGCGTATCGGCGTGCATATGAAGAACCCATATATCCAGTTGTAGAGAGTGACATTCCTGATTTTACCAAGGAAGGTGACCGGGTTATAAACCCTCCACGAAATAGGCGGCCAGCAGGTAGGCCCAAAGTTAAACGCATTCGTTCAAGGGGTGAAGAGTCATATACTAGGCCAAATAAATGTGGAAGGTGCCACAAGACTTCAAAGCACAACCGAAGAACATGCAAAGAGCCAAGCGACATATGAGGCAAGGAGTTAAATATTGGAATAAAGGAGTGAGAGTAGGATGAAGAATATAATAAAGTTTGGGTTTTCTTTTTTCTTTTGTTTTCCTTACTCATGCTTAAATATTGAATTTGTTTCTTTTGGATTATGGATATATAAAGAGGTTAATGTTTCGTAGACATGAGTTTTGCTCAGTTTGAGTTATTAAGGTTATATGACATTATATATTCTCCTGTTCAGGTACACTGTATATAATGTTTCTGTACATATATAACGTTATATTTAACGATATGTACTTGTGTCATACTCCTGTATATGACCATATATGTTATACAAGCCTGTTCCATTCATTGCAAAACTTGTGCACATTAAAATCCAGCAGCCAAAGCAGAAAACTAGTAGCAGAACATCTGTTGTTGTGATAAACAGGAGCAGTAGTAGCTGCAACCCTTATCAATTAGATTTTACGTAGAAAAACAACAGCAACAGCTGGACTATATGAACTGGACTAACATAACTACATCAGCATCATTGTTATAGCTGAATACATTTTGTTTTGAACGAACCATATAAGTTGGGGTTTTATTTACAAGTCAGTGGTCAAGTCAAAGTTCATTAGGAATGAACCATTCAAGAGTTTAGAACCATGTACTCCTCAAAAGAAATCTGTTTAGTACTATGTACTTCTCAAAAGAAAGCTTTCTGCTATCTTTACAAAAGAAATTAAAACCAAATTTGTCCCGAGGACACCATCTCACTGCCTGTATCATAAACAATCTCATCATCATGTCACTCTACATCTCACTAACGGTTAGTGCGACCCCTTAGTGCGACCCCTTCCCCATCCGTCTAGCTTCCCATTTCTTGATTGTCCAGCTTCTACCTTCATCGTTCAAAAACCGAGAGACCAAACCAGCTCTAAACTGATCAATTTCAGTCTTCG
>BPLS01000193.1:122400-154887 GCA_019656275.1 Rhododendron kiyosumense | reverse complement strand
CAAAGCCACCACCTCCTCCAGCACCCCCGCCAACACCAACACCGCCACCTTTTCCTGACCCACCTCCAAGCCCACCCCCACTGCCACCACCACCACCGAAGCCACCGCCTCCACCAACGCCCTTACCACCACCGCCACGTCCTCCCCAGCCATGATTGCCGCCGCCGCAGCCCCTTCGACCTCCAAAACCACAATCTCCGAGAGAGAAAGCACTCAAGTTTAACTCAATGCTCAACAGAAGAAGAAAAACGAAAATCCATCTGCGAGAAGCACCCATTGCGAAATGCTTTCTCTCAGTTCACAAGTGTACTTGTTCTCGAACTACGTACCCTTATATATATATATAAGCCAACCACACCTGCCAAACTATGAAGTAATTAGTGCCCTAGGTCGCTGGCCAGTAGTGTGTGTAATTTTGTCCACGGCTAATTATGTCACGCGTTGGAACCGTTGGGCGATTGCAGGACCGGAACATTAATGTTGGATCCAGAGTCAAAAGTTCACTCCAATTGTACACTTGGTTAATTTTGCCTTCCTGGATTGGGGCCTTAAAGCATAAATGCTGTAATGTACTGAAGGGGTGGATGTTACCTAATTTTCTGATTTCTCTTCAATCGACGGACAGTAGATCAACTAAAACTAGGCTCCACTGGGCCCGGGTACGTACAACTCAACATTAATTTCCAAGAAAAATGCTCAAAAAATTTATATGCTCTTCCCTTCCAATTTACTGCATGCATGTAAAGATCAATACAGTAAACAGACAGAAGGCCATGTGGCCCAATACCAGAAACTTCGATGTTATGGGAGCCCATTCTATCATTTTGACTGGATTGGTAGCTCTTCAATAATTTGCGTGAGCCGGCTCCAACCCGTCTTTCAAACTCATGCCAAACTATTTAAACTCTTAAGAGCAAAGATCGAGAGCGCGAGTGCGTTGGGAGGATTGAGAGGGTAGAATATTTTAATGGATTATACTATTATGGTTCTTCCCTAGTGAAATAGGCTTTGTAAACTCAAGACCCAGTTGGACAAGGCCCAAGCTTAGCCCTTTATGGGGCCTACACATACTCTAAGTCCTAAAAGTAAACTAACCACATGTGGTGGAATCAAGATTCTAAATACCGTTTCGGACATGATATCGGTTTTTTGCTAGTGGTACGGTATGCATTGGTACCGATGAGATACTGGATACCGTTTCGGATTTTCCGTTTCGGAAAAATTATAATTTTGTTTAATATTTTTATATAATTAAATGTCAAAAAGTAAAATATTATTCTATTATTTATATTGCAAAAAATAAAGAACATTTGTAATTGTAAACGTAATTCCAGCTGTTCCGAGTGGAAAGGCAAAACATCAATAATTAGAGCGCCTATAAAATCAAGTGTGGCAGTCCCACCAAGAAAAGGACAAGTTTTATGGGTAAAGGATAATATACTAGCAATTCCTGCCACTTTATTTGTTCGATGGTTGGACAAGGTCCCGTTCTAGAAATTTTCTTAAAAAATACTCCCTTCGTCTCAGTTTGTTTGTCTAATTATCGAAATACGTGTCTTTCAAAAATATGCTTATATCTTACATTTTATAATATTTTTTTTATTTTGAAAATTTTGTATAATAAAACTAATTGAGATCTATCAAACAAGATCCATATTGTATATTAAAAACATTACGAATTGAAAATTATAGCCAATTCTTTGAGAGGTCAAACGCTCTCAAAAAGTCAAAAAGGGGACAAACAAACCGGGACGGAGGGAGTAAGTAACTTATTTCATATTTTTAAACTTAAAAATAATGCAAATGAAAAATAATTTTTCAATTTTTTTTGAATCGTATAAAAGATGTTGATGAAATCTTTCAAACAAGATTCATATTGCATATTTTTATATTTTAATAAACCTATAATTTTTAAGCTTTAAATTACCTTCTTAAAAAATAAAGATTTAAAACTCGTTCTGGAACCGGGCCTATCATTAAATAACACAAGTTGCACACACAGGATAAAAAAAAACCTTCAATAGAGCTTATCGTCCTCCAAGAATGCTATTCACACAACGATTCAAATACAACAACTTACACAACCTCTCACATGCACGTGGGGCCCACACATAGTAGTGTGTGTGAAGCCCACGTGTATGTGAGAGGTTGTGTTTGGTGTTATGTTTGGATTGTTGTGTGAGTATCATTTTTGTAAACCAAAACGCAGAAAAGACATCAACGGCGAGCACAATCGTCGGTACTGGAACACCTTCCGTCAGTCGCCAGTGATTGTCGCTGCCGGCGTCGTCATTTTCAGAGATAGCTAAATATTTTCAGATCTGATTTTTGATTTTTTGGGCTGAAGTTCCCATCCCTTTGTGAGGAACGTGTTCCCATCCCTTTAAAGGTCCTGTCTCTCTCTCTCTAGCCGAGCTTAGCAAAATATTGGACGAATCTTTTGGTAACGTCTTCTTGGCCGGTATTTCTTATCCGGTATTGGAGCCGGAACGGTATTAGAGGGAGTACCGTTTTTCTCTCAAACCAGCACGTACCGACCGATACGGAACGATATTCATAATCTTGGATGAGATTTTAATTTCGATCCTGACATAAGTGCAGTGAAATCCTCTACAAATAGTAATACGGTGAGATGAGACAATACTCCATGCATGAAAAGGAAATGAAGCAGCCTTGCCACAATAGGAGCAAACGAAAAGGAAAGGCTGCCTCATCATAGAGTCAACCTTTTTTTTGGCTAAGCCATCATAGAGTCAACCTAAGTTCCATAATGTAATATCTCAGCCGTGGAAAATGACCCAAATGAGAGGTTTTTGAGTCCCTCTCTAGATACAATTTTTTTCCCTCAAGAATGTACACATCACCGGAAGTTAGTGGGATAGTTAGTAGGTTAATGCACGGGGGTTTCAGAGACTATCTATAGCCCTGAAACTTCAAACTCCCACGATGGAAAAAAAATAAGAATTTCAAATGGATCGGGAAAAAATACAAGCATAGCCATTATATGTTTAACCCTCACTTTTTCTACCAATAACAAATCCAACACTAGCACCAAATTTTCACATTTGGCGGCCAATTTTCCCCCCCAATCTGTCCTTTTACTTTTCACAAACGTACAAAGCCATTCCTATATTATTTGTAAATGTTAATATTTTAAGGGATTTGTTCCCTCCCAAGTTTTCAAGTTCGAAACATCTCAGTGCTATCAATTTTTTTGGAATCAATCCATACAAAGTATTGCCCGAACTTTAATTGGGATCTTCTCAAGTGGGCAGTGAGATTGGTCTCCAAAGATTAATCGAGGTGCGTATAATCTGACCCGAACACCTGAGTTATAAAATAAAATAAAAAGTGGCAAAGGCACAAGTATTCTTAAGATTAAATATTCATACCACCCACAAAGATATACATTTTCATTTATAATTTATCTATCAACACAATTAAAGTACTAGAAAAACACACTTTCCAGAACTACTATTCATAATACCCAAAAAAAGAACTTGCACATTTTCATCGATTAATTACTCATTAGACATCAACATGCTTAATACCCGCAAATAATATCCACGTTCCGTTGAATAATGTTATTTTTGCAACATGATTTTTTTTTTCTGGGACGCAGGAGGTGCCACGTATCACCCCGGCCCCTTGTTACCTCCGCCCCTCCTCAATGATCTATTTCTTGAGTTTGAGTCTTTTGTACGATAAATTGCGAATTCGATGAGAAGAATCAAAAAAATAAAAAAAATTATAATTTTTACACAAACATTTTTAAAAATATCCAAGAAGAGTCCAAAAGCTGACGTTTTTCAATTTTCTTGGATATTTTTAAAAATACTTGGATATTTCTATTTTTTTATTTTTCTATTCCTCTCGTTAAGACGAACCAATAATATATAAAAATTTGTCGCAAAACTAACAAACACAATTTCTTTTGGAATAAAGACAAATTCAAAAAGTTGTAGCGGTAAGTGGAAACGCCCCATTTAGGCCCGTTCCATTTAACTTTTATCACTTTTTTTTATTTTGGAGGTTTTGTTCTTTTTGAAAAAAAAAAGAATTCATGTTCGTTATTAGGTATTTTCAATAGTAAATAAGTTGTCTCAAGTTGTTTCTGATAGTGAATAACAAGTTGTTGATGGGTTCGTGTAGCAAAAAAAAGTTTTTATTGAAAATTTTTTTGTTAGTAAAAACAAGATAGTAAAATGCTGAAATTCTTTTGTTAATAAAAATGATATTGTAAAAGGGTGGCCCTAATGCCACGACACACTGTTAGGGCCACGACAGCTTTTGTGTAATTGACTGTTCAGCCCTCGTTAGTGAAAATCACTGTCAATTCAATGTTCTCTCTCTCTCGTTCATGAACAGAGCAACCTCTATGTTGGTCCACCTCTCCGTTGGTCCATTTCCTTGGCTTTACAACTCATCAACATCACACAACAGCACACCACTCCAAATCATATGATAACCTTTATGAGTTCTTTCCTCCTCCCTTTTCTGCAATCTGCAATTAAAGAACCACTCCTCTCACTACAAATCAGCCTTTGCCGCTCTTATTTTCCATCCCTCCATCGTAACCCATCTAGATGATAACTCCTAATCCGCAATTTTATTTACAAATCCAGACGGACCAGACTGCAAACAGCAATTGCATTCATTAATGGATTTAGTCACCCAAAAAAAACATATTTCTTCACTCGTAAAGACCATAAGAGCATCTCCAATCCAACACCTTCCAAATCTTTATTTGAGAGGATCAAATTAATCTATTTTATTTGAAAAGTAAATTTAGAGGATTGTACTATTTATCTCAACTCCAACCCAACACTCTATTTCTCAACTCCAACACATATTTGGAGGAGATCCTTTATTTTTTCCTTCATCCTTCCTGTAAACATAATATTAGGAAATATTATGTTGCCTTATTTTCTAAGTTTTATTATTTTGCTTATAGTTTAGGCAGATTATTATTTATGTTTCCTAGTTAGTTTGGATTTCCTTATTATGCGTATTTTCTAGTTATGCATCTTGTAGCCTATATAAAGACATGCTCGGTTATGGTTTGAATACAGTCAATAATATATCTTTCGCTTTTCTTCACATGGTATCAGAGCTATAAGATTTAGGTCCTGTGGAATTTTCGTTCTTGGCAAGCGGCCTAAACTTCGTCGCCGTCCGCCAGGCACTCATAGTAATATGTAACTGGTTCGTGCACTTGGATTTCACCTCAAATCTCTACTGTCAAGGCTTTTCTTGCTCATGGCTGTTTTTTGGCTCTCCTTGCCGTTTCTTTTTTCTAGCTTCTTTCAGTTTCTCTTATCTTGACTTGGCATGGCTGCTCCTGGTTTCTCTACGCTTTTTCAAACTCAAGTTGGTAGACCTACTTGAATTTGAGGGAGGATGTTAACATAATATTAGGAAATATTATGTTGCCTTATTTTCTAAGCTTTATTATTCTGTTTCTAGTTTAGGCAGATTATTATTTATGTTTCCTAATTAGTTTGGATTTCCTTATTATGCGTATTTCCTTGTTATGCATCTTGTAGTCTATATAAAGGCATGCTCGGTTATTGTTTGAATACAATCAATAATATACCTTTCGCTTTTCTTCACATGGTTCTTCACACTCCCAAATGGAGGAGAGTTTTAGAGGATAGGTTGGAGAATGTTTTTCCTCCAAAATGAATAAATGGAGTATGGGTTGGAGATGCTCTAAGATGAAGAAGAGGTAGAAAATCTGCAATTTATATTTTTCTCTTCCCACACATTCAGACAAAGATAAAAATTGAGAGAATGATACTAAGGATTCACTCGATTTGGTCAAAGTTTACTCTATCGATGTGATGGGTGAACGGAGGCAAGTCATGAACAATCTGGTCGGTCTTGTGTGGGAAGAAGAAGTTGGGTCCGTATTGGGTGAGATTTGCAAAACCATAGTGAGATTGGTGACCTAACCTTGGATTTGCCACCTCCTCAATTGCAGCGGAGAGAGAGGAAAGTGAAATGGCAAGTGGGTCTGTAGTGATTCAGTGAAACAATGGTAATCGAAGGGTCAAGAAGATCTTGAGAGTATAGTAGTTAGCCAACATAAACTGTCGTGGCTGTATAAAATATAGTCGTGGCATTATCAAGACCCTAGTAAAATGCGTTAAATTTTTTTTATTAAGTGATAACACCCCAGTGGAGAAGAACTCAGCCTTGGTAGAGACCTGGCCTAAGGAAATGGAGTAATTTGTTTGACTGAACCGTGGAAGGTTACAATGGTAGACTTGTCATATCATATAATAAAATAAAAGAGACTTGAAAGCCATCAATTATTGTGCTGATGGCTTTCTCCCAAGAGAGAGACAACAGAGTATTATCCGCACGGAAATTTAAACGATGCCTCATTGGGCGGACATTAGCGGAACCGTTATTAACGGTTCAGCAATTGCTTAATAAATCCATCACTAACTTACCAGTTACCATAAACGTCTGGATCTTAACAATTACTGATGTCTTAAGTCTGAACAGCAGGAAAGAATTAAACAGTGAAAGAATAAGAAGGGTCAAACGTAACTGATCACACAAGCAAACCCAGAGATTTCATACATAACTAAAGGTTATCTGCTTTTCTACTACACAAATTGGACAAAAAAACTTAAATTTTCAACCCAATATCGTTATCCCCTTACAGTACCTTTCCTACGTAAAAGTTCCAATAAATTCCACTCCAAATTCTCCTAGGGGGGTAAAAAAACCTATGTGAAAATTCCAAAAATGAGAAAAACTTTCTTCTTCAACATAATTCCAAGCAAGGCAGAGGAAGATGCATCAAAAGCCACCAACACCCAGTTCCAGGCAACCCGGGTGTTGGTGGAAATAAGAGACTTGTACCCACCACCACCACCGGACCCTGCCAACCCGTGGGTGATCCGAAAGCGGCCCACCGCAAGCGATGTTGTGACCGGAAGGCTAATGTTGTCGTACATCGAAACGTTTGAACACATCTTTAGGCACTGGTCCCTGGACATGGCAAATTATGTGTTGTTTGGAAACAAGGCTCCCGTGTTGGTGTGGGATTTGACTGAGGAGAACAATCCGTTGAGTTACCGGAACGAAAGTGTGTTTTTTGAGAGAGGGGCTAGTGAGGAATTTTATGTTCTTGGGTGGATGGATTTGGTGAGAAACAGAGCTGTCAATGGTGGAGATGAGATTGGGTTGTATTGGGATAGAGGGTCTGCTAGCTTTCATTTCAAGTTGTTTCATAGACAAGTCCCAAATGTAAGTGGATAAATACCAAACGTGTTATATGTAGTGCATTCTTTGTTGAGAATTTTCAAAAAAAAAAACAAAAAACAAAACCAAAATCAGATGAATTTTGCTTGGCTTTCTTAACAAAAATGATTTTCTTTAAGAGAAGTTCTTTGGGAATGGTTGCAACACCATTTCAGATGAGATGCGATTTTTAGAAGAGTGCACGGCTGCTTTGAGAACTGTGTGAACGGAGAGTGGGATCAGTCTTTAGTATTACTATGATCCAGTTTTACAATCATATTCTGTCTGTTCTTTGCTTGTGGGAAAGCATAACAAAAGATAAACAGATCAATCGCCTTGTATCTTAAAAGTAAATTTGTTGTTATCCAGCACGCAACTACTCCTAGTCTGTCTTTCAGAAAGCGGCTCCGGCCCTGCCCTACCGCACCTCAAAAGCTGTTTCTTATCAGTTTGGTCATGGCCAGATCCGGCCCTGCCCTACCGCACCTCAAAAGCTGTTTCTATCAGTTTGGTCATCACCAGATCGACATCAAGTTTTGGATTCCAGAAGTTTTGCGCCAACCAGCATTCTTATGTCAATTTTGTTATCAGTAAAAACTGACCATAGTTTTACCCACAATTGCAATGTGTGGTGGATTGAAAGTCACACTGCGTCGAGTTTGAATCTCTACCGTCGGCTTCATTTCTCAGGTAATTATTCCAGCACCTCGAGTTATTTGTTTTATTTGCTGACCTTCGGAATTTGAATGAGCTTGTACTAACTTTTGGTTTAGTTTTCAACTTGTGTCCCTTGTACTGAGAGAACAAATGATCTCATTTGTAGTATAATGTGAGTAATCTTGCTGAATCCGATTACCGATGCTACACCAAGAAATTGCTATCACAAGGGGAATGTGACAATGAAAAGTTGCATGTTTAGTGAAGCCAAGCACAGATAAACAGGGCTGAAAAGAACGACAAAATGGCAGGACAATGAAACGGTGGTTAGAAACATTACAAACTTGAATTCATGAATTATGATTTGGTTACAGGGAAAAACATGAAACAATTTCTGCTATCTAAGTACTGCAAAACGCAGATCTGAGTCTTAAGAGAACTTACGCATTGAAAAATAAGAGCGAAAACACGCGCTCAAGCAGAGCTGTGGCAGTATCAGAGAACCCTTTCGTGACAATCTACAGATTGTAACATTCTATAAGCGAGTACCTACTCCAGCCCTGTATTGCCAGCCAGCTTGAGGCCGAGTTTTACGGCCTAATGCTCGACCACAGACAAGAGCGTTTGTCGGGATTGGGTACTCATCTCTAATTGAGTTTGCAGGGGAATAGACGCGGAGATAGAATTGCTGACCTAAATACTGTCGAGCCCAGTTCGCAGATCTTATGTTCCACATTCCCACATTGTCTAAAGGCATGTAAACTGCAGTCCATGAATTCGGATACACCTGCAATTACATCGAATGATTTCAAACTCTTTCAGCATGAGATTGATATCAATCACATTGGCTTAAAACTGCGATTCATAATACAAAACTACATGTTCGAAAAGATTTTCTCTCTCTACAAAATAGTGTTCAAAAGTCATCATGAAGCTAGTGATTTGGATGACTAGAATGAAGCTGGAATTGAATTCTCATTCCCAGGCATGGTTCACGACTAAATCACGATTGTATTTCACAAAATGGAATCATCATTCACCAGTTTAGGTGAATGACCATTCCGTTGGGATACCAACAAATGGTCAATTCTTTTCACTCCCACACTCATTCCAGTGAACAAAAAACACTGAAATAGTATATACCTGAACCGTGGAACGAGAAATTGTGTCCCTCAAGTTGTAGCTTGATCTGCTGTCGGATGACCACTGTCCTCCATTCATTCTGGTCATAGCACAAGATTGACAAAGAAATTTTAATTTCATTTTCGCTGTAGAGATTGGAAACTAGCATTTCCTCTTCTGATTTTGCAACCTCTTTATGATAGCATGATTGTGTCCTTTAAGTACGACGCTAAACTATAGGCCAAACATGGCAATCAGCAACTCCTAACCAACACGAGCCAAAAGAACTTACCCCACAACAAACAAAATGTGGCCATCAATGTGCCATGACTGCACCGTGCCTTCTGTATTCTCAAACACAATCTCAAGATAAGCTCGAAAATCAGCTGCCATGACAGAAGTCTGGAGAAAACCACCACCACCGGTGGGGTTGTCTGAGATGCTTCCCAGGGAGAAGACACCCGGAATCTTGAAGTAGTCAGCGAGTTTTAGAGGAGTGTCAGCCGGGATGAATGACACGCTATTGACAGCATATCTCTGCTTGCCGTTGATGATTGGAGCTGAGTTTGCAAGTCTAATTGTGCGGGTAGTGGTGACCATCCCATAGTGGTACGAGCCTTGTGGATTTGGCCTTGGTCCACTTGCTGTTAGATTTTGCCTGGTTTAACGTATGGCATGACAAAAGTGAGAGGCCACGCGTGTGTACTTCAGAAAAGGGGAGGAAAAAACTGAACAAAGAAATTCCAAGGAGAGACTGAATGCAAAGGCCTTCTTATCTTATCAATGGTTCATAACATGGAGGGAAATAGGACAAAATGTGGGATTGACTTTACGACAATATTTACCTTCAATGTAAACTTCTTATTGCTAATTGAATACAACTCCGATGAAAACACAATTTTTTTTACCCTCGATGAACGATGATAGAGAAAATGGAACAGCTTTCATTGCATTTTGTACAAAGTAAACATAGGCATGTACAATCAAGACGAGAATACTACAAGAACTGAATTTTTAAAGAAAAGTGCACAGAATGACTACATTGATTAGTGCATCCATTCTTGGTGGAACCCGTAGACATATAGGGCAAGTGCAATGCTGCCGCACTGCATTCTGGACCTTTTGCTGTGAATATTTTCTGGGTGAGACATTTAATCTAGGAAGTGCGAATTGATGTGTTTGTTTAATCAGATGATTAACATCGATGAGAAATAACAACTAGCATACCTAATGGACAGTGCTTGGTTAAGCGACCAATCAACCTCAATTGTCGGTCCACCAGGGGGAGGGCCGGAAGCACTTCCTCCAGAGTTACTGTAATGAAGGATGGATGTGACTGTGAGCACTTGAGAGGTGAAACGAGTTGAGACCACGATAAAGTAGTCTTGTGCAGGTTGATCGGCAGTAACCAATACAGAATAGGACTGTCCCAAATGGATGTCGAGGAAATTGTAAGTATTCTGCAGTGTGTGGGTGCCTTCTACCTCAACTAGCAGCATCTTATGCCCCTGGATTCTGAAGTTAATGGAAGTAGTCAGCCCAACGTTTGATATCCGGAACCTGTAGGTCTTGCCTGGCAATTGCAAGAACATAGTTATCAAAATACGCAAAAAATGGAAGATGGCGATTCCATTCATGTTGGGAAGATAAGTTTACCTTGATCAACTGTGAATGTGTTGCCGTTTGACCCACGGCCGTTTATCAGAAGACCATCGGGGAAGGGAAGACCGTTTCCACCATCCAAAATGGCTTTTAAATCCTGTTAGAACCAAGAGAGGCTCATCGTGAAAAACTCAAGACGGCGTAGACTTCAGCTAAGCAATTATCAAATAGTGTAGGTCAAATTGTAATGCCATAACGAATTCCAGAATGCATTGTAGATGGCGCCCAGAATTTTGTACGGACGAATGCAGTGCTGTCAAAGTGTATTCTGGACACCTTTTTTTTTTTTTTTCCTTCTTTTCTGAACATCGAAAAATATCATTCATAATGCCAATGAAACGTAGAAAGTGATTCTATCACAACAGTATGAAAATCGGGACGCATTGTGGTAACATTTTCGTAATGTTTTCAGCAGATCAAAAAGATCTCATTTTTCTTCCATACCAACTAACCATGCATATTTGGTACTCTTTTTCCTCTCTCTCTCGTATAGAAAACTTACCGTGTGATTCTTTTTGAACCAGTCACCGGCTAGGACAGTGTAATCTCCAGCAGGGGGATCAAAGGGAACGGGGATCAAAGGACGGCTAGAAATTTTGATGCCACCGAACCCTCCTGCAGCCCTGTGGAAGGCAAGAGAGGGGAAGTAGAAGTAGCTACCAATCTGATCCTTTACTTGAAGGATGTAAGTGAAGTTCTGCCCCGGTGGGATGGGGCAGTTGGTGCCATACACTCCATCCTGCCACGAGTTCCTTCTCTGCTGCACCCCATTCCTACGCATCAATCACAGCTACTTCCCGTTAGTTTCCGACAGTGAAATCCCGTAATCGGTTCATGACAAGAATTGCAAAACCTTGCATGTGTATTCAAGGATATGGAAACCAAAATCAATACAGAACTGAAAGCTGTGTAATCGTGGTGACTTGCCAATTGAATTGCACGATCCACTCCAATTTCCAACTCTGCATCATGATTTCAAACGGGTGGTAGAAACTCTTATGAGTCATACAAACTTTATAGGAAATCGCTGTGATTTCTAACAACTTGGTTAGTGCAACTTAGCTAATTTTGGTTATGCTATTCAAAAAAGGGTGGAAAAATTTCTCCTCCCAAGGCTAGTATAGCACTTTATCAGCACTGGGAAGTTCATGTCTAAATAGCTCTTTTTGGTGGGCCATTGAGCACACTTTCTAAGATTGTAGATCCAAGTATTAATCCCGCAGTCCTATTTAAGAACAACAACTGTCTCCCATGCTCATAGATTGAGATCAACCTGTTCAAATCCGTTTAGAAAACACTTTTGACAAATAAAAAATTACTTGTCACTAAACGAAGAACCACCACAACCGATACACAACTCGGTTTAAAAACGAAACCAGAATTACATATTCTTCTGGCAAAATGCTTGTTCATTTGTTTTGTTTACCTTTCTTCTTCCCATCTGGTATTTTCGCTTATAAGATCCTAGATTCAGACAGAGGGTTGTTTGAACTTCAATATGATCAAAGCTCAACATGTCATAGTATGTTATTATAGCAAAGCATTAGTAATATAAAGGGCGCGAAAGTTGTTTTCCAGAAAGAGAAACGATAAACTGGAATTATGCTAGCTGCGAAGATCTCTATGCAATGCCAAGCGTCTAACACCCAAGTTACTGGAAATTACAGCGGTACGATGGGCTACTAAGAAGCAAGGTAGTAGTACATAGTTTCCTGTCTATATCTGATAATCAAATTGATTATCAAGATATTGGATTAGCCGAGTTGCACGCAGGCTGGTCGGAAAAAAAAAGAAGCAGCAGCAAGTGTAAGAGTAACTAACCAAGTGAGGAGAAAGGGCTGGTCCAAATTGTTGAAGACACTGACAATCAAATTGTCATTAGTCACCGACTCAATGGCTGGCCCCGGAAACTGTCCGTTAATCAATATCCCCTGCCATAATACGATGAATTTTCATGTCTAGTTGAATACTATAGATGGAGAAATAAAATTACAGACGAAGAAGAAGAAGAAAAGAGAGTTTATTAAGTACCTGTTGTTTAACACCAAGAGGGTAAATATCACCAAAAGTGACAGTCCACGTAAAGAACCTGTATGGGTCGTCCCCGTTTATGCACTTGATCACCACTAGAGTCAGGCATATCAACAATCTCACACCCCACCATCTCCTCTTCTCTTCCATCTCTCTCTCTCTCTCTCTCTCTCTCTCTCTCCCCGAATGCAATGAGTGAAAAATTTCGATCCACACCGACAAGATGCCGTAGCACACTTTCATCTCCAGTAGGATAAATTCGTTCTTAATTGATGTCATATTTTAAGTCGGATCGTATGTGTCAACCTTGATGGGATATTATTTGTCTTTCTCCTATTAGCTTGTCATCATTCTCAAGTTACAAAAATTTTCTCTTTCCTTACCAAAAGGAATATTCAGTAGGAGGAATTTGTAGCCGAATATAAGCACAGCACTTTTTGTGTGTTGGGTTACGTAAAAAAAAATATGGGACGTGTACATTGTACACGATATATAGTACTCCCTCCGTCATTTTTTAAATGTCTCGCTTCGTAACTTCAATTTATTAAGGAAATATCATCATTACATATTTCACATCAATTTTTACCTACACTTCCCCTATTTACTCTCTATGTAGACATCATCATTACACTTTTACTCAGTAACTTTTCAAAATGGAATATACTTTTAGGGGCAAAATGGAAAATGTACCAACTTTTACCCAATAACCTTACAAAATGGACACTTATTAAGGGACAGTCCAAAATATAATATTAGACTTTAAAAAGGGGACATGGGGAGTATGTTTTATGTTGACAAATCTAAAAAACACTAAAAAACACAGGAGTTAGGTGTATTTGGGAGTCAATTATTTTTTTAAATTCTAAGTTCTAAATTCTAACCTGTAGATTATAAATTTTTAAGTTATAATCATGAGAATATGTAAAAGCGCTTTGATAATAGTGTGGAAAATAGATTTTAGATTTTAGAGAAGGTTAGCAAGTGAATTTATATTAAGAATTCAAAAAGCTTTCCGGATGTGATTTTTGACTGAATTTCATTACACAATTGGGTCCAAATGGGCAGCCAAACACCCCCTTAGGTTTACAGTCTTTAAACCTTATACACTTTTTTTTTTTTTTTAATAATCGTTTAATAGTCTCTAGAGGGACAGAAATAAACATCAACTATAATGTCCATGATTTTTGGGAGAAGTACATGATTGGTGATAAATAAATAAATATAAAAAAAACGAAAACGAAAACGTACATGATTGCCTAACCACGAAGTAGACAACTTTGAACATATGCCCCATAGCCTTCCGTATCTTTTGAGTGTGAACTTTAGGTCAAAAAGCATATATATAATGGAGGGTGGAACAGGCCGGGATGCTGCCTGGAAAACAATGTTAAGCGTCCGGTTCAGCTGTTCATCTTGACATGGACGGTTCGGATTAAATTGGAAAGCATATAAATTTAAACCGTCAATTACTCGACAAAAATTCAAGCCGATGATTACCGAAATGAATAAACGAATCGACCGCTCTGCACTTACTTTGCAGAGAGCTCGGCAGCATTCCCATTCTGGAACGGATATTATATATTTGGAGTAGATTGTAGAGATGTCCAAGGACCCTCTTTCTCTCTCTCTCTCTCTGCATATGCTTTTTCCATTTCTTGCATTAATTAAAAGACATTGAGTGAGAGTATGAAATTGAAGATTGAGAACAAGGGTTAGGTAAGATTTACCCATACGAATTTATAATGGCATTGACTACATCTGGTGCAGAAGTTCATGCTCTAGGCGGCTTTATCAAATCAGCCCTAAAATAAGAGGGATTATTTTAGGGCTCTTGGCGTTGAGTTTTGTTCACCTTCCACTTGAAAGGGTGAATATTACCCTCTTTTTTATTGGTTGAAATGGTTTAGACCTTACCACAAAGTAATGTCATGCTTACCAAAAAGTGTATTGCATGGTAAGTATGACATCACTTTGTGATGGGATCTACACCATTTCAACCAATAAAAATGAGAGTAATGTTCGCACACTGTGCTCTTGTAGTACTATTTTAAAATGGAGATGCGAATCGTATATCTTTTTTTATTTCATAAACTGTATCAGGATATCTATCGCATATCGTAAGATATGTTAACTTTAATATATACGAAATTAAAACTTAATTATACCTTATAACACAAAGAAACTATGCAGATATTTACTAATAAAAAAAAACCTATGCAGTTATTGAAAGAAAAAGTTTTTTAGATGCAAAATTTCAAGTTCTCAACTAGGGTCTATCACATTGAGACTTGCAGCTGCTTTAGCGATGAAAGAAAAGAAGAGACCTTATATGATTCAGGCAAAACACAATCGAAATATGATTCTTTCTTTTACTCAAATCCTAAGTAAGTAAGTATGATTCTTTCTCTAACTCAAACCCTATATTGAGATTGAATTTTTTCTTTCAAATGGTTTGAATGTCACCATTATTAGATCAAATGCCTTAGATTATTGCATTTTGAGTTGTATCTTAAAAAAAAAAAAAAAAGTGTTGCTTCTTACAATAAGGACCGACTTTTTACCAATAAGCAATCATAAGATACATTATACATACCGAATTGGGACATGCGTAGATATTGTAGGGTACACCATCATATCGTAGGATTTCTATAAAAAAAAGATTCGGAATGTAATATAAATTGTTTTTCAAAGGAGACAATACGAAGCGTAGAATTCATATCCTGTGTCGTAGGTTTTTTAACAACTATGCTCTTGAGGCAATGCGGGGAAGGGGACCATTGCGCTTGAAATATTTTTCCCTAGAATGTGAAAGGTGCTGTCAAATTAACATACTCCGTAATTTGTTAGGAGTATTTCACATTGTGAAAGTTAAGAAATGAGTCATTTTGATCAGGAGAGTTTGCGTGAACAGATTTGAATTTACACACATTAGCACAAATCAATGGTCCAAATTGTTCATTCCCGCGAGCCTCAACCAATAACGGGAACATTCGTAGATCGGACGATAACAAGGAACCCTTGTACATCGAACGCCTCGAATGAGTTCAAATATTATGCACATGCTTCGAACGACTTGAGACATTATGTCTGGGGATTGGGACAGCTCTCTGTTTTACCATTATTTGGGCACAGAGATTCCAATAAATCTTTAGACCTCCGCCTTTCACAACTGGCAATCAATTACTTCTACGCGTTTTTTCTATCACCGTCTTTAATTTCTTATGGTCCTTTTTATGTGAGATCTGACGTAAACCAAGAAGCTTTGATATCTGTCTTTGATTCTCTTTCACTTTTTCGTTCTTCCTTTCTACCAAAGAAGATGTTAACAGGTTCACATAATAGGAAGGGCATTTCTGGCAGAAACTTCACTGGGGAGAGTAGACAGACAGACAGAAAGAAAGAAACTCCGTTTTATCAACCATAGAGAAAACAAAGGTCTCGGCATCAAACATCTCCAGCCAATTTTTTCGCAGGTCAGAGATATACCTATCGGTGCCCGTTTATATGCCCAAGAGTTCCCTACTGCCTAGTCAATATGGAATTGAGGAGACGGCGGTGACATGTTAGTCGACTGAAAAAAATTGCACTTTACGGACTATATATGCCAGTTTACACAATGTTATAACGATAAGTCATCGCCTGAGCTACGAATTTGAAACACAAATGGTCCATTGACACTTTAGTTGGAGCTAACTGCTCTTTTTCTCTTGTATACAGTAAAATGTATTTGTAACCAAATCATGTGCAAGCCAGATTGTTAGACTAGGGTTCAATCTGAACCCGTGGAGATGTCTTCTACACACAAACAAAGTTGTTTCATGTTGATACATTTCTTACCTCAATTGGCTGAAACACACTGGAAAATGGATTCAAAATCAGTGGATCTTATCCTTCAATCTTGTGGTTTCAACTATCTTGATGTCTGGTGGAAAGAACGTAGGTCACTGCAACAAATTCTGGACGAATCTATTTTGTCGCTAGCTTCAATAGGGCATAAATATTAATTACGTCGCGAGCATGATGGATATTCATAGAGCTGTATCCATGGGATAGCAACCAAGAACACGAAGAAAGGTTGCGAATTCCTGAAAAGAAACGACAGATAATCTGAGGGGTTTGGTACAACTACGTCATCGCGAAGGTATTGTTATACAAAATAGTCATCGATGCTAGCAGAGAAAAAGGTTCTTGCCTTACAATTCTTGACAAGGCAGTAACAAAGAAGTAGAACGACAATTCCATGTCTTGTGGAATGTTTTGAAGGATTATGTTATACTCATCTAGTACTTCACAAAAGGCAACTTGTACTGCTCTGAGGAGTCTACATACCTTAGAATTTCGTTTTGATGAGTTGTTTGATAATCTAATTGGATTCAGAAAATAGGCTTCAGTTTAAGGTTGTGCCTAGAGTATTCTGTTTCAGTTAAATGAACAAGGGCTGTCTAGAATATTTTCAAATATGGCAGAAAGTTGTGAGGAATTTAATGGCATCCTACATGAAAAACAAAAATGAGAAGGCATAGCCGGATTCAGCATAAATAACAAACCTGCAAATGTCCCAAAGCACTTCGTGCACGAGGCTCCGCCATAGAAGCCTCAAAATCAATATAGAATAGGTAATCAAAATACCTGCAACAATAAATAGTCAACTAATCTGAAAAGGATATCTCAAAGTAAATCATAATCCCAAGACAAAGTAGGACATGTTAAAACATGGTTTATGGGAAGAAAAGGATACACAGTTTCAAACAACAGCCGATTATGATCATCGACAGAAAAGTATGTCCATAGACACAACTGGGATGACATGTTTCAAATTCTCAAACTTGATAAAGAATAAGGGTAGTAAATTATCGATTTCCTCAAAGGATGTCATAGAATAATAATCTGCACTTAAATCTCTATGATGACAACTTGCTTATTAATAAAAGTTGAATGAGCTAATCAGGTTTTGGTTATACACTCTCTCCTCACTCACCAAATCTTTGGTAGGTCTGCTTTCACCATCATGACTCAAAGTTAAAGAGTTCTTGTAAATAACTCAAAAACCAGCCTTCATGGACAGAGGAAAATATTACTAACAGACAACTCAAGACTCATGAGAAATCATGATACCTGAAAACACTGAGAGGACATCAATTTGGGTTAATGCTTATTATAACCTAAATCTAACACAATATTTCGCTCTGCATAGAAACATTAGCATGATGTATATTATGTTTGCCTTTGCCCGTTTCACTCTGCATTGAAACATTAGCATGATGTATATTATGTTTGCCTTTGCCCTGTTTACGATCGTACTTCAAACTGTCAAGCACTTAATGAGCCAGCAATTCTGACTGCCCACTATATTTCCCATGTCAATATCCATCTAATGTAGCCTTCAACCAAAACATGTCAAATGCATCAAAAGAAATTTTGGGAATGTACCCATATTGTTGTAGTGATCAGCTTTTTGGTACTTTATCCAAGGGAAATTATATGGGTTCCATGCGGTCTTCTAGCCTACTCAAATTGAATGCAAATACTCACTTGGCAGTTCCAGTGTTCGAGTCATCAACTACCCTCAAAGGGCGCTTTCTCTGTGGCCGGCTTTCAATCTAAAATCACAAAAGTGCAACAGTTGTAAGCGTGGGACTTTTCTACAGAAGAATAACCTAATAGAGACAGCAAGTTTAAGTTACCTTTGTCAAATTGATGCCCCTCAATGCAAACACTGCCAAGGCTTTAAACAACACTCCAGGCCCTTCTTGCAAAGTGAATACGATGCTCGTCTGGAATAATGGGCATAAAAAAGTTCAATAGGGAAGAACTTCAACCAATGATTAAACCAAAAAGAATAGCGAACAGAATTCTACCTTAAAGGGCTTATCAGCTGTTGGAATGATGGGATCCCTTGCAAGTACCAAATAACGAGTAATAATAGCAGAGTCATCCTGAGAGGTCATGTACAAGCAACCTGTTTAGAATCAACCAGACTAAACCAAACCAAACCGATCCTTATGTCCCAATCACTTGGGGTCGGCTACATGAATCCTTTTCCAGAATCAACCAGACTACAACACAAAAAACTCAAACAGCATATAACATATGGTTAGCAAATTATATTGCATAATTCGGGTTGTTTGGTGCCACCCATTCAGAAAATTCAATGGAAAATTGAAATAGATTGTATCACTTCATTCATATTGTACAGACTATCAAGTCGGCAACCCCATCGAGGATATATATTTCTCAGAAACTGAAAACACAGTAGCCAGTAGGGGCCATAGTGTAATGACCCAACCTGACCTAGTGTAATAGTGTCCTCTTTGCCCACCACATGGTCCACACCCCATGCACTCGCCCATATAAGTACGTCTATGAAGAAAGTTCACAGGTTTGTTCTACCTAAGTTTCCTTGGGAAAAATCCTTCTACCGAGAAAGTTCAAGTTCCTACTTATAGAGTGCCAAGTAGGGATGGCAATCTTGACGGGTACCCGAACCGTAAACCGCTTTTTTTGGCCGAACCATAACCGAAATATTCCCTGTTGGTGCTGATATGGTGGAAGGTGGGGGAGATAACCGAACCGTTACCCGAACCGAAACAATTTATTTACCAAAATACCCCTACACACACACACACACATATATATGCACTTATACCACTACACTTAGGGTTTGTTCTCATTTCATTTTCCCCACTCCTCCACATCAGGTTAGACCAGACGCTGAGACGCCGAGAGCGGTGATCGTGAGTGACTCCTTGATCTCTCTCTCTCTCTCTGAAGTCTCTCTCTCGATCGGTAACTCTATTTTTGCAGGTTAGCGATCGTGAGATCTCTCTCTCTCAGCTGATTGTTGTTTGTATGTTTGGTGTGAAGCAGAAACTGAAGACTTGAGTAGTGAAGAAAAGTTTGAATCCAGAGTGGAACGAAGATTTGACACTTTTATTGCAGATCCAAATACGCCAATCAAGCTTGTATGTGCTTTTTCATGTATTTTACTCTTTGATAGCCCAGAAACGACCCCATCCACGATAACTTCAGGTCGGTGACTGATGTAATTCGTAACTGTCATGAGAGACATTATCCTCATCATCCGCCATAACTTCATGTATTTTGTTTTTTTTTGAAGAATTTCCGAATTATCCAAAAAGAATGGCTGAATGTTGGTTTTTTTCCCTTTTTTTATCTGGTTCGGTTACCCATTCGATTCGGGGATTACCCGAAAACTGAATGGTTCGGTTATGGTTCCTTTTCCCCCTCCCTGTTCGGTTATCAGGGCGGATATAGGTAGTATATCTGTTTCGGGGATCGGGGACGAAAATCCCATATCTGCCCCGAATGCCATTGCTAGTGCCAAGAACTTACCGTCCGAGCGATTTGGGACAATTTGAGGCTCTCATCCCGCATACCCCGTGGCTTGGGTCAACCTTATTATGTGGGGTTATTACCCTACCACAGGCAATTCAATATCTGACTAAAGGTAAGTGCATACAATGTTCAAAACAATAGGCTCGTCAGAAAATACAGTAGAAAGGAGCAAACAAAGGGAAGTTAGAGATCTGCTTTAAACAATTGACTTATAAAAATGCCAAATGATAAACTTGCTTGCAATGTCATTTAACTATGCACTTACACATATAGGTATATATATTTTTATGCAGTAAGTATGTTCATATTTTCTTCGTGGGTGAGAAGTTCTGTCCTGTTGAACATTAAAAGCCCTAAAGAGCAAATTATACATACATTCTCAGTGTAAATACCCACCTCTCAACCTGACGGATATTTATAATGCCAAAGGCACTACAGCTCCAACTCAAGCTCCATGTTTGGGTAGATCATCAAAACGCTTCTTGGCTCCACCAAATTAAACTCCTAGCATGAACCATACCCTCTTTTATTTGCTGTAAGCTTTTTTCCACTATAACAAAAAAAAAAAAAAAAAAAAGGGTGTACCAACTCGACAAGGAAACCGCTTACGGTCTGGGAGATACGGTCCTATGGAAGGTAAGCATCCTAAGTTCCTTACCCCATTTCTTTTTGGATAGTGTTATTCTAGTGATATGAACCCCAACCTTCGCACTGGTGCCATCACACTAGGTCACGAAGTCTATCCCTTAGTTGAATCAAATGTTTTTTTTTTTTTTTCATTTAAGCACGAATAGAATTTTAAATATGTCCAACTTGTCGTTCTTTCTTTCTATGCTTTCAATTTCCTTTGTCCAATTTCTTGGCAATCAAAACAGAGGTTAAAAGATTAGGGAAATTGGAGGCTATTTTAGAGAAGGGTCATGGAGAAACTAACCTGGATTCCCTCAGCAAGTATATTTAGGCCATAAATTTCTGCAGCTCGAACACTTGCAACAACACCAGCATCCCTAAGTCCAGTTGAGGCTACCAACTGAAAAAAATTGACACAGTTTGAATGAGACTTTGACCTAGAATGGTATGAGGAGGTTAAAAGGTGCCAAAAAGTATTCCACACACACCCCTAAAAAACAAAAAAAATAATAATAATAATACTGGCAAAATGGACAATCATATTTCACCTGGGCAGCACCAGCTGTATCATCGACGTTTTCTCTGACAACACCTAACTTGCTTAGGAAAATATCACTTTGGGCAAGTGCCTGGAAACGAATTGTCAAACTGTAAAACTCAGACAAAGCTTCAAAAAGTCACAGTTTCTTCATCACACAGACACCAATTTTTTTGGATGAAAAATATCTGCAAAATACAGAATACGTCCCACATATAAAACAAGCATTCCTCCACCATGACTAGCAGAAGCGAGGTAAGAGGTGGTTGGTTGTTCATTAAATATAACATCTCAGTCAATATATTTCAGCAATAATTGTTCTAGGCTTGCCTCCTCTACATATAACTAATGTATTAATCACTATCACTAGTTGAGATCTCTATTTAACTCGAATTCCAAATTCAAACAATGTCCATCAGTACACAGTTGGATATTCTAGCTTGCTTCAACTTCTGTTCACAAGTACAACTCAATTCCTGCCAAAAAGACTGAACCTTACTTTTAAATTGAAATTTACTCCAATACAAATTTAGAACACTGGCAACTCTTTAATCATCACAGAGTTTGTTTTACTATTTTATTTTTTAACATAGGGAATACATACTCTACCCTAGCCTAGGGGAGAGAGAAAGGGGAGGCGCTGGGAATTGGACCCCTAACCTTATGAGCTGGGGTGTGAAGGCCCAGCCACTGGGTCAACTCCCATGCTCTACTCAACACAAAAAATGAAACATCAGAAATTGATAGAAGCAATTGCTCCTCTAGGAAAGGAAAAAGATTTGCACATGAACAGTCGAGACACGTGAATAACAGTATAAAACAAGTCAAGGGTATGGAAGGTGTCTTATTCTCTTATAGTTAGATTGTATGTTCGGTTAAACTCAACTCAGCAATGTATATCACAAGATCAGGGAAAAACAATGAGAAGTAAACTAACCCAAATAAAGCCTGACCTGGGCATGGCTGAGAACATGTTTCAAGTGCTCTGTTCGGACACCTGGTAATGCAAGAAGGCAGAGGTTAACTGCCAACTGGACCTCACCCACTATGTGAAGCCTATGACGAAGGAGTAAATCGTAGTTGCGGTGAATGCTTCCACCTAGCGTATTTTCAATAGGAAGAACTGCTTTATCAGCCAGCCAGAGCTCAACAGCCTGAAAATGAAATTCAAGAACAAAGAAAGCAGGGACTAATTTAACTTAGCAGAGGAGCCTTCTGGATACAGTACAAACCAAATGATTTGATTTCTTTTGCGCAGCATTTGAACAGGAAAATCCATTTTTTAGAATTCATTTGGTACCAAAAAGGGAGTTACTACACTTTATTGACTCGTTATGAAATAGTATTAATTAATATACGCAGAGATATGGCGGAAGTAAATGGAGTCTACTCAAATATTTTGAAATTTACGATGGAATCATCGGGTTTTTCTAAATCTGGCTTACAGGCTGTTAGAGTAAGATCTCCAACCTTGAATGCATCTTCAAACTCGTCGCAAGGAACAGTTTCACATTCAGGATAGGCTTTGAGTGCAGCATCCTCACTGTAGGCACCTGGTAGCCCCTGCATCGTGTATCGGATAACAAGTAAATAAATGGCAAGAACTTAAAGCAAAACCAGAGACTTTACCCATGTGCCTTTCTATGTTGTAGTGTAAAAAAATTTTCTATTTTGCTGAGCATTGCCAGCTTGAAATTCTAATGCAATACAGTACCCTAAATGATATCCGCACTTTTGTTCCATCATTTGGAGATGAAGAAAGAGTTAATGGCCCTGCAATTGCAGATTATAGAAAATGAAAGTGAGAAAACTTATGAGTTATTAAACAAAATCAGCCAAAATCCAGATGCAAAAGACAGCTTAAGCAAATCCATCAGAAGTGATTCAAACAAATACAAAGAGAACTTAGGCATATTGGTCTGCCATGAAAGGGAACAGAAAAAGAAATAGGCAACTCACTACTAGATTGGAGAAGGTTACAAACAGGTTACTTGTAATCATATAGCTACGATATGGACATATGGAACTAAGATTCTAACTTAAACTGGCATTTCTATATCTATTGCACAGATGATTTATTACTCATTTTCAACTGGTTAAAAACATCAACAACTCTAAAACTGATAACATGGGATTGCTTGAGCTGACATTCCATTATACCAAAAAAGTAGGTGTTCCACCTATAGGCATTCCTAAAGCAGGCATATATTGATGGACAACATATATAACATTGCCATATCTTCCTCTTATGGCATCAAACCATTATTACTGCAAAATCAGGTAAAGAGATTCTATTTTTATATCGGACAAATGAAACGTTGAATATGGCCAATGGGTAAGAGCACTTTTCGGTTGCACTATGCCACCACTTGTTCCATCAACTCACTGTAAAGTCCCTTGGTTTTGCAAGTCAACAAGGCATATGATAACGACACGGTGCAAATAAAAGTAGATGGACAAGCCACATGGCGTGTCCCGGCAGGTACGGCAACCACTCACCTGTATCGTTCCTTCATAGCCGGGCACCAAAACCGATCGTGTAAAATAACTACCACCGGCAATATGTGGAAAACAAGGTAGAAAATTCAGAAAAAAAGAAGAAAAATAACCTCTCTTGGAGACCCTAAAACATTATCTTTAACAGGTGACACCTTATCAATTGGAACCAAGATAATGCACGCTAATCTAATATTACATCTTGTATCTACTTCCAAGTTGAATCATATCCTTCTCACTATACAATATTAGGACATACGATTTTGTTCTCCATTCACTCATGAGCGTTACACTGACAAACCTAACCCAGGCTGCATGCCCGATATTCAGCAAGCACTGCGAAATTCACCTATGCTATATATACTTTATTAATTAGCCATCTAGCACTCTTGATGCAAACGGAAAATCCATCAAGGTTACACTATCGGGCATGCAGCCCAAGCTTTTAAATTGCACCAAACAACTCAAAAAAACAATTTAGAGTAAGATACCTCGTAAAAGGCAATCCTGCTTTCTTTCTGGTGCACGATTAACTGACTACGTCCCCAACCTACTATGTGAAATCCATTATCGCATGAATACAAAATCCTAGCTAAAAAAACAGTAAACCACCAATGTTGTACTTCTTTTATCCACATAAGCCCAATCCTTTGTTTGCAAGTCGGATTCACACCCGCAAAACTCCCATTGGAAAGAAAATATTTGAGATATCAATTATCAAAAGTACGGCGTTCCACTGGATATTATGAAGCTAACAATATTCTTATTTCTTTCTCCTTTTGATTCTTGCAATGGGACAAGTTTGCTACTCTATGAACATACTTATTATACTTCCAGCACGCGCAGGGTATGTAAAAGTGCGGGAGCTGTAAAACCTGTGTTACAATATTAATACAACCCAAGCGTTAAACTTGATGTGATTAGAAAACCCACTTGGAAGAGAGGAGCTCGAGTCTTTCTGCAGCTTCCTGGACCCATTTCCTTCTGTCTGATCAACCAATCGCTGCAATTCAGCCGCTGAATTTGAATTTGAAGAGCTCTCACCGTCAACAGATCGTATCGGCGATAAACCTGAAAACACACCACAACAATCCCACTTGCGACCTTTCTCCTTGTCTCTCACCCAATAAAATGCAAACCCAGAACGCTTAAAACCCAAATCTCCATAACCCAGATGAGGAACAGCACATCCCACCTTAACCTTAACAACACCCTCTAAAGCCATCACGAATAATTACTGCAAGAAAATTTCATATGGGTATTTCTTTTTTTTCCTCGAAAAAATGTGTTATTTATATGGAAGTGGAAAGCAAAAGTGGTGTTAGGAGTGGAAGAGTTGGTTGAGGACTTTGGTCGAACAGGTGAGGCGCACGGAGAAACGGGAGTAGGTGAAGAGGTCGTTTTCGACGCGTGTGAATAGTGATTGGCTTCTTCCAACAACAATGGTGACGAGTGATGACTAATGACGACTTGACGAGTGTTGTATTTTTCGTGCAGATTTGAATATAGATGCCCCATGGTGAAGGTGACGACGATTCAAACAAGGAATCAACTACTCTCGTTTTATTATAATATTCGCAATGTAATAATTAAAATCAAAAGATTTTAGTAATGTGTGTTTAAAAAGTGCTCACATTGTAATAATTAAAATTAGCAACCTCTTAACCAATAATTAAATTTGAGTATTTCAATAATTAAAAGTAACAATGTAGGATTTTACATTGTTAACTTTAACAATCTTTTAAATGAATAATCAAAAGTTGACGTAACAAATTTTGATTATTCAGTTTTAATTATTACGTTGCGGATGCTCTTAGCCCATTTGCAAACTAGCCCTAAAAAAATTGAGAGCGCATTGTTTTTTAAAAGTGATAAAAGTACTTTAAAAAGTTAAAGATAAATTATAGTATTTAACACCTTTGGAAAATTAGGGTCTATTTTAGCTAAATAAGTGAAGTGGTTTTTTTTTATTAAATTTTTTTCCGCATTTATTGATTTTGTATTAAATTTTCTGTAGATTATTAGTTTGTATCTATGGAAGAAATCGGAAAAGTAAAAATTTGTTGTCCAAACTCAATTTTTTTTAATAAAACCAAAAATTAGATTTATATTCACGAATTATATGAAATTTCGACTTTCTCTTATTTTAAAAATAGAGTATACAATTTGATGAAGTCTTTATCGGTGTATCATGTTTGGTATGAATCATTTATTTATTTGTCCAGAAATAAACGGATAGAATATTTAAACGAGAATGAGTCAATCTCACTAGACGGTTTTTGCGCCCACCAAACCAAACCATTGCTTCAATCTTTGGGGAATGAGAATAACTTATACTATTATTGTACATTGCATCAAAACTTAGATTTCCTCCCAAATGGATAACATTCATAATTCTTTGTCGTCACATTTGGGACGAAATTTGTTTTCCTTGCTAGCAGAGGCAAGACATGGTCAAGCGGACAACTTATGAGAGAGAAAGAGAGAGAGATAGATTCGAACGAGAGAGAGAGAGACGTGGGGTTGTGTAGCTTGAGGTGTTAATGTGGTCAGTGGGGTTGGTGGAGTAGTAATTGGTACGTAGTAGTTGAAAATTAACTGAGGTATAAATTTATTTGCTTAATTTTTATGTATGCATTATGTAAGCATGAGAAGAGTGGGGAAATCCCCAAGAGAAAACTGCCATGCGGCCATCGGTTTTGGTGCTTGAGATGGTTTATGTTCGGTTGGTCTAATTAGGGATTTTCATACGAAGTTCTTGATGAAAAAATTCACATATCCTATGGCCACAATCGTCATTTGAGGTACCGGAAGCATACAATGCATTCTAAGAGCATTCCCATCGTAAAAAGTAAATGGGTGTAGATAAGCAAATTTAACAATAAAATTCAAAAAATATCCTCACATTATAATAAGTAAAGTTATAAGTTTTTTAGCAAATAACCAAATTTTACTCATTCCATAACCAAACTTTTAACAATTTATACCAAGGCTCCGTTCAGTTGTCGAGAAAGTTGTGTGGGAAATTGGTTTCTAGAAAAAATGAAGTGAGGTGAACTAAAAGAAAAAGAAAATTATTTTCCTGTGAGTGTTCATTTGACAAAAGAATTTTGCAAGAAAAATTAAGGTTTAGTTGTTCATTTGTCAGGAAAAAGAAACTTTCAGGAAAATTTTGTGAGTATTCACTCATTTTCCTTTTCCCACGATGCAAACTACTGTGTTTTTTGCAGGATCACTTTTGTAGGAAAGTAATTCCTGCAGGAAAACTTAAATTGGTAAGTTCTAGAATTTTCCTGCCAACGGAACGGGGCCCAAGGGAACTGATTTCGCGCTCCAAGATTTACTGCAGGCGCTCCACCTTTTTGTTTTTATACTGTGATGTTGCTGGCAATATCAGTGTATATTTTGTTTTTACACTGTAATGTTGCCAGCAACATCACAATGTAAAAACAAAAAGGTGGAGCGCCTGTTGTAAATCTTGGAGCGCGAATATCAATTCCCTTATACCAATAACCAAAATTCAATAACCAAACTCAAAACTCAATAATTCAAAAACACCCCACATTGGAATCGTCTCATCGAGACGAATATTTTGGTGTGGTTGGGTGCGTGATTGAAACTTGTTTGTGATTGGACAAATGTGCATTGTGTATTGTGGGGGGGTTTGGTTAGGGATGAAAAAATAACTAATATGGAGGTAAAGATTGTTAAGTTTGCTGTTAGACTAAATGGATAATGATCAAATACTGACGTGACACATTTTGATTATTACCATTGCGGATGCTCTGAATCTCCAGAGTACATAATTTCTATTTATCATTCCCTTTTTGTACTCTCTTTGGTATCACTAATCTTATGATTGACTCCACTAATCGCATTATATTTGTAAGTGGTGGTACTCTTATCATATTTGTGTGGTCCATTAATTATATGGAACAGATTGGTATATGTGTAAATCCACTGGGTCCACATACTGACATACATATAGTATTATTTTTATTATACAGCCTGAGGACGTATGAAGTTTATTTTGACAACCTTGGTAATGCTTGACATGTTATTGAGATGGGCTGCATGGGTACGAGGCTTATGTTACTTGTTGTGATCGAGGTTAATTCAGTCAATTTAGTTGATTCGGTTGAAGTTTTGAATATCGTTTCCGTTATGTCCTTTATTGTTCTCATATTGTATACTTCCCGTGTAGTTTATGAGCATGATACGGAGCAAAATAGGGACGGTCGAAGTTGGAGTATTTGAAGAATTTTAATTATTGGAGATTATTGGAAAAATCATTTTTGCTGCTATTCTGAGATTATAGAACACCCCTGCAATTGTTGTAATTTTTTAGGCTTAGATGAGATAATGGGTCTGGAAGCGTATAAATACTGGGTATTTAATTTGAAGTTTTATTCTAGTAAAAGGCAGGTCGTTACAGTCACCGTAACTTTTTTTTGTTCTAGTGCAAATTAGTATTAAAATTTGTGAGAGCGATAATTAAAAATGCGAGTTCAGAGCAAAGATTGAAAACGGAAGTGAAGGGTCCTGTTGAAGGTTTATGTAACTTACAAGTGTATAATCTTGGTCGAATATTTTTTCGGTAGGCTTCTCTTCAGTGCTCTAAATTAATAAACGCTATTGCAAATTTTGGTGCTTGCTCTAATTTCTCCATTTACTTCCAACCGGGCAATTTACTTTGGTTGTTCTTTGTTTCAATCGAATTACCAGCTGATATTCAAAAAAATAAATAAAAAATGAAGTCGAACCAGGTACGTCCTAATGAACTACTAGCTGAAGGTGAATCGAAGTCTCAAGTTTTTTTTTTTTCTTTAATAACATCAAAAATTCATTTAAGAAGTCATATGGCATGTATAAAAGGAGTCCATAACAAAAATAAAGAAAAGAGCTAAAACCTACATCACTCAAACCGAAACATGATCGCACATGCACTGTAAAGCAGACCGAACATAATTGACTCCACTATGAGAAGATAAACAAGCTCCCCTAAAGTTTCAAGTTCACACGTGCGAATTTCAAATAAAAGAAATAGAGGAAAGATCCAAAACCTACCTCACAAACACCGGGAACATTATATATTGCAAAGTAGAATGAACATAATTCAGGTATATATAGTGGTAGCCAACAACGAGAAAATGAACAAGCTCCCTGAAGTCCCAAGTTCACGTATGCAAGTTTCAACCATATACTCCTACCAGAAATCTTTTGTTTTCTGTTTACACCATAATTTAGCAAATTAGTCAATATTGATCGACTAGGTCAGATCGTGACACGTGTCAACAGTATTCGGACTAGTTTGAGCATTATTTATGCATGTCAAAGAATCGAATGGACTGATCGACAATTAAAATTTGTTTTCATAACTTGAGATACATGTAAGATGGTGGAGAGCAAGCAGATCGTTGGTGAGACAGTCGATAAGGGCAGTTGAAAAAGGCGTGCACAATATGACAATAACTACCAGTCTCAGAACGTGGAGAAAGAAGAGGAAGGACAAAAGAAGTAACTGCTTGATTCAAATTTAAAAAGGGAACTTTGTCAAGTTTGAATTTCAAGTCGAGAAGACAGCCTATAAATATAAAAATAGAAGACATTTAGAACCCCTACGCAATTGTCCAAATGCTTCTACTTTTTATCTGTACTTTACTTTTCTTGCTCCAGGAGTAACTTATAATGTAACCGTCTACTCGACTGTGTTTACATTGTCGATCGACTTCTACTTTGAAGAATAATAAAGTCCATTTGTTATTCTTCTTCCATTTCCATTCACTTCATTACGTTTGCTTCCAGAGAAGTTCTGAAATACGACAATGAACTAAATTCCACCATTACAAACATCCACATTTCAATACGTCAAATATTTCTCTGTCGATCATTGTCGATCATCAACAGCAAGTAAAACAAAAGACATCATTTTCCCATCTCTTTTCCAACCCTTCGCAGCAAAATTCCCCAAGCCTTCTCAAGTTTTTGAACTACTCTCCGTCTTCTCGATCGATCCCTATAAATCAAACGTTGAAATTAATCAATAAAGAGTACAAGTCACTGACTTTTGCAGTCAGCGCGCGGAGAAACTTTTGCAAAGGTAGCTTGGGATTCTACCTACCAACCTAACCCAAGAATTTTTCCAAGGAGTGTATTTATACATAATTACTTCCAGATTGGTATGGAAAGAATTTTGTTTCGTGACCAATTGACCATTTATCCGCAACAATTTTGTTTACTCTTACGAGAGTATGCTCATTTTTAAATCCCATCTAGATGAAGACATTAATTACCGAAACCCAATTCAGCTGCATTTTTGCATGATTTTCCTAACAAATGAATTTTGACATAATATGAAAGATTTGATCGAAGTGAGAAAAGCAATGAGCATATATACCCTTGCTGAGGGTGAACAAAATTATTTACCCATTCCAAGGGAGATAGATAGTAAAGTCCTACTCTAAATTTAGCTATAGTTGCACATATGACAAGTAGAATTAATACTTAATAGTCGATTGCAACAAATTCACTTCAAAGATTTCTTCAAACTTTAAGTTTCTTTTTTTAATATTTTTGTGGCTTTAAGGGAATCAATTTTAGCATAAATATTACTTACTTCACTAATCATAAATAGTAAATTAATTAGATAGTGTGACAATTTGAAATCCATTTTTCAATCTTCAAACTTGAGAGGAGAGAAGGTACACCAAAATGGTGCAGAAAAAATTTGCTACTTTTCCCAAAGAGCCTTTTGCTAAGGCCCCGTTCAGTTGCAAGAAAAAGAAGAGAAAGAATACAAAAATCAACTTACATTTAGTTTTCTATGTGTTCAGTCATAGGAAAATTGTATAACCCACAACTTCAAATTTTCCATGGTAAAACACTTTCCTACGAAATGTGAAAACTTTTTATGTCCATCGATCTCAAAACACTTGCTCATCTAATTGGTACCAAAACATGGCATAAAATTGTGGAGTTTTTTACATTTTATGCCATGTTTGGTACCATTAGATGGGCAAGAGATTAATAATTTTTTTGATTTTTGTCAGGCTCCTTACGGGTCCTACAAAATGTTCAAACTGCAAATTTTTGTTAAAATGTCTATTTATGGGTTTCTGAAAAAAATTAGCACAATCCGATAATGGTAATGACCGTTTCAGATTTCAGAATTCGTAAGGTACCCTATAAATCCTAAAACAGCTCTTACCGATATCAGATTGAGCTAATTTTTTACAGAAACCCATAAAAAATATTTTAAAATTAATAATTTGCGGTTTGAATCATCTTATAGAACCCATAATGGATTGCACAAAAATTAAAAAAAAATATTAATTTCTTGCCCATTTAAAGCTACCAAGCTTGACATAAAAGCATAAATTAAAGGGTCAAAGGTGAGTGGATAGCAAAATGGTGTAGTTTTGGGTTACTACACCCATGTGGTGAGTTGGGTTGCCGCTCCGAGAAATTTTTCGATGCCAAGTGGGTATATTCCATGTTGTACCAGCTCGGCATATTCGGTGTCATCCAATATACTTTTGGACGGCTCGGATTGAAACTCTCTCTCCTCTTAACGCAACACTTTCTCTCTCTTTTTTTCTCTTTCCAAATCTGAGACGTCCAAAAATGAAATTGACAACTCGGATGCGCCGATGGGACACTCGCTCGGCACTGAAATTTTTTCCCTCGCTCCATCAAAAATGACATCACATGATGAAACTACTCCCTCTCTGACCTTTTATACTGTAAATGGTAGGAATCTAACGGCCAACGTAGCATGGGACCTACAATGCTGTCTGCATTTGGTGTTCAATAGGGACTCCGAACTCATGTCCATACTCTTTTATCATCGAAAACACAACAAAACCCAGTTTGAACTCTCTCTCTCTCTCTCTCTCTCTCTGTGAAGCTGAGCATCGATCTCATGGGCTTAATGATCAGAAGATGAGTCGAATATGGGAGGTTCAACTGAGGTGGAAGGGTGTCAAATTAGAGGAGGTATTCACGCGCCTCAATCTGAATACACGGTTAGATCGATGAAAACGGGAAAATTAGCCATGTAATTGGATTGAGCCGCGTCAATATCTCCTTTTTCCATCTCTCACCCTTCAATTTCTTGGTATGAATTTCGGCTTCCTCATTGTACGTGTTACTTTTATTGCTCTTTCGATCTCTTTGCCACCTTCCTTTTAGCTTTAGGTGCAGATGGATCATGAAGATCACACAATTGATTCTTCTGACAGATCAATGGATAGGGTCTCTCTATATTCTTACAAGTATGGCATGATTTGTTATATCGCAAAGTTATGCGATAAAAGTTACGTACTAGAATTCAATTTAGGTGAACGGATTTATCAGGTACATATATACCGTATGCATCCAAAAGGAGCGTGTATTTTAGGCTTTTAGCATCACGTTATATATACATATACGAAAGCATGAAAAAATATTTATAGGCAGACATATATACTGATCCATTTCTCCCAGATTGCTAGTCCCCTCTCTACGAAGAGTACTCGTAGTTTGAATATAATGTAAAGTATTGTCTGTGCGTAATTTTTTGAATATCTTTGACTTGATCGAACCACTTGACGAGCTCTTCAATCCGGTTCAAATAAATTCAATGAATTATGCATTTACTTTTTAATCTACAAATTGCAAAACCTTTAGTAGAGGCTCAGCAAGTTGGAACTGTGGGAGTATATAGGAGTATGATCTCTAAAAGCCAAATCTGTATCATT
>BPLS01000193.1:53586-118085 GCA_019656275.1 Rhododendron kiyosumense | reverse complement strand
CTCTCTCTCTCTCTTCATTTTAGGATCAGTTCCACAAGAAAACTTTTTGTTGTAATCAGTTCATGTATTGTAGTTGACGCTGACAAAAGAACTCTCACTTCAATGTACACCTGGGAGTTGAGGCTGTTCGTTGATTCAAGGGGAAATTACAAATCAAAGGTGCGGACAAGGAAGGAATTGAATAAATACCGGTTCAGAGCACTGGAATTTCGAAATTATTATACCTTGCTATGGATGCGGACCGTGCACAAACTAGCACACGGGGCCTACTCCAGGTTCCGCAAAGATAATTCAAAATCTGAATGAAAAAAAAAATGAAAGATTAGATCAAATACCTACGCATAGCGAATTGAGCTAATTTTTCGCGGGCCTGCTGGAAAAATTATTAAACTACTCAAATTACCTGTGCAGACTCAAAGTGAGCCTCGTGTGCCGAGGTGTGCACAGTCGGTGCACACCCGGTCGTCCAAAGGATTTCCGTTACTAAAAACATGGCATCCCCATAACTAATAACCAATACACGTACGGTACCATTTTGATTCTGTCAATATCCAATACCTCCCATCGAAACAATCAATGTGATGCAAAAATTTGACACAAATTTAGTAAAAATTAAAAAAAAAAATTAATTAAGAAGACCGTGTCAAAAAATCCAAGAAAAATTAGGCTGAATGGCGGCAATGGCCCTTGAAGCTGATGGCTAGCCCTACCCGGCGCTGTCCCATCCCCTACCTAATATTCCATGTTCTTACAAGACGCCCAAAGCCTATGCCAGAAGGTTACTGGGAATATATGGGCTTGATCTGCCCCAAGGCCCAAACCGATTACTTATGTTCATTCTGTATTTATTTTTATTTTTTTTTGATAGGCAAATATAATTTCATTTATCATGACAAAATCGGGATACAAAATGAAATTCATTCTGCAATTACGCCTTACTAGTCAAGGATTGGGTGGTGATCACGAGTTTTCTTTTTTCATTTCTTTCTTTCCTCCATTTGATTTAGTAGATGATTTTTTCTTTTGAACAGCTTGATTTAGTAGAAGATAGCTAGTAAAGCATGATATATATGACTGCAAGAGATACTAATTCCCAAATGTTTTCCCTTGTACTCGTTTGAGATAAATTTAATGCGATCTACTTACAATGAGGATGCTTTCGGCTAAGAAACTCCAAATTAATAGTTAAGTGTCCGAATGGTAGTTAGAACACACAACATACAATGTAGTTGATGCAATTTATAAAGCCCCCCGTGGCTTCGACACTCATAAACAACTAAACAAGTGAAGCTTAAATAATACTATATTTTTAAAACTCGTTTAAGTTCAAAAACTAAGCTTTTGATCAATCTATTACTCGGCTCGCTCGACGTGTTTATCAAACCCATAACACCACCCTTGTTATTACACAGTGCATGTAGAGGCACATGCATTATCTGGGTTGTAACTTGTAAGCATGCAAAAATGAAGACAAAAACGTGTTTTGAGTAATATAATAATTATCAATTCTATCTAGTGTACAAAATTAATGTTTGAAGATTAGCATGTTCCTCTTAGAAAAAGGTATGTATATTGCCAGTTGCCATACTCTTCTGGATATATCTTCACTTTCACTCCAAAAGCATAAGAGTTCTACTTGGAAAAGAAGACCTCTTGAGCCTAAGAGTCAAAGACATCGTGACAAAGTGTGGCACAAGAAATGCCAGCCGAGGGCTATTTGTTTTCTTTTCTTTATTTTATTATCAGCAAAAATAATTTTATTTGTTTTCCATTTGCTTACGTAACTTCATGATAATGTAGAAAGAAAAAAAGATTATCAAAAAGCGTGGTATATATATGTCACTATATGGAACGTGAGGCATGTTTGCTTGGTCATTTTATAAATTAAAGCCAAATGAGCGATGGGTTGTGTGAACCTTTTTTATGTGCTGATGATAACAGAAGACCAAAAAAAAAGGGTATCCGGTTTGGGTTAAGCTCGCTTCCATACTCCACCAAACTCAACTATTTTGAGTCCATCTAAGACCCAAAAAAGAAATTCAAGCCATTCCTCTCGTAACTCTTGCATTCAAGAATATGTGAGCGAAAAATCATCTTGAAAATTCAAGCCGTTCCTCTCGTAACTCTTGCATTCAAGAATATGTGAGCGAAAAATCATCTTGATGGAAAATCGATACCAATATGAATAAATCCATTAAAGTTGACAACTTCAATTCGAAATCATATTCACACACGCATATTTATGAATGCGAGAAGGACGAGATGAACGGTTTCGATCTTTTCTATGGGCACAGGAGGGAGTCAGAATAATTGAGTTTGATAGGGAATGGATGATTAGGGCATAATACTTCCTTACTTTATGAACGTAATATTTTGTTGTCACATAAAAGTTCTTCTAGCCTTATAAAGTCTTTATTATTTTATCCAAGGATTTTTATATAAACCAAAAAAAGCTAGGAAAGCATTTATTTAAATTTGGGAGTGTGAAAGTGATTGAGAACACGTAAAGGAGAAAAAATTGAAGGCAAAACCCAAGCTGACGGCATTGTCTCACTTTAGAAGCTAACTAAATACGGGTGCCTCCAAAAATAGCTGCTGCTACTTTTAGCGAGATTCCGGAGAAAAGAAAACGGGGTACTCCACACCCTGTAGTGCACCTTGTAGTGCGGCAGCGTCTGATTAGCCAATCGTCAATCTCGACAATCAATGATTCAGATATGTTTGTCAACTTTTACAGGTAAAAATTAATTTGACCAATAAGAGTGCTTTAGCATTTTGAATTATCGATTGCGAAAACAGATGGTCAGATGCCGCACTACAGGCTGCACTGGTGTGCAATTTTCCGAATTGCAAGGCATGACGCTAGCTAGCTATTTGGATTCTGACAGCGTTACTGAGGATCGATAAAATTTCTTTGTTTGAAAATGGAAATTATGACAGCTGTTGTATGCGAGGAATCGCAGATGAAAATTTTGCATAGGACGAAAATAATTTGGTTTTCTTGGACACATATGCGAAAGACATCCAACGCGCTAGACCGGTTATAGAGCAGAAAGTATTCTCTTTGCGCCTATTATTAGGTTCACTTCGGATGCGACTTGTTGATGTGAATCGTTTATCTTTTTTTTTCTTGTCGAGTAGGTGACACTTTATAAAGTTTAGGTTGATCAGACACTCTTAGTCATGTGATCAAAGCACATTTGCTTTACAATTTATTTTGTGATTTCTTGCTGTTACATTTTCAAGCCAAAATGTATTCTGATTACATGACTTGTTTAAGAATTCACTTTCTAGTCTTTATTCAGAAGAAATTAAACACCGCAGATTTAGCATCAACTAAAAAAGTTCTGTATACTTGGAAGAACTTCACAAACAACAGAAAAAAAACACAACATGAACTTCGCACATTGTCTAACCAACAAAAAGGGTACTCGTTGGATGGAAGAACTAATACGTGTTCCGATTTTATTATCAGAACTCTAATTCAATGATCGTTACAACGACAGAATTGAAAGCCACCCGGAGATAGCTAGGGAAGTACAAGTTCCCCTATACTTGATCTATTTTGATTGAATAATTCTTCACCGAGTCCTTTAGCATATCCCGGGCATGTTGTTCCAACAGCCCGAACCCAGACTCCAATCAGGGCTTGCTGTTGCCGGGGCAGTTTTGCCAGGCGTGTGTGAACCGTCGGGTGAATCCTCGATTACAGAATCTCCATATTCCTTCATATTTGATGGTTTTCCATTCGAATTGTCTGCACTTGCATCATACCAAGGAGGAACTGGATCAGTCAATGGGAAGCTGTTGAACAGGCTGGAAAAATCATCCTCACTGTGATCCATCTCTTCTATTAATATTGGTTCCTTTTCCTTCATCCCTGTGTGACCAAAAATTAATTGCACAATTAGGTTTAATGAACAAATTAAAATTCTATACGGTCCAATAAATTAACCAACGACGGCATTACAACAATCATCCACTATCTTTACACGATGATTAACACATGTGACCGTGACATTTTTTTATCTTTTTTATCTTATCAGCAAAGGAGAACTTCACTATCTCAAAGATAATAAACTATGAGTTCGAGTACAATAGGGAAAGAGATGCATCGGGAGAGCTTCGAAGAGTGCAATGACTTTCGTGATGCTGCTTCTTGCTGCAGACAAAAATTCAAACCACCCCTCCTCCTCATTTGTGACTATAATTAATTAACTTCATCCATTTAGGTAAGCATAAGTTCATGATATCGAATAAAATCCAACATTGAAAGGACTACTTTGTGATTCACATTTTGAGCTAGTTTCTCTGCCTATAATTCACATTTCATCAATGACGAAAATGATTCGAAAACCTGCTTAACCACTAGCAACAAGTAGTTCAAAAAATGAGGGCAAGGTTAACAGTAATTGCACTAACTCTACCATTGAAAATAAGCCAACTGACCAACAGATGAGTTTGCAGAGCTCGAATCGTTGAAGAAATTGCCAGCATCCTCCTCCGTCAACCCATCAGGCTGGAAACTACTATGTGCCCCAAATGAAACTTCATTCCTCAAATTTTCTGATTGAACCAAAGCGTTAGACTCCTCCAAAAGAGCATCCAGCAGGCCACTATTGGCCGCTGCCTGATCAGGTGCGTCGCCTGTTGTCCCTATCACGGTGTAATCACCGCCGCAAGTAGTCCCGGAAGTAGCCGGTGTGGGCATTGCCACCGCCGGAGATTGGATTGAAGGGAGCTCTGTTTCGTTACAGGGCGGGTAAATCGCAAACGGGTTGATCTCAAAATCATCGGGCCGGAATTGGAATACCGGGTTTTGGTACGGTGGCAAAAATTCTGTCTTGATCAAGCTCTGATTGAACAAGGTTGAGGGAGAGAACGAAGATGATTGTGGCAAAGAAAAGTTTCGACCACTTCTTTCGATGTTGCGAAAAAACGCGAATTGTTGGCTGGGATTGGAGAGGAACGAGGAACTACTAGGACAGGGTGGTTGCGACAGATTCGGAATTGTGGGGAAATTTGTGATTGGATCAAGGAGGGGGTGAGAGGGATTGAATTTCGATTTGTGGTAATTTCTATGTTGGTGGAGTTGAGGATACCGATCGTATTGTTGTTGTTGAATATCGTCGGGGTATATGGGCAAACCGGCACGTTGGTGTCTCTTGACTCGGGTATTCCAGTAGTTCTTTATCTCGTTGTCTGTTCTACCGGGAAGCTACACACCAAGAAAGAAAGAAAGGAAAAAAAAAAAAAAACTAATGATGATTGAGACATAGATTAAAAAAGTACAGACAAATACAGAGGAAACTGGAGAGACTTCTAATAAAAGCCTTTTATTTGCTCTTCTTCGATGAAAGTTTTGATTTTCTTTTTTCTAGATAGTGGATCCTAATTTTTGGCGTAATTCTTCTTGTGACGATCATTAACCTATGATAACAACATACAGTACTGCCTTTCTTAAAATCCATCTCTTAACAAGTTTAATAATGAGCATAACGATCCTATTGTTCGGATGGAGAGACAAAAACTATAATTGGCTTTCCAGGTAGTAATTTCCAAACGAACAATTTCGACCAAGAGGGAGAGAGGGAGAGAACCTGAGAGGCCATGCGAGCCCATTTGTTACCAAGCTGGGCGTGGAGCTCAATAATGAGCCTCTCTTCTTCGGCAGAAAACGAACCCTTCTTCAAATTAGGCCTCAGATGATTAGCCCATCTCAGCCTACAACTCTTCCCACACCTCAACAGCCCGCAGTTCCTCTGGACCGCATTCCAATTCCCTTCCCCGTTCTTCCTCACGTACTCCACCAACATCGCGTCCTCCGCAGTCGTCCACGGCCCTTTCTTCACCCCCTTCCTCGACCCACCACCCTCCTCCCTCGATCCGCTGCTGCTGCTAGCCACCATCTTTACTCCTTATGTTTTTTCCTTTTTTCTGAATGAAAAATGTTGGCTTTGTGATAATTGTATGGGTAGGTGGTTTTTACCAAGAAAATAAATATTGAACCAATAAATCAAACCACGACAACGCGCCGAAATTGTTACGTTTATCGTATATATCTGCTTTGGTGTTACTTAGTGTTCTTTTTATGGGTTTTTAAAGAGAATCATACGAATTATATCATAATTGAGTTATGATATATGAACTCTCTTCTCTCCCGATTGGGAGAGATCGATGGAGAAAGGAGAGGTGGAGGGTTAGACAAAGGAGAGGTATTGTTTTTCCCCTGTTAATGATTTTTTTTAAAATTGTTGTTGACAAACAGAAAATGGGAGCGAGAAGGTGGAGAAATGGAGAGGAGATGTGAGAGAGAGAGAGAGAGAGAGAGAGAGAGAGAGAGAGAGAGAGAGAGAGGAAAGAGAACCCACAAGAGTTTTCTGCGGATTTTAATGGGTGTGAGCTTATATTCCGCTCCGACTTGCATGCCGTCATTTTATTTTGTCAAAATATATCACCAGATTTTTTATCCTTTTCTCTTTCTTTTTTTTTTTTTTGAAGTGCCGATTAATTTATAAATACGTGCTAGATTATTATGCGGGTTAACTTTCTGTTCGTAGGAGTGGAATCCTAGACGGCTGTACCTCACCACACAAAGAATGGCAACAAAACCACTAGATCAAGCCCCATGATCTATCGGATCTCGTTGTTTGTGATACAATTCGGATATATGTAGCTATGTTTTTAATACTACTATTAGTGACTTAGCACCGTGCTCCACATGTAATATCGTGCTCGTTGGATTTATTCGTGTGCGTACGTACATTTATTGTATTTTGTTGAGGTATACTATCTAATTATTAACAAATTTAAGTGGATTTTGTTCATTTTGGCTTCATGTTATCGATCCAGTTCGCGCAAATATTACTAAAGAAAAATCAAATTGCATTTCAAAAAATATAAAAATAAATTAATTAATGCATTTTCTAAACCCAAGGGGTTTTCAAGTTATAGTGGAGCCGCCCATGTCAATCTCTTTTCTCCTTATCTCTGTCACACTGCCATGGAAATATAGATGGGTACAAATTTTAGCAAATATATTTGAACTGATTTTCACGCTCGCGCTCCACTTTTACTGATGGTGCTTACAAAGTGGAGCGCCATCAGTAAAAAGTTGAGTGTGAATATCAATTTCCATTATGATCTTAGTAGTCATTCTATAATTTGTAGAGTTAAAAATGTAGTTTTTTTTGGCTCGTTTTGGACTTCTCAGTCTCCAAGGTATGGACCAAGGTCTTGGTGGTCCAAACCAGCGCTTGTATGCGTTTTCTGGAGCGATCTGTTTTTTTTCCTGTTCGGACCAGCGCATACCGTGGTCCAAACCACAACGACAGGGCAATGGATTCTGGAATCTTCGTCCGGACCACGGTATAAGGTGGTCCAAACCAGCGTGCGCGTTTCAGCCGATTTTGGTTATATTCTGGACTTCCCAAAAATTGATTTTGGAGTTTCCTGTTTTATTTTGGACTCTATATGCAAAGGAAACATAATCTGGCAAGGATTCTAGCTTTAGGAAGCAATCTGTTGCTATAAATATAACCTTGCTCTCTCATTAGGGTTTTGGACTTTGTGAGTGAATCCCTTTGAGAGGCCCCTGGGGGGTCTCATATGGTTGCCCCTTCTATGGTGGGTTCTGTAGGCCTCAGGCCATCTGGAAGTTTTAGCAATTCTTTCTGGAAGATCATCTGTTTCAGCAATTCTTTTTGGTTGAAATCGTAGGGTTTCGTGAGAATCATCTGTTTCTGTATGACGTCCGGTCACGTCTGTGGAACTCTGTTGTCCCTTGGTTAAAAACCCTAGAGGTTTTTTATTTGGTAAGAAAACTTGTATTTTGGGATTGGTGAGAGTCTCTTTGTAAGGGCTTTGTTTGTTTGTCACCATTGTAGAGCATCATTCTCTTCACATAGTGGAATCGTCTCTCATTCACTTACCCGTGGAGTAGGTTTACATCCGTAAGCCAAATCACGTATATCTTGGTCTCTCATATTCGTTTTCTTTGTTTGGTTTGATTTCTTCGTTAGTATTTTGCATATGTTTGGTTTGGTTATTTTTCCAATATCATAACCATCAATGATCGTCAGGTTGCAGTTAGGTCCTTCAGGGGTCCGCCGCACAACAAAAAATTCTATAACACGCGGAAATGTCCAAGCACAAATTTGATGTGTCAAAGCTTTCAATGGTAAAGATCATTTTTTTCAAGTACAATCTATTTCTTCAAATTAAAATCCTCACACTGCCATTGCCAGATTCAATAGGAATATTTATGCACTTCTTTGTCATTGGATAGAGCTCGTATATGCGTTCAGGTATAGATCTATAGATGCATCTATACATTGGCATACTCTCTCTCTCTCTCATACACACATAGTTGAAAAGTAGAGTACCCCATAATATAGTCTCAGAGTGCCAAAAATAAAACCAAATGTGCACAAAACCCAGATCCCGAACTCAAAAAAACACACGAAAATGTTGAAGAAGATTGAAGAAATACAATGAGGTTGTGCTTTGCAAGTGAATGTCGTTCCCATTGGCTTTGTTTGTACTAATAAATTTCATTTTAGGGACCACTTATTGAATCATAACGAATTCGTTACATGTGCAAACTTTTGTTTCAATACTTATTTATATAGGGCTAGTATTTTATTAACGATTTTTTACTTTTTGGTTGATACAACGTGGTATTTATGTAGTCGCACAATGTAAATTTATATATCTTGACATTCTTCTCGTTTACTTTCAGCAAATTATTTGTACCTACGGCACTTCGAACAAAAACCCTACATTGCTCAACTAAATCCATCGATGATCGCCATAGCCGATTCCTCGTTTTTTTTTTTTTTTTCTAAGCTACCCGATTCCTTTTGATGCATGGTTTAAGCATTATAGAGTGATGATCAAAACTTGATCTCTTACCAAAAATGAAAACAAAATTGCGCACAACAGTGCCATTGCCAGTTCCACCTACGTCATCAGCCAAAATTGCTGCTAAACATCCCCGATGGCCACTAATTCCTACTACAAAACAGGGATTTTTTTTTTCCTGCTTGTTAGAATAGTTAGATTGAAGAGGAGTTGAACTTCAGACCTCCTTACTCCTAACACCTGAGTGCACTCTCTGACACTATTGGATCAAACGTCTCTTGGTTACAAACTGAGAATGTCTTTCAAGTTTTTTTTGCAAATGAGACTGGGGGGAGATCTTTGTTTGGTACGTTTGAGTTTTGAGAGAGGTTCTTGAGGTAATGAGTGGATAAAGATAAATTGAGAAATTAAAGTGCTAAATTTAAGAAAAAAATTATTGAAGACCATGCGCAATAAAAGTGTTGATTTTAAGAGACTTAAAGCGAACACAATAACTTTACAAAAAGGGCATGAATTCTTAACGAGGGACCATGTGGTTTAAGTTTCTCCCTAGACGAAGATTATCTACTCCACAGGTTACCTAAGTGGATATAAGAAAGTTAACAAGAGTTTGTCCATAATTAAGTCGAATGTTCGAATCGAATGGAACGGAGACGGGCATTCCACACCTTGAAGCCACTGAAGGGTTTGCCGGTCATTAACTTCAAGCTCCGAAATTGGTCGAGGTGTGTGCAAGCTACACCGAACATCCGGTTATCAATTTTTTTTTTCTTAAGTGCTACAAATTAACATTGCCATTTGAAGAAGCTGAAATAAGCAGCAATGACAAAGGATCCGGTTACTCTGTAGTCAACTGTAGAGAAGGTTATGCGGTTTAATCTGAACCGTTCATCTTAATAATCAATTGTTCAAATTTGCTGAATCTTTTACCGGCAAAAATCTTTTATGACCGGTAATAGATTGAAAATAAATCTGAACCATTAAAAATACCATCCAACGATCACGATCACTTAAACCGCACCTCTATAATTCAAAACTGGACTGCAGATAAGCCAGATTCGTGACAAACCATGTCAAAAAAACTACTCCGTAATAGATCTTTTAGCGGAACCGACATCCTCTGCCCTACCCTCCTCCATAAACCCCAATAAATGAAGAATTAAATGCTCCAGATTAATTGTCTCCCTCCGTGAGCTTTTTTTAATTCTCACGAATCTTGTACCTTCTTTTTGACAAAACAATATTAAATAATTCCCCAACTTCCTCCTCTGTTTGTTGGGTAGTTGAAGAATTTAATGAACCTCTTTGAATGCCCACTCCTACCCATTTGCCTTTGCCTTTGCCTTTTGCCATTATCTCTCCTCTTCGTGTTTCTCATTTTCATAACCCACATTTCCTCTCCACCCCTTGTTCGAAGATCTCATTCTGTGATTTCTCAGTTCTTGGACATGGAGAATACAGGTGCTCTTTTCAGGTATGATCTTGATCAATAAGAAACACCTATATATTAAGAGCAAGTGAGGTTTATTTCCTTTTGCAGTGACCGAGTGTCCGGGCAGCTTGCGCGCAACTCATACTCCTTCAGTTCTTGAACTTTTGGTGTTTTGACATTATTTTTTAGGTGTAGGAAACGCCGGTTAAGGTTTTGATGAGGTCATGTTTGGAGACGCGATATTGGGGCGGTTCAATAAAAAAGCAGTGCTCTGGATATCGGAGCTCTATTTTTTGATTGAGCCGTGCCAATATCACTAGCCACTGATCTTAATCTTTAAATTAAGCACTTGTCCTCAGTCACGATCTCTAGGTACTCTCTCTCTCTCTCTAGATTATACTATTGTTTACCGGTACATGAGGATGAAATCTAACACGGATGAGCGGAACTAGGTAATACCACCCTAGTTCTTAACTTTTTTTAATAATTAATAAAAAGAAAAGTGCTTCTGAAATTTGTCCGGAACCGATACCGTCAACCATAATCTTAAGTAGTAGAGCCCCTTCCAAAGCTATTTCACACACATGATTGTTTCTGAGAAAAAACGAACAATGCTTGTCCAAACTTTTGACCATTGTTTGGTTCTGAAAAGGGAAAATCATAGGAGGGTTCTCATATTTCAAAAATGGGAGTAAAAAATAAATACCAGTACGTTTTCAAGGTTGATTTTTCAATACTTAAGCAACAAGCCAACAACTACAAGTCTTCAGTACACCTCTGTTTTCGTAAAGGGGTCAATTTTGACAACTCCATAAATTCAAACAGATTTACTCACGTCAGTTAAGTTGAATTCCTGTTCCTAAGGATTCTAAAAAATATAAGTACTTATTTGTAATTTTTAAATTTAAAAATAATATATTTATAAAAATAATTTTGATTTTTTTTGCACCGTTCAAAAGATCTGATTAAGATCTATCAAATAAGATTCATATTGTACAAATAAAATATTTCAATAAGTCCACTATTTTTAAAGTTAAAAATTGCAAATAAGTAGTATTTATTTTTTAAGAACCCTTTGGGCTGGCCGTTCTGCTAACTAGAATAAGTACTTATTTTTAAATAAACACTTATTTTTTTGAATAAAATGTATTGTATTGTGAGAGAATGAACTGTTCGTAAAGTGGAAAATAAATACATAAAATAAGAACATTAGCAAAACGAGGCTACTATTTTTGATCTGCAAAAATAAAATCTCATTAATCATAAATACCAAAAGAGGAAGGTAGTATTTGGTTGAGAGTTTAGTTTAGTTTAATTTTGGTAGTGGGTGGAGAGAGAAATAGAGTAATGATTAAAAATATGGGTAATGATTAGAGAGAGATAGAGAGAGATGAGAAAGTAATAATTGAAGAAATAGGGTAATGATTGGGGAAAAAAGTAGGGTGTTGATTAGTTTCCAAAACTAAAACTAAAAATAAATGGGAACCGAACAAAGCCGAAATCATTACCATAGGTACGTTAAGTTCATTCAAACTCAAATCACTTTGGGCCAGTTTGGTTGGGTTTTTAGGATTTGGACTCTAAATTATTACCCTACTCCAAAATTCACTCATCATTACCTCCATCATCAATCATTATTTTCCTTTTTATCTCTATCTCTCTCCTATAATTACCTCAATCATTACCTCTATCTCCCTACCCTAATCATTACAAATTCAAATCCAAATCCAAAATTCAAAATCCAAATCCAAAAACCCAAACACAAACAAACTCTTTATGTATTAGATGGGTCATGATAGATCATAATCTAGTGTGAATCATTTCAAATAAATCTTAATTCTCAAGTATGAGGATTAAATGAGTAATCAATGCCTTATTCACTTCACTACTCTACTCAAAAAATATTTCTCAATCCAATAATTACTCTCATTTCTCTCTCGTACTTTTCTATCGTTACATTCATCTCTCTCTCTCTCTCTCTCTCTCTCTCTCTCTACTTTTTACCTCTCACTTCACTCATTATCCAAAAATACTATTCAAATTACAAACCAAACAAAGCAGAAGTAATCACTAAGTCAGACCACATTAAGTAATCACCCAATAAGCCCACATTATTGACTATCGTACGATTAATTCGTACCCAAAATCCACTTATGTCACGCTATATTACTAATGCCACACCAAAATTTGCTAGTGCTGCACTAAAACTTACTAAAGGACATGTTGACAACTTTGTGAATAGACGAAGGGCATCAAAAGCCAACTAGCTAGAAAGCTTCTATTGAATATTCAGTAGCTACTCATTTGTATACAACAAAACAAAGCAGTACAAGAATGGGCAGTGGGAGAGCCTCTTGCTTACTGCTTTTGCAGCCATCCCTCTCCTCTCTACTAAAATGGAGAAGGTTTGCTTAGCGAGGCCTCTCTCTCTCCTCGATTCCCACCCTGTCGGTAGCGTATTTGTGCTCTATCCTACAGCAATGCAAAACATAAAAACATGTATAACATCCCATAAGTTACGATCCTTCCTGAGTTTGGAAGAAATGAAGGTGGTTTTTCCTCAAAAGGAAGCCGACCAAATAGCATTCTCGCCTTCCCCACACCGCCGATGGACTTCCTTAATCCTCTCAACCGATCGACAAATCCCACTGCAGCTCCAATCGAACGAAGCGACACATATATTCCCCGCCTGAGCCCTCCACTCGCAATCTGCAGCAACAAAATTTTGCTCTTACCAACATATATTTTGCTCCAACCCACAACTAAACTGAATTGTTTTTTGGGAGAAAATGACGGTACATGACGTGTTTTAATAATTAATACTCGCCAATGACATGCTGAGAATATTTGTTAATACTGAAAATGTCCTTAACGGGTATTAATTATCAAAACACGTTTTTTCCTATCATTTTCCCTTCTTTTTTTTCCCTTGCTAAAGCACTTGAAAGCTAGCCCAACCCTAAGGCTACGTTCAGTTGGCAGGAAAGTACAGGAAAGGATGGGAAAATCAATTTTCCCATAACTTTCCTAGTGTTCAGTTGGCAGGAAAATTTTAGGACTTACCAATTAGTTTTCCTACAGGAATTACTTTCCTGTAAAAGTGATCCTGCAAAAAACACAGGATTTTGCATCGCGGGAAAAGGAAAATGAGTGAACACTCACAAAATTTTCCCGAAAGTTTCTTTTTGCTGACAAATGAACAACTAAACCTTAATTTTTCTTGCAAAATTCTTTTGTCAAATGAACACTCACAGGAAAATAATTTTCTTTTTCTTTTACTTCACCTCACTTCACTTTTTCTGGGAATTAATTTCTCACACAACTTTCTCGACAACTGAACGGAGCCTAAGGCCCAAGAGGCTTGGCCATAGGCATCCACAAAAGTTCAATTTTTAGAGACATTCCAATATTTTTGCTATTTGAGTTTGAATAGGACTCTTTTTAAGTAAAAAAAATTCAGTGTCGAGCGGGTACCACATGGTGCCCGCTCGGCAATCCGAACTGTCCATTACGTGTTTGGACGACTCAGATTTGGAGAGAGAAAATGAGAGAGAAAGTGTTGGGATAAGAGGTCTCGTGTTTTAATCTGAGCCGTCTAAAAATGTATCGGACGGCTCGAGAGCGGATGCCACGTCGGCAATATCCGCTCGGCACTGAAAATTCCTCCTTTTTAAGCCCAATAGAATGAAAAAAATGCCCAATTAGAGGTAATAAGTTAATCCAACCCACCATCTCATAAGCCTGAGTGTCAAACCCACTAAATCCCCAAAATCATTTCCCCCAAATCAGTGAATAACACCTCTCAAAAATCGTTTCCCTCCAAACCCACCCCAAAAACATAATGATCTCGTATTTTGTGTTCATATGTAATGATTAGTAAAACTTTATATTGGTTTGGTTTTCTCGTATTGTAATTGTTGCTGTAAAAATTGTTAAGTATTAATTTTTTAAGAGCACACTTTTTTTATTAGACCTTAGGCACTAAAAACTCTTGGGTCGGCCCTTCTTGTAGACTATTTGTTGATTCAGATAACATTGAGTGTGGTTCTTGAAATTGAAAGCCCTGTATAACTAGATACAGGATTACTTTCCGTTGCCACTCTTCTTTAATCAGTATAGAGTTTGTGATCCACTATTAGATATGGAATTTTTTCATATTTTCGCTTTTACTTAGGTGACCTCAAATGTTATTTTGTATCCAAACTTTACCGGGTGGAGTTCCACAACATAGTCTCCTGTCATCTACATGATGCACATCAAGTCCGATGAACCAAGATCCAAGCGAAACATCCTCATTCGCATACTTGTGCAGTACGTGCCTGAAATAATTACGGACAGCAAACATCAGAAATACATCAAGATGTTAGAAAAACCCCTCAAATTCGCATATTGGTTTTCTGATGTTGCACTTTAACCCCTAGTGAGAGTGGAACTTAACTGGTTCATTGAGATATAAGTAGCCAGATCTTTTGAAATGGCATATAGTTGTCCTGTAGCATGACGAAAATACTTGTTTCCGGTCTCCCCAAATTTCCAATACTCTGGTTCATGGTACCTCACGCCCCTGCTCCAAAGAGTGCACCATTAAGAAACTCAAAGATCAAACAGTTTCTGACCATCAAGTTAATTGCAAGAACTTCAGAACAAAATGTTGGCTTACTTTTGAGCAAGGACAGGACCAGATTTCATACATCCAATATACAACCGTGGCTTTTTCCGGTATCTCGCCAATGTTTCTCCTAGTGTTGCTGGAAAAACAGCATGATATTAACCGATGTAATCATGTACCAGAACAAAATGAATTACCAGTGAACTAGCGAACCATCAACTAAGGTTAGTTACTAGTTAGACATACATAATATCATTCTCATGCTTTCATATCAAGCGCTAAATTACCTATATTTACATGAACATCATCATCAACTTTGACATAAAAATCTGCATCCCATAGAGCAACAGCTGCAGCAAAATACGTCTTCGTCTTGGCAGAAAGTTCGAGGTAGCCCTCAATGTGATCCTGCTCACACGATAACAGGAGTAAATGAGAGAAGTATATCCTTAAAAGTAAGCGTAGTTGTGCTGAAGAACAGGCAACAATAAAGTTACAAGAGAGTTGAAGAGACGAAGCATCACCAGCCTCAACAAATCACCATGCTTTCTGTCCTCTGCTTCGATAGCTCTGTCCAGTATACCTCCAACCGTGGCACTGATAATGAAGAAGCAGCAAACTATATCGTTCAGCATGTTTTAAAACTAAACTATATCCAATGTTGAATAGCCAAACTTTTAAGGCGAATTGGACTATCTTCCAAATAGTCCCTGCTTGTCCAATGTTAGGTAGTGGGATAGGAGGGTCAAGGGTGGCAATCCAGGCCGTGGCCAGCATTGCTGGTTGCCATGGCTATTTGAACAAAAAGCAGGCTAGTCCCACACCTTATCCCAATTACAAACAAAAGGCACAATGTATGTGCATGATGCATGTAATCGGGAGGAGTCGCAGTGTTAAAACTATAGCATCGTGACTAGTAAGTCGAATATGCAATTTCATCCTAAAACGGGGAACAAGTTTTTAAATTCAAAGAGTTGTTTATTGTCATCAAAATGGCTTACTAATGTGCATTGACGACTGCATTATACATATAACTAGGCAACACAGGCTTCTCTGCCCCACAAGGAGCACTCGATTATATCTAACATAATTCAAAATTGGCAGAAGCTTGGCTACCTTAACCCAGATAAAGTCATAAAGATATTCAAGAATAAAAACGACGTCTAAATACAACTAGAGCCCTACCTATGACCAATGACAAAGCGCATAATCACACCCTTCTCTTCCTCCAACTTCTTTCTCCTTTCACCTATTTTCCAAAATGAAATACATCAGATATCACTTCCAAAGAAGCAATCAAATAGGACAATAGAATGCAGAACTTAGAAGGAAACAAAAGAACGAAACTAATTCATGAACCTTGTGGCATCCAAGTCGCACGAACTGAATCTCTTCTTTTCCGGCTGCTAAAGGCCGTATTTATTCCAACCACCATAAAATATCTTCTTTTCCCAGATAATTCAATGTCCTTCAACTCTTCCATAGGAGAGCCAGTGAGAATCGACTCCTGTGCTGCCCTTGCAGCAGCTAATTCCATCTCCAAAGTTGAGATAGTTTTATCCAGTGTTCTACATTCAATTCATATGGGACTATATCAGGTCTAATTCAAGATCCGCTAAAAATCAGGTCGAAGTGTATCACCGAAGGAAAACTCAAATCAAAATAAATAAACAAGTGGTAGCAAAACTCACTGTATATCAAGATGTGTCTTTGATACTTCCCCATTTATGTCCTTGGATACACGCTTTACAACCTTCCTATCCAACTACAAGGAACGCAATGAGATCAACACAGTCTTATCTAAGAATGAACACAATTGTATTTGGTTCGATCAGATGTCGTTTTAGTTTTTTTATTAAATTTTTGCTTTCCTTTTTGGCTTGTAACCTTTACCCTTAACTCTCTTCTACCTTTATATTATCTAAATTAAGTTCCCCTTATCCCAAAAATTTTAAAAAATAAAATCAAAATGAACACAATCATAGACGGTATAGCAAGTGATGCACAATGAAGTGATGAACACAGGAATTGAAGTACTTACTGATTTTGGATCACAACCGTCTGAAACTAACTTCAATTTTTCAGCTTCAACTGCAGTTGTCCTTGAAATACTTCTAGGCTCGGGCATTGCCCACATTCTGTTGCCATTTTTTAATCAATCAGAGACATAATTAGACCCCAAACCACCATGACTCAATCTTACATTTCAAGTGATTGGTACTAATCGAAGCAAAATAGTGACGATTAGATGATCATTGCGCGGCAGGGTTTTAATTAAATCGAGGTATCGGGAAACAAAACAGTATTGTTGACACTTGTAAGTAAATAACGGTGTCAGAGGTCCAAAATCCCATTACGTAATGGAGAATACAACACGTAACGGCCTTCACTTAAAACCTAGTTGCAGGGTCAAGAAATCTGAACATGAAAGAGGATGTTTTGGAATCCACTATCCTCAACCAGTAAATGAAAGAGATGTACATTTAGTGAATACCCAGATGATAACTATACATGTCATGGGTGACTTATGGACACGGGTACCAAAGTACGTAAAAAACTGTTGGAGTGTGGAAAAATTTAAGTGTGGTAGTTGTCAGAGGCGTTGCCGCCCTATAAATGAACATGGGCAGCAGAAGAGCATCGTGCAGTAATTATGAGTAATTTTCCATGGTCCACAAAAACAACTATCGAAGTCAGAAAATGAAATGGACCTTCATTTTCAATAATGGGATGGTGATGGAAAATTGCAGGAGACCACCAACCACATTTAACTAGAGCTTTTTTCTGTCAATAACCAAATTTGGGTATCAAGAGGAAAACGGCATCTATTGAGTTTACTGTTGTTTACCTCAAGATGCTATTTGTTCGACTATATACCTATTAAAAATTTACATATCCGGTATTTAGTTAAAAAATTTATGACCTGAATCAAATACCTATCGAAAAGATAATCACACAGAAGGTGAGCTACTAATGACCGTCTTTTTTCAAATTTTCTTCTCTTTTTTTGAAAGAAAAAGAGATTATTGAACGATATGGGAGGGTGTAAAGATTATGGCGCGTAATAATTTAGGAAAACAAAGAAATGATGAGTGATCGGTGTCCGGAATTGTGCACACCTTGGACTAAACCATACCGCCCCTCCTACAACCGTTTCACACGGGACGTGAGGTGCCCAAGGAGTTTCTGGCCAAGAGAATCAAAATACAAACTTTTTCTTGGTGTTTCCAAGAAACGAATTACCTTAAACAATTCAATAAGACGTGAAAAAACTATGTATCAGGTGAATTAGGATCTTAGATAGAAACATTCCCCAACAATTTATTGCTGAAAAAAGACATGAATTGTAGAAGATATATATCTATACAGACAGAAACTGAATTACACATACATATACTATTTAATATAGGAGTACATACCTGCTGGTGAAGAGCATTCCAGCACAGAAACTGCCAATACAGAGCAAAAGGGTCCATTTCTTGCACAAAACATCTCTCGAAGATTGCTCTCCTCTGCTCTTCACCGACATTTTCTTGCAAAAAAGATCTCTTCAAAATCCAACAACCAGTTGCTTCTATCAGCAGGACCCCATATCCAAAACAGAGAGAGCTACCGACGTCGAACAGACCCAGGAACAGAGGAAGCCCTCAAATACCTCCAGAATTCAGCAACAAGAATCAATCAAGATACAGAAAGCTCTTTTGGAGCGAAATTTGAGGAAGATATGCTGTGAGAGCGAAAGGGCTAGAGGAGAGAGAGAGAGAGAGGATTATGCCCTGTTTTTGTTCCCTTCTTTATCCTTTGCTTTTGTTCCTTGCTCTACTCTCTGCCTATAAGTTCCCTCTCTCTCTCTAGATTCTCTCTCTCTCTCTCTCTCTCTGTCACACTACACTTTGCAGGGAAGGGACTTCGATCAGAAGTGAGAAGAAGACCCACTAACCGCCCTTGTCATATACCGAATTTACTAAGAGGTCCCTCATCGGACCTTATTACAGCCACGGTCCATTGCAACAGTTTTGCCATACATACCGACATGTATGCTCTTTACACTTTACAAAAGGATAGATATTTCCCCACCAAAATCTCTCACAATAAAAAAAAAAGCTTTCCAAAGATACATGTTCGCTTTAAGTCCTTATTAACTTCTATGCAGGCTGAATTCTGAATATTGATGTTCAACAAATTTTTTTATTTTTGACATAATTTTTTACTTTTCAATTTTGCTAGTCTGGAAGAATAAGTAGTGTAAAAACCGAACGAAAAGACAGTTAACGAACTTAACGCAGTTTAAGCCGAACTATCATTTGTTATGTTCTCTTTTTCCGTTGATGTTGCAAATAATTAATCTAGCCTACCCTAAAAGAGACGAGAACTTGTTGTTCAAAGAATAAAAAAGAAAAGAGAGGAAACGAGAGAAGATGGAAATTAAATCTCTGAGCTCGCAAATTAAAGTACTCTATTATTTAAGTTCGAATCACCAATGAGATAGTATATAGTATATAATTTACAAAACTACTACTAATCATGACAAACTTTATACTTGACACAAATAGGATGAACTGTTAATGGTCCAAAATTCAATAAAATATTTCCAATGATGGGTGTGTGTGGATCTGTACCATTTAAGCCCTAGAAGTGTTAGGTGAGCTGCAATGTGCTCTTTTTTCCATTCCATTAGTTGACAAAATTTTGGGGGTTGGCAGTCAAATAGTTGTTATAAGTAGGACTAGTTTATAATTAAGGAAAATCTTTTTGTGAGCTTAATGTGGAAACAAACTAGATTTTAAACTTGATGACAGATCAAAGTGCCCTTGGGTTTATACTTTTTTCATGTGTTGCATGTGGCATAATAAATGCTTTTTCTACTCCAGCCCAAGAAGCACAAAAAGGCAACAATTATCACTCTTGATAAAAAAATAAAAAATAAAAGCCTATAACTACTCTTACCTTAGGCTCCATTCTTGTAACTTATATTTTTCTTCTTCGTTTTATGTATTTTGTTCATTTTTTTCTGAATTTTTTTAGATTTGAATCATATGTTTTGGATAATCGTTCATCTCCACGAAAAGAGTCTAAAAAGTACAAAATTATGACAGAAAGTAAAAAAAAAAATCGATAAAGACGAAAAAAGTATCAAACAACTATCTTATTTATCTAAATTGCTGTTTTATTTGAATTTTTTTAACATTATTTCACATTTTTGTACTTTTTCGATTCGTCTTGTCAAAACGAACGATTAACTTCAAAAATTACAATAAAAAGCTAAAAAAAAGTTACGAAAAAATCAAAATAAATTTTAGACTTGCAAGTTTAAAACAACTCAGCCTTAGTTATAAACTACTCCATACTTCATAACTTACAATTGCCAAAAGAGAAAAAGTTAGTAGTATATCCGAATCACCCAATAAATCATTAATTTAATTAGTATACAGGCAATCAATATGGTGAAGACACGTCCGCCACCAAATGTCAACTACTGTCACTACAACTTTTTCACACATAAGGTGTGGTGGAAAACTGGGTTGGGCATCACGTAAAGGTGAAAAATACTGTATCGAATTAAGTTTCAAACTTATAAATTTACAAGAACTCAGACTATTACCTACTCCATAACTAGAGGTGGCAAACGGACGAATTTGAGCATATTAAAAATGGTCGTGGGTCAAATATGGGTCAAAAAATAAACGGGTTGAAACGGATTGGGTTGAATATGCAAGCCAAACCCACCCGACCTGTTTTTCCTCTTCTTTTTTTTTTCCCTCTCTTCCCTCCCTCTCTGATTTGTCTCAATAAAGGGGTTTAAAAAAGTAAAATTTTATGATTAAAACTTAATTTGTACGTTCCGCGTCAACTTTTTGTCGATTATTGGTTCTATTCAAAGAGAAGAATCGAAAATTTTAAAAATTATGGTCCAAACCTACCTGACCCGACTCGTTTTACTTCCTTTTCTCCCTAAGCTAAAATATCCAGTATACCAATGCCGGCTTCGGGTGCGTTTGGATTAAAAATTGACTTTTTTTTCTTTTTTTAAATTTTTTTTTGTATTTGTTTATTTTGCATTAAACTTTTGTAGTTTATTTATTTGTCTCAACAAGAGAAATTGAAAAAATAAAAAATTTGAATAAAAAAAAAATCATTTTGACTTAACAATCCAAACCCACCCAAAGTCTTCTTCTATGTCCTTTAACAAAAAATCTTATTTGCAAACCATTCCGTAAAGAAGGTTTTATGAAGATCAATCGCGTACATCTAAAGTGTTTTTGGATGGTCCGAATTGAAAATCAATTATGACAGGTAACAATTAACTGTAACTGGTCATAATTAAAAACAAATCTCATCAAATTAATTGTGCGAATGAATGACTGAAATTGCATCGCTTCGTGAACATTGTTCACGGAACCTCTATGAAAGTTTATCTCGTCCCATTAATATTCGTCGTTTGCAACTGAACTTCAAAATCAATCTCTCTCTCTCTCTCTCCCCTAATTTGGGTTGGGATTGGCCCCTCTCTCTCTCTCTCTCTCTCTCTCTCTGTGTCTCCCCTAATTTGGGTTGGGATTGGCCGATTGGGTCAGAGTATTCTCTCTCTCTCTCTCTCTCTCTCTCTCTCCTAATTTGGGTTGGGATTGGGTCAGAGTACTCTGGATCTCAATTGTTGTACATTTATTACATATTTACAATCGGAAGAAAATCAATAAAACCACAAAACCCATATTGAACCTATTTAAACCCATGTAACAATATGGGCAGGTTGGGTTGGGTTGTAAGTGAACGGATTTGAACGGGTTAAAAAATATGGATTGAGATTGCCACCTCTATCCATAACTTACAATTGCCAAATGAGAAAAAATTATATGCAGATCACTTGGTAAATCATTGATTTAATTAGTGCACGGGTAATCAATATGGTGAAGCCACGTACGTCAGCCACCAAATATAGACTACAACTTTTTCACACATAGGGACATAGGGCGTTGTGGAAAACGTTGTTGGACATCACGCGACACTGTCCTTAAATTACCAAATAATTAATTTTTCGCCATTGTTGATCAAAGTATCCCCACATGGATGTTGCAAAAGTTTCCACATGATTGGGACCCCAGCTCATGAGCCAACCTGACACGTCCCATTATTTAGTGAAACCCATTGTCTTAAACTTTTTCATGACTCTTTTCTCACCAACTCGAAACGGACATCCCGTGTCACATTTCACGCTCACGAGGGCATTTCAGTCATCTACCAAAAATGGTACTCCCTCCGTCCCAGTTTGTTTGTCTAATTGTCGAAATACGTGTCTTTCAAAAATATACTTATATCTTACATTTTATTTTTTTTTTATTTTGAAGATTTTGTATAATAAAACTAATTGAGATTTATCAAACAAAATCCATATTGTATATTAAAAATATTACGAATTGAAAATTATAGCCAATTCTTTGATAGGTCAAACGTTCTCAAAAAGTCAAAAAGGGGACAAACAAATCGGGACGGAGGGAGTAGCTAAGAGCTGAATTCTCTCTCGTCTACAATTGCAGCCGGACTCCAGTTAGGGATTGTAATCTCGCCAGAATCGTTGGTTACCTGAACCATTCCGAATTGATTGGTTCAGATTTTAACTGAATTTTTAGCCATGGTTTGGATTTTATTTTTTGATTTGGAAAAATCGGCCCGTTAAGTTATGGTTTTGGTTTCATGTGATAACAAGCACCGAAAACCAAACCAAACCCTAACCGTAACCAATTTGCATCAAAATTACGCAAATACCCTTATATAGATAGCTATATATAATGATATAGAGCTGGAAGATTCATGCCTTGCTCGCGAGATATTTTTCATTTGTCTTATATTTGTGAGATAGTCTAAATATTATGTGTTGTTAACATAATTAAACTCTTTGTTTTTTGGTTAAATTTGATAGATATGAATATAAAAAATTGGAAGCTGGAAGTTGATTATGTTTTGTATTAGTTTGTTGGAAATTTTATCTTACTTTTGTGTTGGATAATGGATATTTAGTTCTTTGAACCTATGGTGTATTAGTTTGTTGGGGTTTTTTTTGTGTTTTTAACTCTATTAAAAAAGGTTGACCACCGATTGTGATGAAAAATTGAACCGAATATAAGTAACTGTGGTTCTGGTTATGGTTTAGATAAAATAAAAATCGTCGATTTTGGTTACAGTTTTAGGCTTATGTTCTGGTTTTTGATTTTGTCAATAACATAACCGAACCGCACCGTTGCTATCCCTAATTCTAGTCCAATTCACTCAATTTCGGGCTTTTAGTATTTTGATCCGGCTGTGAGCGCATATGGGTTGTTATAGTGTTGTACTACTATAACCCGTTCTCGTTGGAATATTTGCTTTTGGAAACATCCGTCTTACCTCTCGTTTTTTACTTTTAGACATTACAAAAGTTTTTAATTACTTTTTTTTTTTTTGAGATAATCAGGTTTTGGTGCCCGGCACTCTTATTCACCCCATATTTCAGTGAGATTTATATTTTTAACTAAGTCCCACATAAATACGTGGTACGTGCACCAAAACAACCCAATAATTTTTTGTCGTTAATTTGGAGTGATAAGATGGATTAGATTACTGAGAATGTCGGGGGAAAAAGTTAACTACTTTAAAATCTGATCATTCCTGCAAGCTAGGTTAGTAATCTAGATTAAGGCGAACCTAATTATTACTTTAAGGTACGTTCAGAATTCATATGCGCTCGAATTTCAAAAAATACTCATGATTAGTCATTCCTATATGAAGTACAACAAAATTAATGACATAAACAGCATTTTCTAATCTCAAAGGATGAGTTAGCATTTTCTTTGTTTACTGAAAGAGAGACTTGTCCTTCTCGAGTAAAATATTGCCAAGAGAGAGAGATATCAGGGCTTTCTTCGCTTTAGGGTTTAGTTTTAATTTTAATTTTAATTTTGTTTTCAATCATAACCCCACTTCTTTTTCCAATCATTACCGTATTTTTTTAATTATTACTTTCTCATCTCTCCCTATCTCTCTCAAATCATTACACATATCTTCAATCATTACTCTATTTTTTTCTCTACTCACTACCAAAACTAAACTAAACTAAACTCTCAACCAAACACTATTAAAACAGTTTTCCAACGGGGAAATTGCGTTTCAAAGAGAGTTTGGGGGCCAAACAAATAATTGTACATATATACATGGTAGTATTACAGAATTAGCCGGACAAAAATACCCCTGACATTACACTACCAACCAATTTGCTCTCACTTGGGTGCAATATATAGGCTAATAAAGAATGCAAGATTAAACCGATCAAGAACAGATTAAAAAAAAGTGCCAGATATTTACACTTACGATGCAATGATTTTTTTATTTTTTTTTTAGGGGTGCAATATAGTTTCATAAAGAGTGCAAAATATATACAGTACTAATGGTGCAATCGTGTTTTGTTGAGGGAGCAATGTTTACGTTTTCCAAAATAAAATGTGATTAAGACATCACACTGCTAACCCATTCGTCCTCACTTGGGTGCAATATATTGAAGCTCATGGTGTAATGATTTTTTTATTGAGGGAGCAATCTATACATGAAGAGGTTGGGTGACTAGAATGGGGTATATTCGACTTTTAACATACTTGGCCGGTTCCATGTATGCGCAATTAATATTGTCCTTCCCATGCCAAGCACAATTCCATAAAAACCTCTCCATGCGTTTGCAATTCTTAACACCTACTCCGGCCCAGTCTCCCACCTAAACACAATTTCCACTTTTTCTAATGCCAACAACATCTTAGAATCTTAATGGTTGGTACGTACATGTGGTTGGTCAAACGTTTGATGGGTTAGGGGCGAATGTTTGTAGGGACGATCGGAATTGGGAAGGTGGGGTTAAGAACCGCCGCCACCAGTAGTGTGGCTTTCTACTTTAGCTGCTCAAACATAGTTTTCGGGATCTTATTTTTCCCAACTCGGCATAAATGATCAAAACCTAACACATTTTGATTTCCAGATATAAAAAATTCAACTTCTCTTCCGGTTGGCCTTCTAGCCCAATCATTAGTACGGCTGCAGCAAAAATCGAAAGGACTGCTAAACCGATCTAAACCGAATCGAATCGTTCATTTTGGTATGAATCCGTAGTCCTTGTTTAAAAAAGTTTGAGAACTCATGCTTTTTTGTTATGGAACCAATGGACTAAGTACTAACCGAGCTGGACCATCCTTTTATATGTACATATGTATGTATATCTTATTGTTATCGTTGTTGGTGCATCCCTAATTGTTGTACCGACTTATAATTAATTGCTGATTTGTCATCTATCCCATCTCATTTTGTTAGACCCATTGCTTGAATGAGGAACGTGCAATGTTTCTTTAATGTGCTTGTGTAGAATGTTGTCGTTAAAAAGGTTTTGTTTAGATCTTTAGTTTGGAAATGGAGAAGGGATAGAAGAAGAAGTTTTTAGTTGTTTGTTTATTACTAAAGGAAAACGTTTGATGGATTAATTAACCTCTCTCAAGTTGTTATGTGGCATAATTTTTAACATTTCTTCAGCCATTCAAACCTTAAGTTGAAACTGTAGAATCGAATCTGACCCGCAGATTAGTTTAGTCCACAGGACTTCGGTTGGGATATGGTTTTCAATTTTTGAAACTGTTTGTAACGGTTTGATTCTCGAATTACTTCGGAACCAAACCGATTCAACCTCTCTATTCGTTAAGGCTACAAAAGGGTGCTCACCAACTTAGGAAAAATCCTTCCAACCCCTAAATAATGCTTAAAATGATCATACACAAGAAGTAAATGAATATCAATTCCGTTCAAAATCATGCTTAAATGAAAGTAAAAAAAAGATTAAACTAATCTAATCCGAAGAAAGTGTGAATGCAATCCATGCATTAACGGGTGGACGGACAGAAAAGTAATTTTAATATTTAAATAGGTTGTTGGATATACCTTACTTGTGGTTCGGCTGTGCGAGTGAGTCAGGCTGGCTAGTCACTTTAAGTACATCACAAGCTCATACGTTGTGTTTTCAAGGCTTCAAGCAAACACAAAAAGCTGCCAAATGCACGTAACGGTTGCTTGTGTCCCACACCCAGGGGCGGACACAAGAGGTTGCCGGGGTGCCCGACCCCTGCATAACTCAGACGAATCCCAATAATATTATATATAAATATATTTTTGTTCAGTTCCGATTTGTTTATCTACTTTTTGAAAGCATTTGACCTCTAAAAAAAAGTGTCTATAATTTTCAATTCGTAATATTTTTAATATGCAATATGAATTTTGTTTGGTAGATCTCAATTAGTTTTATTATACAAAATCATAAAAAAATATTGTAAAATGTAAGATATAAGTATATTTTTTAAAGACACGAATTTCGATAGCTAGACAAACAAATTGGGACGGAGAGAGTAGTTTTTTAGGATAATTTCAAAAACCTCTATACGATCTGCTAGTCTTTTGAGTGAAAAAACGTTCATAAAATTCACATGTGCATACAAAAATCCCCTAAAATTTCATATTATAAATCAATTTTTAATTGTGGGTACAATATAAAATAACGGTTACATATATACACACAATCTCATCTTTATTCTCAAAATTAGCAAGTAGCAATATATATTACTCCTACGTCCGCCACCGCGCGTACCATACGCAATTAACAAGGGAAGGGGTATTTGGTATTAATTGGAATTTGGAGCCTTGGAGGAGGCAGGCTGGCAATGGGACATCAACACACATGACAACAATATAGACCATGTGCATGAGAGTGACCACGTTTAATTCTATGGGATGGCAACATCGATCAGAAAAGGCAGAATTCAAAAGCATCAAAATTGATGATGCTTCTTAAATTTACTGTAGCTAGCTTTTAAACAGTTAGTAGTTCCGACATTTTTTAGGCTAATTTCTTACACCAAGCAGAATTCCAATTCGAGTGGGAGCGGGAGCGTGAGAAGGGAATTGGTTTTGAACTGCATGTGAACTCGTTAAAAAACTTGCTTCTATTTTCGATCACGGTTAGCAATGGAGAACGAGATTAAAAGAGAGAAATTACGATCACGTTTTTTTTTGTAACCATGATGACAAAATATCCAGCCTGCATCTCAGTTTATTTTAATTAGTAAAAGTGTGATTAAAAGTTCTCTAGCAATTTCTTTATCACGCTTTTGTAAAAACAATGATCTTTCCGAATCCGTCATACAACCACGCGAAATTTAGGTTCTAAAAATTCGCGCTCACTCTTTTATCTCGCTTTTTTCTAGAGGTGGCTTTCACTGATCATTTATCTCGCTTTTCTTTTTTTTTTTCCAAAAAGGCGCGCGAATGATGTAAGCTTTTTATCTCGGTTTCGCTCTGCAAATTCTAATAAAGACTTCATCCGATTGAGCTAATTTTTTATCAAGAGCCCGTAACAAAATTTTAAAAATAATAAGTGATTTAGATCATTTTCGTGGAACACATACAAAAAAATATATATGCATAATATATGTGCACACATCTTTATTAGATGCTACATACACAACTTTAAAACAAATATGGAAATGAAATTAGCATGTCTACACTAAGTTGAATAAATAACACTTTGTTGCTTGTTTTGTAGCCAAGAAAACTTACCCTTTTTTTGCTTTTTTAAAACGAAGACAGCTTACCATTTGGCCTTTTTTACCCCATTTTTTTAAGGAAGAATGCTACTGAACAATTTTAAAACACAACTCTAGACACAATTGTATCTGGAACCGTTGGATTCACATGGGCTTACATGCATCCAATGCTTCTGAACAAAGTCGTGTCCGGAGTCGTGTTTTAAAATTGTGTTACTAGACTTTTTGTTTTTTTAAATGAAAAGGCCGAATAAGCGAAGTTTGACTTTTAGTTTTAGTCACCCAAACAAAACCTTTAGTGAGAACGTTGATGTGCTAGTCGTTTCACTCGGCCCATTGGGTAAAGAACCATTCCAGAAATAGACAGCAGAAGAATTAGGGCCTTAGGCCCAACCCAACAGGACCACAAAGTAACCGCCTTTCAGTTTTCAAAAGTTGGTTATCTTTTTCCTCCTCTGCTATTCTCTCAAACCAAATAATTCACTGCAAAATCGAATGGAATGGATCCACTCAACCCGCGACCGGAAGAAACTGATATCGGTCCAGAAGCCACGGAATCCATCACCCTTTCCGTCCCACCGGAAGTCGTATGTACCGACCGTCCCATAAACGACAAAAACGAAGTCGAAACTGATGTTGTCGAAGGGAAGAGCAACATTTTGGTTTCCTTGCGGGAAAGTCTAGTCGTAGCCAAAAAAATTGTTCAGGAAAGATGGCTAAAATGTTTCTCGAGCAGCCGCGGGGATAGAACAAGAGCATACCAAGTTTGGCAGGGAAACAATGTAGTAATTTTTTTCGTCTCTTATCTGCTCCATTGATGAATTAACTTAATAACACAATTTCCTTTTCTTTTTCTAACCGAAACAATTTGTTGAAATTTGTTTGGTATTTTGCAAATTTTCAGGTGTTTTTTTGCAGAGGGAGACTCGTATGCGGCCCGGATCCAAGAGGATTGCTCTTGACTGCCGTTTCCATTAGTCTGTCAAGTTGGATTTTCACAGTTTATATAGCACGCGATTTCCCGAATCGACCTAGTCTCATAATCGCATTTTCCGTTACTTTAACCCTAATGGTTAGTCCGTACACTAAACTCAGATTCATGTTTCTTGCCATTGTTAATTATTCGGTGTCCTGGGGGACAAACATTTTTGAATTCTGAAAAAAAATGCAGGTTATTGTCAACTTGATAGCAGTTAGTGCGATCGATCCGGGCATTATTCCCAGGAACGATCAATCAGATGTTGAAGAAATTGGCACCGGTGATAGAACAAGGAGAAAGAGGGTAACTGTCAATGGGATGGTGGTAAAATTGAAGTACTGTCGGACTTGTAAGATTTATCGACCACCGAGAAGCTGCCACTGCGCTACATGCGACAACTGTGTCGAGAAATTCGATCACCATTGCCCCTGGATTGGTCAATGCATTGGATTGGTACGTACAAAAACGCTAGGCACACAACACGAAAAAAGTGAATTAAGCGGTCCAATTTATTTTCTGTAGGGTCCACATGTAACATAGGATGAATCGGTGTCACAAATGGTAGTACTTTTTTCCCAATATGTTTAAATACTTTTGCATCGGTAGATTTCGGTACTAAACAAATGGCTGTGTGGGCAGAGGAATTATCGGTTTTACTTGACATTTTTAGTCGCGGCCTTGGTATTCTTCGCCTTCAATTTCGCCTTTTGCTTTTGGCGAATCCACCAAAGACTGTTCGTAGCAAACACTGGATTACTCGCCTTGCTCAGGAACTGCCCCGAAACGGTGGCATTAGCATCATTCAGTTTTGTTGCTATCGGACTCCTCGGTTGCCTTGCTTCTTACCAGGTGTACCTGATTGCAATAAACCAGGTTGTTGCTTAACATGTTCAATTTTGATTAGCTACTGCATTTCATGGCTTTCGGATCGTGGAATACAACTGATTTCTTCTTTTTCTTCTGCACTTTGCCAGACATTTTATGAGAATTTCCGGCAACGCTACGCAGGCTCTCGAAACCCCTACGACAAAGGCATTTTAAGGAACATTAAGGATGCCCTACTTGTTCAATTGCCGCCTTCTAGAGTCGATTTCCGTGCAGAAGTAACACCGGGGGAGTGGTTTGTACGCGACAATAGTAATGTGGGTTGAATTTTTTATTTTTGCTAAGAGTACTGTGGGTGATCTAAATGTGTGCATGAGTTTTGACCATAGCTTCGTGTAAGAAAGTACAATATTATCTATCGTACCTAGTTTTTCTTGACTTGTGGTCTCTTGTACAAGTGCAACTGCAACTTCTGTGTCTGCTTTGGAGCCTAAAACAATTTCAAAAGCTAATTTGTTAAGAAGCGTCAATCTTAATGCTTTTGAAATTTTGCTTTTCTGATCAATTCCTTCAAATCTAGAAGTTGTGAAAACACCCTTTCAATATTGTTGTCATGTGTGTTGATGTCCCCTTGCCTGCCTCCTCCAATACCAAATACCCCATTCCTTGTTTACTAATTTTGTTTGCTGTGGGACACAAGCAACCGTTAGGTGCATTTGGCAGTCTTTGTGTTGCTTAAAGCCTCGAAAACATAAGGTATGAACTTGTGATGTACTACTGCTAAAGTGACTAGCTACACTCATTGGGACAGCCCAACTGCAAAAAAAATTCAGGTCAATCGGAAATAGGTAACTATCTGATCGATGAGCATTTAACTTACGGTTTTGTAAAAAAAAAAACTCACCTATAACTGTTTCTTTAACTGTTTCATTTTGGAAAAAATGCATTCTGAAAACATAGTTACCGATGACGAACAAAATGAACAGTTTAGATCAATCAAAGGTACCCGGGAGTGGGTCTCATATCGACCGCACAACACACATGCTATGCATAGGTGCACAGCACGCACCCTCTCCAATATAGGCTGCATGTTCAACCTTATTATTAATTTATTGGACGCTGCATGTTCTGTGGATCAAAGCTGATCACTTCTCATTTTTTGGGTATGACAACCAACCTCACTTGCATATATAAACAAACAATAAAAAGTGACTTGACTTTATATACTTTATTTAAACGAGTTCGGACGAGCCAAAAGTTATGTAAAGCTTCACACGAGCTCAAGCTATTTGCTTTTCCAAGCTCGAGCTGAGCTAAAGTTATTTGGTTTGTTTTAATAGCCCTACCAATCGTAGCTCCATTTACCCGAAAACCTCTCGCCTGGGCACTTAGCCGCTGGATTTGGGTCATATGACTTGGGCCAAAAAGCCCATAATTTTAGTTTAGCTACCCAAACACGGATTGGGAGTTGCTATCAAGCAGGGTGCTTGGCTACGGTGCCAATTGACCATTTATCTCGGGAATCGACGGTTTAAATATTGACCGAGTAATCGATGTTTTAAATCTGTATGCGCTCAGATTCAATTCAAATCATCCGTGTCGAGATAGCGGGCACCCCGCTTGGCAGTATCCGGGTCCAACCAAACACAGCCTAAACCGTGCCGCCACAAAACCATCTTCCGTCTTCTTCCTCCATACTGAGTTTTCATTCAATTTTCTTCAATCGAAGCCCAAGCCAGCAAGAAAGAGCTTCGAAAAACCAGAGAAAACAAATATACAAAACCGAAACAGAAAAATGGAATACAGGGAGAAAATCAAACTCGGATTCACTATCGCTTGCCTTACAGTCATCTCCATCTTCCTCACCACGCAGTACCGAAAGCACCGAAAACAAAAACGACAATCTCAAACCACCACCTGTTACCTGAAAACAGAACCGAAGCCTCAGAACTCTTTCAAGCGAGTCTTGGCCGACAACTCCTACTCCCCATTCAAGCACCTCAACAACAACGGTAAACACATTTCCTCTTAAACGCCTGCGTTTTAAGATATTCGTAAACCCTAGCTGAATTTTGCTGTATTTTTTTTCTTGGCAGAGTGCAATGGACATCCGTATAAGGCGGAAATCGAGGCTTTGTTGAGGAGTCCTCGAGTCGAATTCGATGAAGGAAATGTGGACTTGGAGTTGAAGGAGTCGTATGTTTGGATAGAGACTGAGTTTCAGTTGGAGGAACTGGTTGGTGTGTTGAGTAAAGAAAGAGTTTTTGCTGTTGATACTGAGCAGCATAGCTTGCGGTCATTCTTAGGGTTTACTGCTCTTATACAAGTAACAACCTTTAAAATTATTTATGGTATTGGATTATGCATTTATTTATATATGTGATTGTGTCTGGTTTGTGTTTGTACTGATAGAATTGGTTTTGGATAGATATCGACTCGGGGAGAGGATTATCTGGTGGACACGATAGCTCTGCACGATGTTATGGGAATTCTTCGTCCCATTTTTGCCAATTCTGCAATTTGCAAGGTAGTTTCGTACCATATGATATAGTTTGTGGATTTGAATGACATGTGTGCTGCCTCTTTGAAGTTACGGGGGTTGTAAATTATGTTGTATACCATAACGATGCAGAAGACAATGTTAAATAGCATATGAGAGTATATTCGGTTAATTCGAAGGCAATGCAGCAGAAGTTGATTGTAGAGTCTGCTGTTTTTAGCTGTAAAAGTATGTACTTGTAAGAGGCTTTGTTTTAATGTAACGCAATGCAGCGGAAGTTGATTGTCAACTGCTGTTTTTAAACTAAAACTATATATTCCAAACTGAAATTATTTAGATTAGGTCTTCTTACTGGAGCTTCAATGTGATCAGGGGTAAAATTACTGTTTTGGAAGTCATTTGCAATTGTATTGATGCCAAATTACAGTCTTATCTCTTTTTGGTTATGATAATTTGGTGAGTAATGGGAACAAATTTTGTGGCGTAGGTGTTTCATGGGGCAGACAATGATGTTCTCTGGCTGCAAAGAGATTTCCATATTTATGTGGTTAATCTATTTGATACTGCAAAGGTGAGGAGTTAGTTCTCAGTTATGCTTGATCATTTGGTATGCATCTGTACTCATTTGGTTATTTGGAGTTTCTTCTGATTCAACTGTTAACATGGTAATTATGGGTCATGCCATGGTATTTCACTGCTCATGTGATTATGTTGCAGGCTTGTGAGGTGTTATCAAAGCCCCAAAAGTCCTTGGCTTACCTACTCGAAACCTACTGTGGTGTTGCCACAAACAAACAGTTACAGGTTTGGACTTTGGTTTACTACCATTATTCTACTTGCCATGTTATTAAAATGCGTTATTTTCTTAGCTTGTTCACTTTTCTGAGGGAAAGGGTAGCAATCGTGGTGTAGAGAGCAAAAATGTGTGAATAAGGACAGGAATCAGGGGAACACATCAAAAATAAACAAAGAACTTTTTCATTTTTGCCATTAGGTAGAAGGACGGGATAGAAAGATGCAATTTGCCGCAATGAGACTTGAAGCTAGGCGTCATGGTACCATGTGGTCTTTAAACACAGAGCTTATGTAAGGCAAGCAATGAAATGGGACACTAGCACATCGCCACAATGCATGACAATAAACCAAAATTTGGGGTAGTGGGTCAGGCCGTTATGGAACTATTCGGAACCACATCAAGCAAAAGTACTTTTCGTTCAATTTGTACATCTATTGTTGGAAGTCCAAATATGTAATCTATAGAAACTATATTCTTGGAAAATTGGAAATGCTAGACATTAAGATTTGTCATATTAAACTTCCGAAGTAGGACTGTAGGAGAGATTACATAGGTTTGAATTCATGTCTTGTTCTTTTTAACATTTGCTTCGAAGTCTGTTTCTTTAAAGGTCAAACTTTGCAGTATGTTTCTTTTGTGTCATAGCGATGGCCACATTTGCTATTCTGACAAGATTAAACTACAATTGGACATGTTTAGGCTCGTGTTTATTACCTGTCGGTGCATGTCACTGCTGGCATTGTTTGACCCCTCTTTGATGCAGGCATGGCTTCTTCTTAAACAGTCCAGTCTCTGTGCTTCTAAGATTAATCATCCATTTGTCTTATTTTTTCGATATCATTCTCTTATCTTTGTGTGCCCTAGTCCTCATTGAACGCTCTCACTTGTTTGAGAGAGTTACACATTTTTAAAAAGGAACAGTTGGACACTGATTGGTTGCACCATGTTAGTGAGCTCGTTAGACATTGCTCCTGTTGAGACACGTGTGCTTCATAAGTCTCACAGTTAGTTGCTATTGGGCATGCATTAATATCTTAGGTACTTTCTGCTTGCAATATATGAAGAAATACATTTGAATCATCAAACTTTATGAATATCACTGCTTTAAGAAACGTTTTTTCTTGCTTATATGTCTTTCTTCGAAATGTAGCGTGAAGACTGGAGGCAGCGTCCTCTGCCAGTAGAAATGGTGCAATATGCTCGAACAGATGCACATTTTTTGTTAGATATTGCACGTTGTCTTGCTTCCGAGCTAATGCAACAGGACAGCGGTATGTCTTTGTCTCACATATACGTTTATTCTCCCTCCATCCCAAAATTTTGGACCCTTTTTGGGAATCCAACTTTTTTAGGGAGCATCCCAATTGCTCTCTAGAATTTATAGGTTTCCAAAACTGCCCTTTGACATTGCAATTGTCAAAATTGGAGTCGGATAGTTTTGGCGCTAAAGTTTCTAAAGCTGTGCATCACTTCACTTGTGGAATATGAGTGGTTTAGCTCCAAATACAAAGAAAAATCAATTGCCCGCCATTTAGATGGGAATATTAGTATTTAAAATGCGATGACGATTGCTACGGAATCCAATGCATTTGTTTGTGTGCTTAAATTTTTGCATATGGGTAGGAAGGGAGTATGATGAGCACTTGTATCAGCATGGTATTCACTACTTTTGGAGGATTAATATTTGTTTGACGGAGGAAATATGAAAGGAAAATATGTACCAAAGAATGAGCTAAAAGTGCAACAATGATGCCTTTGTTTTTGCCCATCATATAGTCATAAAGAAGTTGACTTCAAATAATACACTAAATTGAAGGCGCAATATTGCTTGGTCAGTTTAGGACTTTCGGTTTTTGTGGTACAAACTTGGGATCAAATCTTGCCTAATTTAGGCTTTGGTGGGTTTTGTCTAGTGATTCACATTTTTGTTGTTTTATGTGTGTGATGAGTATGCATTTGTGTGTCAGGGTTGGGGGGTAGATTTATTGGCTGGGCAGTACTAAACCCCCATTGGGTAACTTGTCGGTGACAAAAGGTAGTATTGCAAATTATTTTCTTCCATATTTACGCTGTCTGTTTTCTAGTTGCTATGCGTATAAATGGTATTAATCTTCAATCAATTATCTATGGGCTTATTAGTCTACAAATCTATATTTATTCTCGAAATCATTGGGAGCTAACAAGAGTATTAGCTCTAGATAGAAAGTGATAGCGACATTGGACGGCTTTCAAAGTTCGAAAAATAGGGAATTATTCGCCCGAAGAAACGGATAATTAAAACAGTTGGAAGCTGGTGTTTGACCTGTTACTTGGTATTTTGGTAACTCTCGGTAGGGTCAGAATTCTAAACATGTTAGTTTACCAGAAAATTCAGCTTGTCCCGATGACAAATTCCATTTTGTTCTCGAGGCCAGCCGGCGCTCAAATGCAATCTGTCTGCAACTTTTCTCCAAAGAGATTGAAGCTTTTCCAGGGGAGTCTGCTGCTTCATCAATTATGTCACGTAATTTGAATGATCAAGGAGGTCTTTCACCACACTGTCAGGACAAGCAGGTGTGCTTTGTAATATTCTCTATGATGCCATAAAAGCTAGCCACCCTCAAAGTGTATAAGCTTTCAATGATTTTTTTCATTCAGTTTCAGGATCTTGTGCAACGATTGTGCGCCTGGAGGGATCTAATGGTTTGTGTCATTTTTGCCTTTCTCTGACATCCTTAATTCCTCTTAATTAGAATTTCTTCTTTATGCAACATTTTTACTACTCCCTCCGTCCCGATTTGTTTGTCCACTATTTGACTTTTAAGTGTCTCAAAATGTTTGTCCAATTGACTTATAATTGAATCAATTTTCCCTTTTTGCCCTTTCTTTAGTTGAATAAAGTAACTTCTGTAAAAAAGTTGAGGGTAAATGTGGAAAGTTGTATCTTAATGATTGTGTTCTCTAAAAAAGTTGGATTTTTGTGATTGGACAAACAAATTGGGACGGAGGGAGTATATCCTTAGGCGTCCAGTATTTGGTGGATAGTGCCTCTTGTTATTTTACTTCTTTGGGGAGAGCAGAAGTTCATTTCTGAGTTGGGCTCACTTTTTGTCTGTACTTTGTTTCAGGCGCGCATGCATGACGAGAGCTTGAGATGTGTGTTATCAGACCATGCTATTGTTGCTCTTGCACACAGAGTACCCACAGCTGAGACAGAAATATATGACACCATATCCCAAGCTGATCTAGACAATGATTCCTTGAATCTCCAATCTCCATCATCTGTGATTTGCAGTCATTTGGAAGACTTTGTTTATTTGTTCCATGACGATATGAACAACTTGGAGGATCTTTTTCTGCTGATTCTTCAAAAGCACCTGGGTCCAAATGGGAGCTGCCCTCTGTCTGTTTATAATTATGCTCTGTTATCGAGAACTAACCTTAAATTAACAAATATGTTGGTGTCAAAGAAAAATGGATTTGCCAGAGCAAAACAAGCTGGTAAGAAGGCATCTCGACAACTATTTGTTCAGAAATTTTCCTGCAAAGCTCCTGTTTATCATAACTGTAGGATCTATGCAAATGATGGACGTTTACTATGCTACTGTGATCGCAGAAAGCTTGAGTGGTTAGTGGTTCTTTTTCTCTCTATTAAGCTAAATTAGTTTGTGTACATTCAGTTATATATTCAAGAATACAATTAGACTAATAGGGCCTGTGTGTTTGTTGGGATTAGAGCATCAGAGTGGACTATAAATGCAATGAGACCACATATCTGAGTTTGGTAGAAAATTTTGCTGTCAGGATTAACTATCCATCTGATCTTGCCAATCAAAAAAAACTCTCCCATCTGATCTTTGCCGATCAAAAAAAACTATCCATCTGATCTTATACCCCCTAAAGATATGGGACATGAGCTATACCATGGGGGTTATGGTATTGTTAATCCTTCGCTACTAGTCCAATGGGATTGCTTATCCTATGGGATTATCTACAGCTTCACTCTTAGTCTGATCCAAAAACAGGGCCACATGGTTCAATTACATCAATTAACTTTATATGAGCCATTGAACATAGAATTTGCTGAATCGGTATTTTATGAAAATAGAAACCTACCTGCTCAGGTATCTTCACAGAGATCTTGCAAAACTTGTTGAGGAGGATCCGCCTGCCATAATGCTTCTATTTGAACCTAAAGGTCGTCCAGAAGATGAGGGCAATGACTTCTACATCCAGAGCAAGAAAAATATATGTGTTGGGTGTGGTGAAGGAAATCACTATTTGCGCTACAGAATAATCCCATCTTGTTATAGAATGCACTTTCAGGAGCATTTGAAAAGTCATCGTTCTCATGATATTGTATTACTTTGTGTGGACTGTCATGAAGTTGCCCATGCTGCTGCTGAGAAGTACAAGAGACAGATTGCTACAGAATTTGGAATACCACTTTTTGTTCGTAAAGTAGTTGATTATACACAAGAACAAGATGTTTTTGGGTCATCAGCTACCGTTGAGGAGGCAGGTGTTTCTCCTCTACAGTTGCGAACAGCTGCTATGGCTCTCCTTCGCCATGGCCCAAAAATGCCATCCGAACGCCGCGAGGAATTGATGCAGGTGTGAAAGCATGCATAGTTTATTTTTTCTTATCATATTTTTGTATAGAAATGACAAAGCAATTGGTAAAACTAAATAGCATCTCCTGCAATTTCTCTCGAGTCTCTCGACATCTGCACGTAATGATTCATTTTCCAACCTGGGGTCTTTTGAGCTCATGATAATTAAGATTGTTGACCTTATACTGAATTTTTTTTTATTCTTATCGTTGCCTGGTTTTTCTGTTCCATTGTCTTGTCTTATCTGTAATTGGTTTGGTCATGGAAGACCTGTTTTCCGTTTTTCTTTTCTATTTTCTCCATGCAAAGTAATTTCTTCTATTTTCTTCCTTCTGTGTGTACCTTCCTAATTTGTCCTGTAATGATACCGGTTGGCATTTGGGTTTAATTCTGTTCTAGTGACAAGTCTTGAATCATGTGGATTATTGCACTATGGAGCAAGGCACACTATATGCATTCCATGACATTTTTTTGCGAATCTTTATTTGTTCATCTTTTGGTCATTAGGACTCTAATTTGCCTCGTAACAATCAGGAGCTTGTCATTTTTGTTAGCTTGTTGGCTTGGCCACTCATTGGTGTTCTTTTGCTGTCTTTAAGGTGGTAAACTAAACTAATTACAATGATAATGCTTTGTCACTTAATGAAATGCAGAAGCCAATGCATCAACTTTCGAACGCTTGGCATAATACAGTTGTAATCCAGATCAAATGTGATATATTTGCAACGCTCATCAATATGAGTTCCCATAACTGTAGATGTACGTATTAAGTTCACTGTTTTTCAGTAGTTTTAGATTTGCCTTACTTGTGTCACAAGCTCCCTTTTACTTAAATCCAAATGCTATTGTCACATACTCTTTACAATAAACTACATTTTGCAATATGTTTTTTTGTTGTTCCCGTTAACTAAGATTTACCAAACTTTTGGTGAGTTCTCTGGTTGCAATTATTTTCATCATTTATCGAGTCTGGTTGAAATTATTTAAGGCTACTTTGCAGATTGTATCAAAGTATTATGGAGGGAAGGAAATATCCGAGGAAGATCTGGAAAAAGCTTTGCTAGTTGGAATGAGTCCTCATGAGAGGAGACGACTTCGGAAAAAGAAGGGGTTGGCATTAAAGGAAACTAATGGGGATGTTTTTCCAGAGGAGGATAGTCGTGGTGACATTGCAACGTGTGCCACTGTAGATGCATCAAACACATATACTATAATCGGTCCACATGCTTATACTGGAGAAAATTGTAGCAAAGAAGGTAGTAACCTTATGGTGGCTGAAGATTTGGATGTAAGCGGCCTCTCCTTGCGTCCTGATTCAGAGGTTAATGGAGAAATATTGAATGCCGATAATGGTGACATAAACCTCGATGGAACTAGAGTTTCTGAAAGTAAATGCGTATCCATTATGGATGCTTATTTCAATGAAAGTGGCGGTCCATCAAGTGGGACAGTAAATTTAGTCCACCATAGAACTGAAGGAACTATCTTACCTAAACACAGCTCAAAGCTTTCACTACTGGGACATGGACCACATGGAAAACAAGTAGTGGATCATTTGCTGAAAGAATATGGGGAAGATGGAATTCGACAGTTTTGCCAGAAATGGAGACAAGTTTTTGTTGAAGCTATTCATCCCCGTTTTTTACCTGCTGGCTGGGATGTAATGCACAGGTATACTGCTTCTTGACACACACTTCATCTGTTTTATATGTGATTGAAAGTTGTAATCATGTAAGATGCATAACAATGCTATGCTCTTTAGGATAAGTTGTGGTCAAACTAGGTTTTTGTGGTGGTTCGGACTTCAGAGATACGTATGATCATCTAAATGCTTGCTAATTTCATCTTTGTCGATTTTTGCGAAGGATTTGATTTGAGACAATTTTTGCCAGTGGTAGAAGAGACTTCGGTGATTTCAGTGTATACAATCCTGCCAAGAGAGCTTCTGCTGCTGCTACGAATTAGAGCAAAGAATCAAGATACTACAAACAGATCCGCTCAAACGTGGAAAGCCCGATCAGTTAACTTCCACACCTCAAGCATCTGAGTAGCAGCCAAGTTCAAAGCTCCTAGCAAGTCGTTTTGCTTGTTTTTGATTTGCCTGGGGAGAAATTTGAGTCCAAGGCTCCCTTTTTGTTGTGTGATATTCGTTTATTTTTCTCATAGTTTTGCATCATGTGAGAAGGTGAACAATCTGTGACCTTGACGCGAAGGTTGCTCATCCATATACATGTAACTCCTGTTATAAAGCTGTAATGGCAATTCCCATTGGATGGATTACTTTTACAACTAAGAAAAACGTTTGCTGAATGTTACAATTCAGCAAGTTGGCAAACCACCAACATACAACATTGGCACCTCAGAATTTTGAAGTCACTCTTCGGTATTAATATTGACTCTGGCCGCATGAAACTATACCTTGATGTTATCATGTTACTATGTTAGTATTAGTCCTTCAATTTTTGCCCTTTGTTCTTTCTAAGCTCTGTTTGATCAAAGAATTTATGCAATGAGATGATAAAATACCAAGGATACAATGGTCAGATCCTTCAATTTAAAATACCATTTTCTTTCTCCTTGGTCCTTGCACGAATTCCTGATGCCAATACAGCCTAACAAAAGTCAACTGATATGAACTTCAGCTAATATACAGACTCAGAGAGGTCTCTCAGGTTCCTAATAAACAGCAAATTATGTGAAGATCTGTGGGATTGTTGTAACCAAATGCTCAAATAAGGGAGCCAGTAGAATCATCATGGAACTGACACCCTGCATTTCTGATATACAACTGAGCATGAATCCAACGGCATTAAGAAAGAAAAACTCATTAGGAAGCGGTTTGAAGCGGACACTGCGACCAACTATAAACCAAACTCCGCTTTAGAGGGGTTCCACATCACCAAATGAAAAAGAAGAGAGTTGCAAACAATCATCTGCACTACAATTTAATGAAACCAACTCATTTAAAGTCTCAGGAAATTATGATCTGGATCTAGATAACAATCTTTAATCTCACCGTGCTCCTCATATTTACAAAATCTTCCACAGGAGCACCTAACCTGCCACAACTCTCGATCGAAAAGGCATATGCTGTCATTCGTATATCATTTGCATTTCCAAGAGAAGGTAATTTCCCGCAAAATTGATCAGCCCATCCAAACAGAAATGAATGTCTGTCTGTTTCAGTTGTTCGTGACTGATTTGTAATGCAGCAAAAGTGGTTGTGCTATTAAGCACTTCCAAGTTTAATACCCCTTATAGTGACAACAATTGAGACTTGTGGTCAATGCCGTTGAAGATGAACGTTCCAGACATCGGAACAAATTGCCTTGTGATCAGCTGTAATGAAGATGACAATGAACAGGATCTTAGATAGCGATCGGAAACAATAAGGACCAACTTCTTATGCCAATACAAACATGTAGTCAATGAATTGAGAAAAACATACGCAGATCCTTTTTTTTTTTTTTTTGAAAAATGTGTGCAGATCCATGAACCAAAAATATGACAATTTTGCAATGAGCTTAATCTGAACTATAAGACGGACTTACAAACCTTTATAACTTCCTGCGATGCGATTCCCCCAACGAAGGCAGCCACCGCATGGAGCTCTGCAGCACCATATCTGCACATTTCATTGATAAGGTCCTCTGTCAGCGTCGAGCCATTGCAACCTAAGTCACTAAGCAGGCCAACAGTGGAAGTCTTCAGTCGAGATATCTCCTCATCCATCTCTCTGGAGATTAGTAAGCATTTGGTTCATGAGAGTCAAGCCGAATAACTTTAACAGAAAAAATGGGGCAAATTGAGACTGGAATCGGGTGTTACCCATCAAATTGGCCAGGAAAACTGTTATAGTTCGAGGCAAACCGGTCAACAGCTCGAAGCAGAATATAGAACCCTACAGCGATACTGCCAAATAAAGCAGAACACAGAACCCTTAGATAGAATTCGCCAAATAAAGCAGATATTATATCCTAGTGTATTCATCTTTTTTTCTGAATAAAGCAGATATTATATCCTAGTGTATTCATCTTTTTTTCTGTTCTCTAGTGTAAAACCTTCTCTAATACAATTTAATCTCTCTCAAAAAAACTGTTAAGAGATTGTGCTTCGTTCGAGAAGAATCAAGGAAAACCAATCAGGAAAACAAGGTTCCTATAAGTGATCAATACATCAGTAGTACTAGTACCTCTGAATTTCCTGGAACAAATGAGGAAATTGATAGTAGGAAACAACCCATTGGGCAACAGAAGCGGTTACCCATGTAGACAAGCTATGCGTACGTGCAGCACAGTTCATCCAGTCTCCTATCTCCTACCTCAAGTTCATAATGAAAGACAATTGAAATTTGGTTTATTCGCTAAGGAGTATAACCCAGAAGTGTGGTTCACAACTTTTAGCTTGTGCGGACAGGAGAGGCCTCATAGTTTGTGAGCAAAATATGACACCAATATTTAAGGACTAAAAACTGCTAATATTGTGGATCTCCACTGCAATTCAATGGTTCCTTTTCTGAGAACAGACTATTGGAATTTGGAGTCTATCAAAGATTGCAATTCAATGGTTCCTTTCTGAGAACAGACTCTTGAGTACCCAATGGCTAATGGTTCTCACACCAGGAAGCTTCCTACATCTTAAAAGCCTACACGTCAAGCCACAATGACAATGCAAATAAACATCATAAATTACTGCTACGATCCTCAGTATAATTATAGTCGATTTCAAGAGTCATGCAACATCGCATAACATGCCTGTAGTCTTCATCTGTTAGATACTTCTGCAACTCTGGTAGGACTGGAGAGTTGAATTCATCCTCCAGGGGACGATATCTGCATACCTAGAAAGTAGAAGACATAATTCCTTATCAAGAGTCTGCAGCTTAATATCCAGCAAGAATAGTACTTGCATGAACAGAAGTACATAACCTATCAGAAGATATCTACTGGACGCTTTTAAAACGGTATAGGGCAATATTGGGTCGGTGTAAGTCAAAGGTTTACCGCAAAAGATTATCAAAAAAAACAGTTCACTGCAAAAACATGCCTTGCTTGCAAATATTGGACAATGTGATTAACTGACAAGATAACTTTTAGCCACAAAATCGAAAAATTAATGATTTCTCCGACTAGATCATCATAAACATGGAGGACCGCCAGCATAAGGACTACCTCCATCAAGTCTCAAGATCCTAAAACTTAAATGCCAGTAAAATCACAGGGTACAGAAATAATTTGGTTGTAAGAAGAAAAACCTGGAATCAAGCTAGGACAAAAACATCATCTAAAAAGGAAGGGATGTATGAAGTATTAATGTGGAAATATGATAAAGTGAGAGATGAATTGCCCATAGTGCTGCCAAGATTTAACTACACCTTTACCTTCAACATTAAACAGTCTCTTCAGAGAAGGGTACACAATCCTACTATTCTTTTACCTTAACATGTTACCAAAGGATAAATCTGTTTGGATTTGTGAAAACATCGAGTATGGGGGCAATTAGTTTGCTATATAAAAACCAGCGAAAAAAGCTGGTTACACATGAATTGGGGCGAAAAAGGGATCTAGAACTGTTTCAACCATATTCGTTAGGGACTCCACTACTAGAACGAAAGTCAAGCCCTGCTTGTGGCAGCCTTTCGACTAGTCCACTTCATGTGCTTTATCGGCCAGCAGGTAACACCTTACTTAACTGAACAAACTTACTGTGAGTTTCCTGGCATTTTTGCAGAAGCTTTTTATAACTGCCTTTGAGATACTATCAGGATCTCTACCAATTTTCTTTAAAATATCGCCAACATTTTGCTCAATAGCGAAAAAATCAGCCTCAGCCTTGGCTTGGTAGATCTTCTGCAGGGTAACATATAACCTGCAAGAGGCATTAAACAAACCTCAAGCTTCACCAAATCATATTTTCTTTCTCAAAAATTTGAAAAGAGGGGGGAAAAAGAACAGGAAGTTGCGGGAGAAGAAATGAATGTTGCTAACTCAGTAGAAGATGTCATATCCGGTATTGATCCCTCAAGAGGTGCCTCCCCCTCGCGGTCTATAAAATCCTGCAACGCAAGGAAATAAAATGACTTTTTGCTACAAGGAATGGTAAGGGGGGGAAAAAGATCCGATCAAAAAATAGGGGAAAAAAAGAAAAAATGTCATTAGAATTCGAAAGAAAGCAACTTCTTGTCCATGTGTACAAGGCTGGTGTATACAAATAAACAAACAAGACAAGCATATTGATATTGATATACACTAGATACTTTTGTAACTTGCCATCTGTAGATCATCAGCATGCACGAGTCATCGTCAGGGTACGAGCCAGGTTCTAAAGCTTAGGCTCATGTATATACATGTGCTTTTGCAGTCAAGAAAGATAGAGACAATAACAAAAACAAGCACACACGCTCGAGACAGGGAGACGGAAGGAGGATTGTGGGGAAGATTGAGATCCAATCTTCACGAGAACATAAATGGATCATAGTATCACACAAAGTCCATCAAAAGAAAAGTCCACCAAGTTAAGAGAAATAAAAACTACTCTGTCACCATCAAAAGTACTGATTGCCCACTCAAATCCTTCTGGTTCCGTTGTAGGAGTAACAAGACAAACAAAAGACACTTCCCATTAATGTATAAGCAATCAGCTGTCAAGGATACTGTCTAAAAAATTGGGCATATCATAAGATAAGGATTCCATGAAACACCCAAGAGCTCAAGTAGTTAAGAACGGAAAAACATGAGAACATCATTCAGAGATTAGAAGCAGCCTCCCAAATGAGGAAGCTTACCATATTGAGAAATCATAGCTGTTGGGAGTATGATGGCTGATGGGGGCAGCCGAAGCTGTCAAGATTTCTCTGGAGCCATCTTGAGTTTCCCAAACATCCCCCAGAGCTTATTAATCTAAATATGAATTAATATCAAAGCTCACTTTTACTAAATAAAAGCAGACATCACTCATCAGTAGCTTAAAATTCCTTTTACATGTCAACAGTTGAAACTTCATCCTTAAAGTCAGTTCAGTCACAGTAAGATACTGGCATTTGTTGAGACTAAAACCAGTAAAAGTACCCCTCTCTAACGGCTTAAGCTTTTACATGAGTTGTGATTCATCCAAATATTGAACACAAGTACTTGCTTTTACTTGTAAGTTCATTATGGGAAAAAATCGAAGGAGATACCTTTAGAGCTGCCACCATCACCCAAAAATCAGATGACTTCGAATCAACATCAGCACAACTATCGCTAAGTATCCGTTGTAGATTTGAACCTGAGAGGCCAAACATGAGATGAAGTAACCATCTATATTGCAACAGTTACGATTCACAGAAAATTGCAGTATGCGGGAACTCCATAAGTCACATAGACCAACTACTACAAATGAGACTTCAAATTCCACAAAATAAACCTTGGCATAACCAATTCACCAATAAAACAGACATGCACAAGCAGGAAGATGCTCATTGAACACGGAATTTAAATAGAAGAAAGGTCTTGATTGAGTATGGCATCTCTAGAACCATGAATCACTGCATAGACTTCATAAACCAACTAGACAAACCATGGCTGAAAAATATTTTTATACTTTTATACAAAGGCATGCAAAAAGTGCAAGCGCTTAAGGTAAAAATCAACAGATTATTGCAAAAAGTACAATTATCGATACTCCTCCATACTCGATGAATCCAAGATCCCAGAACATGGAGTGGACCAGCCCACAATAGGTTTGGAGTCACTCCCAAGAGAGAGTCACTGATGGTAGCTCACATGCTCATGCACGCAAACAAGGGATCCATGCTATAGTTGTGTACACTGTACTTACTAATTCCACGAGCAGCAAAGACTTTAAATGAGGCATCCATCGCTTCTTTATAATTGTCTTCATCAAATGCTCTCATCCTGGCTCTAATTAGTTCCTAAGACGTTTAACATGCCAACCAAGCCACACTTATCAGACAACACTTAAAAACAACAAAGAAAGACAAATTGCAAGACTAATGTGCAAACCTTGAACTCTTTTTTCTCTTCTCTGGTTGATGGAAGTCTTCCACCATGTGTTTGGGACCACTCAGCTGCCATCTTGACAAGAATGACAACATATGGTGTGTGCTTATGGACAACAGGATCAGGCACGTTCAAGTCAATTGTTTCTGCAAAACTATCATTGGTAAATATGCAATCAGCATCTCACTAAAGATGTAGACTGTAAACTGTTTAGGTGCACATGAGAAGAAAAAGAAACACCATTAGCTTATACATATCTGCAACTAAGTGCCACAAGAGAAACCACCAAAGTCAGTCACAGTGAGAGAGAGAGAGAGAGAGAGCAGTTTTCATAGGACCATACCTCCTCAGCTCAGGCCAGGGGTTGTTTAGCCGGAGATCATCTAGAAAGTGATCAGGCTTTGACTCAATGACTGTATGTTCCTGCCTCAAAAATGAAAAGCAACATAAGCACCGGCAAGGCAGCAACCATAAAAAAATTACAAGTCCTGTATTATTTTAGAATTTTGCATTGCTTTCAATTCAACAATGTTGACACACATCCCACCAGGCCCTTGAAGAGCAACGAAATTCTGAAATACGTTTTGATAACACCATAAAAAAAAACATTAGCACCTGGGGTTGTTCAACCTATAAAAAGACAAAATACAATTAAAACTGGAGAGGGAATCAATATGCAGTCATCCTTGTTATACCTAGGATTTCTATGACATAGCCACTATCATCCTCATCCAAATTGCGAACTGTAAAAAATGCCAAGCCAATAATTAAACAAAAATGGTATTTTTAAGGCCCATTACCTTAACACAAATACGAATAAACCCAGTGAGGCCATATGAGCGCGCGAATATCAACATGACATTTGCTTCACGACAGATTCTTTCCAATTTCACCATGGAATCCTCCACTAGCTGAGAGATCAATAAGAGCATACCATTAAAGATGAAAGTTTAAGAGCACAAAAGAAAGAAAAAACACAAACAAAACCTTGTATGATGGGTGGGGAATGGCATCAAACCACCAAAACACAATGTACCAACAATTACACAGCAGTTCTGAATTCAAATAGAGATTACCCTATAAATGGGGAAAAACAAAACACCCAACCTCCACTTGAAATGTATTTCTTTTCACAACACAAATGCAAAAAATGATAGGAAGTAATAGTTTCCATGAGCTATGTTTAAATGCAAAGATGTTTTTGAAAAGGACAGAGAAAAACTCATTTATTCCCGACATTAACAGAACTAAGTCACAGATCACTAAACTATGACTACCTTAGCCATATGAAAAATCAGAACTTTTAGTACAACATAAAGGTCAGCAACATACCGACCCTCATCATATTACATACTACTAGCAAACCTTAAAAGAAAATCGTTGGAGTTATGAGCAAGCATGTATAGGGTAGCATGCAACAATAAAAAATTTGCATTTGTAGCACGCTGTATGGGCATTACAATTTTTTTTTTCATCGAAGAGCTAATAATAGCATCTCAGTTTGTATGCCACTTTTCTTTCTTTGCAAATACAATGTCAATCCACAGGTTAAAACTTACAACCTGTGCAATATTAGCACAGACACTGCATAAAGAAAGACTACAGGCAACACATTGAACCAAACAAATATGACAGATTTCAACATTCAGGATCCAAAGAAATAATTCTCAATGTAGTCTCGCACCTACAAAACAATGATGACAATATCCATACCTGGGTGGCTACCACCAAGGTAAACTGTGAAAAGAATGATGGATTCGTCTCAATTAATGCCTTTGGATACTCTTCTATAAATTTGGCTTTTACTGCATCATTTAGCTCCTGAAGAAAGGTGCACACAGTTTTTGCCTTTGATTCCCCAACACTTGATTCGTCCACTACCAACACAAGCGAAACATGAGAACAAATTTTATGAAGCTAATAAGATGCCATATTGAAGGTGCATACCCATAAAGTTATTTCCAAGGTCGCCCACTTCAACTTTAGAACCATCGATAACAGTGATACTTCCAATCCCTCCAAGAACAAGATTTTTTAATGTTTCAGAACCAGTAGGACCACAGTTGAGCAAACATATACTTGCTTTCTCAAGGGCGGCCTGCCCTTGCTCACCCCAGATCCTGCAATAAATGATAAATCTAATAACTTTAGTTCTTCTTGCTCAAGTAATTATTCACAGTAGAAAATTTGTATTTTCACTTTTTCTCTTCTTTAGTCCTTTCCCTCTCCCATACCTAAACCCCCCAACCATACAAAAACATCATAAAATAAAATAGAAAAAAATTACATAATGTCTGGACAACAGAGTCAGCATCTATAGACGGATCAATTACAAAAACAAGTCAATGGAGCACTAAAATCCTACTACAAAATATGTAAATGTAAATCACTGTCGAAGTCTTGCCTGTATGAACACAATACGGACAACCAACCCATACTTATGTGGCATTGTTGCCAGCTAACAAACAAAACACGTGCTCAATGAGAATCTATAGTTAGGGTTGTCAACGAGTTGAGTTTTGTTCACCCTCCACTTAAGAGGGTGAACATTACCATCCTCCCTATTGGTTGAAATGGTGTGGATCCCACCACAAAGTGTGTGAATCCCATCACCAAATGATGTCATGCTTACCAAAAAATATATTGCACGGGTGGGACCTCCATCATTTCAACCAATAAGAGCGAAGGTAATGTTTAAAAGAGGGTGAACAAAATTGAACTCGTTGTCAACAAGCCCAGTCAAGTGAGTAGTGAGTTTTTCAAGCTTTGTAAACTTAACAAGCTTTAAAAATGTGTGATAGTTACTTAATTCCTTGAGTTGAGCCAAGCTTTAATAGAGCCAATCACGAATCGAGCTCGAGTAAACTTGGTTTTTCTACACCATATAAGCTTCTTAATCCAGCGGTATGTTGATCACATCCGATATTAGCTATACATCCTCCTTCGATTTATGTCGGATGACTCGGATTCCTTTCAAAATCTAACAAGCTTAAAAACGTGCCCAAGCTTGGTTTATTTATGTAACAAGTTGATCCAGCTTGTAATGAACCAAACAAAAGTAACTTGAGAACTGTAACAGTGCCCTATCTTCCTTATTCATTTTACACCCCACTAAAACCTTTCACCTTAAAATGAAAACAACAAGAAGTGGTAAGAACTCATAAACTCATTTACACAAATCTAGGGGTGATAAACGAGCCGAGCAAGTGGTTGATCAAGCTTGGTTTGAAAACATAATGAGGTTTAAAAATATGTTCGACCTTAGGTTGTTTATGAGACGAACCAAACCCAAATGAACTTCGATCAATTCAAGCCAAACCCAAGTCTATCTCAAGTAGCTTGAATTTTTATACATTATAATTCATAAGTAATAGTTTTCCGAGCTTGGTTTGAAACATTAACAAAAATTCAAGCTCGGTTGGTTTATGTGACAAACCGATCATGAACAAGCTCTTACCGAACGAACACAAGCTCAAACTCAAGTGGGTAGGTTCGTTCAGCAGCTCTACACAAATCACAGAGAAGAAAATAAAAAAAACGCCACGCCTAATGACTACAAGAGCTTCATCACTTGGTTAACAAAAAACCGAAAACGGACCTCCAACAAAGCCAGTAACTTCTATTCGTCTAAGTGGAGCGAATAAAGGACGTTATATCCGGTCTCGTAGTAATTTTCTTATTTGGTTTCCGACGGTTTCTCGGGAACCAAACGGAAAACAATGCGAAGGCGATTTAGGAGAGTGGAAAGTTTTGATTGTTAGGGCAGGGGGGGATGGGGGGGGGCGTGCGATGGGGAGAGATTTTGGAAATAAGAACAATGTTGAAGGGCGAAACGGTCAACGCGAGAGAGAGTACCTGAGCTGACGATCGTACTTGGTTTTGGCCTCCGCCATTGTTGCTGCTGCTGTTGTTGGGGTTCGGCTTACTCCCTACGCAGTGATGAGAGACGTATGGGGGAGAGAGTCAGTGATGAGTAGAAATAGAAAGAAGGGAAAGAGAGTTTTCCAGAAAAAAATATATATAAGATCCCGTTTCGCTAGATTTTTATTTTTTATATATGTATTTTTGTTTTATAATATCGATTTTAATTCAAAAAATAAATATTTATTTTAGTTGAGTGAAAAGCACTCCACGATTATGAATGCATTCCAAAACTTTGTAATTTAGTGCTTAAGATTTAACACAATACAAGCACAAAAAAGACAAAGTTTAGAGAGCATTTATATGTAATAAATAAATAAAAAGGAGTGCTAAAATTATTTTTCAAATGAAATTATAAGAAAAATAAATAAAGATAGGTCTTGCAAGTTGCGATAACCCTTTTTGCAAGATAAATGTGTTCGGAATTGACCGATAAACAAGAGTCTTACACATTAAATGTAGAGCTCATACACATGAGTATATTTGTATTTAAATTTGTGCATATTTATCTATGTCCGTAGTGCTTCGAGGAAGTAGTAGTATTTAATAAGACAAGGAGATTCTCGGAAACAATTTGACATGGTTTTCATAATCAAATTTCACTAATTTGATGGGTTAGCCACATATATTAGCTAATCACAAAAATTGTTGGTCATTTAACTGACCCAATCAAGACCACTTTTTAGTTACTCCATAAAAGACTTAGATGAGTTTTGACTCATTATATTGGGTTTGTTCTCCTGGTTAATGGCTGAGTTTGCCTTTGTTATTGGGTTTGCCGATTTGGATCCAATTTGCCACCCTACGTCTCCACCATAAACTTGGTTTTCTAGCAGATATTGCCATTTCCGCTTGCTGATGCTAAAGAATAGATTTGCTTTTGCTATCTTTTTCTTTAGCTACTGAGTTCACCAGCCTTCCTATAATCTATATCGGTGTCCGCACTGTGTTAAAGTGCGGACGTCCCCTTCTCCGGTCAAATTTCGATGATCCAAATCGCTCAACGTGTTTATAACATGATATTAAGGGTACTTAAGAAAAATCGGCAAAAAAAAAGTATCGGGAAGGGTTTCACCCGAGCAATTTTTTTTTAACCATTCAATGAAAACTGCTCGGATGAAGCCCTTTCCTGTCTTTTTTTTGTTTTGCTGATTTTTCACGAGGACCTTTAAAATCACGTTCTAATCACATTGCGCGGCTCGGATCATTGAAATTCAACCGGGAAAGGAAACGTCCACACTCAGCAGAGTGTGGACGCCCTTACAAGAAGCTTACTGCTGAGATGTATTACATTGTCGTGCCTGTGGACTTATTGATATCCGAACCAAATTTTTAAGCTTAGCCGGTAGCTACTGCCGTTCACCAGATCACCATTGATGAGCTGCTGCCCTTCTACGAACAAAGAAGAGGAAGACATCATGCTCATATGATACAGTTGTGCAGAAGTATATACAAAATTGATTGGCCTCTGCAACACACTCACTTTCTCCAAGTTGTTTGTAAGGAAAGGGAAAATACAACAGCCACAATAATGTTGGAAATTTCTTTTTGGCGCATCAACTGAACTGACGGCTAGACGCATGCTAGTTATATAATTTAAGCGAAATGCCATTATATGAGTCATTTAGACGCCATCTTAGAATGAATAACTAACAATAGAATAAGAGAACATAGGAATAGCGAGAGCACCATAGCAGATAAAGGGCTACAACTAGAATGACTCCAAAAGCACCATGATGCCACATTCCGCACGTAGGAAGCCTTTCATCCTAGAAGTTAAGTTGGACGGCTGGAGCATTTTGATCAACAGGAGACAGAAGCATACGTTCCTATTATCAAGAGTCACGACTTAATAAATATGCCAAACGCAGCTCTAACACTTTTTGAAGATTCATCATCGCACATGGAGCAAAGACAAATGCCCCCAAAGCTTGAATGTTTGAAAGTACCAAACTTGCATCATCCAAACACTATCCAAAATGGTAACTGTATCTACACATCAGTTTCCTAAAGCGAATACCAAGTGCAAGTGATTGAAAGTCCATCAAATCAGCAGCATAATGGCAGTTCTTAAAAGGCCAATATCCTTTAGAATATTACCATGTTCTCTAACACTTTATTTTCTAATAAAGCAACCTCCACAATGAATCATTAGCATTGACCAAGTAAAACAATTTCCAATTAGGATATACTTAAACTTTAAATTCACCAACGGAACATTAGTTCTCGAATATATCACATTCATAGTCAAAACAACAGCACAAAACAAGTGAAACTATATAAAGTAAAGGAAACAAGTACCAAAGCAATGTAACAATCACCTCAATATTTTGACATGCTGTGTTAGGAGGGACACAACACTTACAAAAAGCCATTAAAGAGAAACTCAACGTACTGTCAGAGACCAATCTACAAGCAAAATACTGTTAGCAAGTAACAGAGCAGCAGCCAAATACTGTTAGCGAGTTACCAACAGAGCCCACAAAAATGGCAGCAGCCAAATACTGGCAGCCCTCTATTCAGTGTTCTTGCTGAAGGTTAGGCTGTTGATCTACTAAGAACAAGTTTGCATATTACCACATGGATACCCCTCTACTTTGATTACAGTCAATGCATAAGTTGTGACACCATCTTGTTTTCCGGTTATTTCCATTGCACTTGCTGTTGCTAAAGATTCACTTTTGCTTTATTTTCCATTAGCTACTGAGATGTTTCACAGTGTTGTGCCTGAGTAACCAGTTAGTAGACAAACATCTTGGGAACCAAAATTATAAGCTTAGTTCATTGCTAGCAGTGGACCAACTTACAGATGATTGGTTTGTGCCCTTCCAGACATGGAAGAGAAAGATATTATGCTCTATAATATGATATGGTTAAGCAGACCCATATATTGCCCATCCATTGGCCTTTGCAACTGACTTACTTCTCCAACTTGTTTGCATTATTGTATTACCACTAGACAAGAATAGGTAAGATACATGAAGGGGTAGTAATAGCTTTAAGTTGCTTAGAATGGTCAAGACTTAAGAGAGAGATGCACCAGTACATATAATGCGAGGAATAAAGTTAGAAATTTCTTTTTTACTCATTGAATGACTTGGACATATGCTTGTTATAATTTCAATCGAAACATCACCACACCATGAATGATTTAGATGCCATCTTAGCATGAATAACTAGGAATAAAGTTAAGAGAACCTCGCAAAAGCTTGACCACCGGAGCGGATATAAGAAAATAAAAAATTGCTTCCAACTGCATCACTTGCAGAATGCTTCTGAGCAATTCTATAGACTGTTTGCAAAATAAATGACTGCATCAACTAGAAGGGTTTCAAAACCAACTTGATGCTATATTTTACTTGTATCCAACCAGACAGACACAGAGACTAAAATCAATCCAAGCCCTATTAAGAAGCATTTCGTCCTACAAGTTTGGACAGCTAGAGCATTTTGATCAACAGCGGACAGATAGCTATCAAGTAACCTAGATGTTGAATGGAATTCCCATTCATACTCGAGTAACCTAGACGATGAACTGAATTCCAATTTTTTATATCCTAAGCGTAAGTACTTTGGGCAGGTGGTTGAGTTTCCCTACTTTCCTATTATCAAGACCCAAAATGCGCCAAACAGGTCTCAAATATAGTTTCACTATTGTACATGGACCATGAAAAATGCCCCCGAAGTAAAAGATTGGATGTTAAAACTACTAAACTAGCATCATCTCAAGCTTATCCAAAATGCTGACAACTCTACTCATCAGTTTCCTAAAGTTAGTAACAAGTGCTAGTCATAAAAATACCAACAAATTAGCAGCATAATGGCAGCTCTTAAGATGCCTATATCCTGCAAGATTATTAGTGTGTTCTCTACCGGTATCGTTTCTAATAATGCAGTTTCCACAATGAACCATTATCATAGACTAAGTAAAACAACTTCCATTTAGTACATAGTTGAACACACTTAAACTCATAAGCAGAACATTAGCTTTTGAATACGTCACATTTATCAGTCAAAACCACAGCACACAACCAATAAAACTGTATGAAGTAAAGCAAACAAGTAACAAATCACAATAAAACTGACTTCTACACTCTACATGCCATTTTAGGAGGGACAGAACTCTTTGAAAAAGTCATTAATGACAAACTCGACATTCAGCAATGATGAACGGGACAGCCGAACGACAAGCTGCGATGATTTTAGCATTGCCAACAAACAATCTAGGAGAGATCGGAGAATATGCCAAGCCACTCTATCAGTGGAGTACAGCCGGGACCTATATGGTTTAACCTATCCAAAAGATGATAAACAGAACCCACTCATCAGTTCCTGACAATGAAACTATTGCGACTAATTAGAGTCCATGAACTTAGTGGTTACTTAAATGGTAATCCTCATCAACCCCATATATCCTGCAAGAAAAGTACCATGTCTAATTTCTTTCTCAAGAAGGCAAATCCATAGCTAACCATTAGTATTGACAAGGCAAAACAAGTTCCACTGGAAATAACCGGCTATTACCGTGTAAGGTAAAGAAATCAACAAACAAAATAAGGAAACAATTACATGCCATTTTAGGAGGGAGACATCATTTCAAAAAAAATCTACTATTACCTACAGATCCTAAAAATTTGTACACAATCGAGTTAAAAAGTCAAAAAATATCCTCAAATTAACAACTATAAGTAGCATAACCCATTAAAGTACTGCGTCAAGCAATTATAATGCATCACGAAACACAGGCTTTTACTTCAAATAGAAAGTTGGCACATATTGGTCGAATCTGAACAAGCTTATCCTTCTCATTTTATCTTGTCCATTAGACTTACTTACATGTAGGGTGCAAACGAACGCTTGTGGCTCGGCTTGGCTTGTTTACCAAACAAGCTGAGCTCAAGTTTTAGGCTCGTTTACTAAACGAGCCGAGCTCAACACTCAAAAGCTCGACTAGTTAAGGGCTCGGCTTGATTCCTAGCAAGCCAAGCTCAAGCTGATTTTGAACACTATAAAGCTTGGCTCAGCTCTTTTGCAGCCCTACTTGCACGTTTGGGCAACACAAGATCTAAAATTCAACCTTTAAATACAAACAAAATCCCCACTCAAAACGAAATCAGCCATGAGGATCAGAAACCGCATATAAAAGGGATCTATAAACCGACGCTTTTATTATCAATTTGTTGGCCCTAAGTACCAGTTTTCACATATTTTCCCATGTAGGAACTACGAAAATTGCCATAAAACTACAGATAAAAGAAGCAAATCTACAACAGGAAAAAAGTTCAACCACATGCTACCAAACTAAAAGTCACCATCAATCAATGTGCCACAAGCATATCATTACTACTGCCTAACAAATCAATGACGGAATCGGGCGGATTCGAGGCAGGGCTGGAGGGGTTGAAGAACACGGGCCTGGCCGCCACAAGCCTCTTCCTCTGGGGGAAGCGCGGGCCGCGGACTCGAGCGGAGAAGAAGCAAGGGTAGCCGTCGATCTGGGAGGGGGAAGGAGGGGAGGGGGTGCGGGAGAGTGGGATCTGGTGCTGGAAGTGGGAGTAGTCGGTTGAGCGGTGGGATCTGGCGCTGATTTTGGAGTCTCGGAGCTGGGCTAGGGCTCCGGGCTTGAGGTAGCGGAGGTAGCGTTCTTCTGGGGAGAGGCTGTGAGGGGAGGGGCGGCGTAGGCGGCGGTTCATGGTGGGGGACGGGGAGGGGAGAGAGAGAGAGAGAGAGAGAGATTAGGGTTAGAGGAGGAGGGGGAGGGAGATTGTGGGGGGAAGGCGGGATTTTAAGAGGGGAGGAGATGGGTGGGGGGGCGGGAAGATAATGGAGGGAAGTAGGGTTGAAAAATGAAAATGGTGTGTGGTGTATTTCAAAATAGGGATGAGGCGCGGGGTTCCTGCCCGTGACGCCGCACTCTCTCTCCTCTCTCCTCTCTCTCTCTCTCTCTCTCTCTCTCTCTAGCGTGTTTTGTACTCTTTTTTCTTTTTTTTTTTATAAGCTGTTTTGTACACTCTGTTGTTACATTTCACATAGATCATCTAAATACATTTTTGTTGAGCTCATCTCAAATCCTACAAAAATGATTCAAATAGCTCATTTTTTAAAAATATTTTTTGAAAACTTTTGCAAAAAAAATCAGTTTCAATAGATATCAGTAAGGACTTTTTCCGAAATTTTAAGATGAATCATTCAGTTTTGCCCTATTGTTTCTGAAAAGGTTTTTGTCGATATCTGTTGGAGCTAATTTTTTACATAAACTCTCAAAACAATATTTTAAGAAATATGAGCAGTTCAGATCATCTTTATAAAACTTGATATAGGTCCCATAAAAATATATGTGCCCAAAAATCCGTGCAAGTAGCACAACTAGTGGTTTCATGCAGGTAAATAATATTGTCACTATAAAAATTGATGCAGGTACTCCAAAATCAGTGTAATTCCAAAGCCATCTTCCTTTATTTTTTTGAAGTGTCTCCATCAATTTTTAAAATATCAATATCACTTTCCATTTGGGTAAATATGGAAGAGCTTGTACAAATATGTGAGAAATAAAGGTTGGGGACCACGTGACTTTGTTCCTAGGTAACTTAACAATTAACAATCTCTCCTATACCATAGATGGAATTCGGGTTAATTTCACCAACATTACAAACGAAATTCGTGTGTAAGAGTTCATACAAATGTGTGGAGAAAATAGATGAGGGGACACAATGCCTTTGTTGTAGGCACTTAGGCTCCGTTCCAGAACATCTTCTTAAAAAATAAGTACTTATTTCACATTTTCAAACTCAAAAATAATGTAAATAAAAAATTATTTTTTTATTTTTTTTCACCGTATAAAAGATCTCGATAAGATTTATCAAACAAAATCCATATTACTAGAAAAATTATTTGAGTAAACACATTATTTTTAAACTTGAAATTGCTTTCTTAAAAAATAAGTACTTATTATTAGTTCCGGAACGGAGCCTTAGGCCTATGCCTTTATTAAAAAAGTGGGTTTTTATCTTAACTTTTTTTCTTTTAGATTTTTCTAAAGACGAAGCAATAATTTGTAAAAATTATTGACGAAAAAATAACAAATTCAAAAGAAAATTGAATAAGAGCAAAAAAAAATCAGCCAAATAGTTTATTTGGCCAAAATAGGCCTTAATAAAATCTCTCCTATGCTAGGGATGGAATTCAGGTTAATTTCACTAAAATCCAAAGTCGGCTCTAGGGGAGGCCTAGGAAGCAGCCGCTTTGGGCTTCCAACCTTGATGCCAAAAAAAGGTCCCGATTTTGTTTTGGCAGTGTATTAGGTAATAGGTACAATTGTTTTAATTAAGTCTAATCGAACAAAGGGTTCTATTTTTGTTAGCTCGTATTGGATTTTAGTTTAAGAGAGAATTATAAACAGAAAGCTCATAAACTCCCCCTTGAAGACCCGAGGATATTTTTCAGAGATCTGAAAGCTCCGTCAACAACGCCATTGTGATCCTTAGCAATAACAGCTGCCCTAGCATTGCTACCATTTCTATTGACCGCAACATCACAATTGAACTTTAATAGAACCAGAACAAGGCTCACTGCATTGCATAATGTTTCTGCACACTTTTCACGAAAGATTACGGAATTTATAAGGGGAACGGCCAAGTTTGATTCCCTCTCTCTCTAAAAGATAAAAACTCTTTCATCGCCGCTGCTGGGGGAGGAGGCCTCCGCCTCCCTCTCCCTCTCCCTCCTTCACCCCCGTTTGTTCCCTCTCCCCTCCTTGCCTCGCTCTTGCCCGGCGTTTGGCGCCCGTCTCCTCAGTTTGGGCGTCAGTTGCCGTTGGTCCGGCGTGACCAGGGCCGGCCCTGGGATTTTAGAGGCCTAAAGCCAATTTTTAAAATGAGGCCTAGTCATTTTAACCAAAAAAAAAAAATATCAATATAGGTGGCTAATATAATGTAAAAGATTTTTTTATTCTGTTTTGCTAACTAAAAGTTACATGATTAAACATGGTATTTTAGCTTCCTAATTTAAGGAAGACAAACTTTTTAAAAAAATTACTCCATTCGTCTCTTTTTTAGAGTCCAGTATTCCATTTTGGGCTGTCCCTTAATAAGTATCCATTTTGTAAAGTTAATGGGTAAAAATTGCTGAATTTTCTATTTTGCCCCTAAAAGTAGATTACATTTTGAAAAATTAGTGAGTAAAAATATAATGATGATATTTTTATAGAGGGTAAAGAGAGGAAGTTGAGGTAAAAGCTGATGTGAAAGGTGTAATGATGATATCTTTTTAATATGTTGAAATTACGAAGCAGGGCACTTAAAAAGTGGACGGAGGGAGTATATCATTAGCAAAATAGAAATCAAATATAACAAAGTACAAGTCATGCAATTTGTATTTGAACATTTTTTTTACCAGTGTTTATTGAGTGAAAATAAATTATTTTGGTTTATTTTTAGTCAATTGTATTTCATAAGTAAAATTAAAACCAAAAAAAATGGCTATGGTAGTGATTTTCACACTAACCTTTTTTGTAATCACACATTTCCATACTTTTTCACATTTGGAAGAACAAAATTGTAAATTGTAAATTAACATCACAATAAGACAAAAAAAACAGATTGTGGTTAATAAGCTGAGAAGTGTGAAAATAAATTACAAACAAATTTATCAAAATATTTGTGGTGTCCAAAAAAATATGAACATTGATTTTGACTATACATCTACAATTACTAAAGCTTAACTAGATAAAACATGAAAATAAGAAGGAAAAAGCACATGGTGTCAAAACATTACCTCCCGCGTTTCGAACAAGGGACCTCCTGTCTCGATTTTGTGGCACCTTGCACGCATCACTCAGCTGTAAGTGCTCTTTAGTTGAAAATGGACAAATTAAATATATATAGGTATAGTATGAACATTGAGGCCCTACTTTTCGCATAAAATCGGGAGGCCTAAAGCGGTCGCACCTCGGGCTTCAGCTCAGGGCCGGCCCTGGGCGTGACCCCCTTGCGACGGCTTCGTCCGGCAATCGGTGGTGTCCCACAATCCGTTGGCCCGCACAGTGATTCCAGATCTGTGGTGTTTGAGGCCGACGTCGTGGAATAAGGTGTGCAGTTGTTAGGGAGAGGGTTTCCTTTCTTTTTCTTTTTTTTCGGCCGTTTGGCTCGGGCTCTACCAGCTGGTCTCCTCAGTCCCGGTCTAGTGATCTAGATTCGGTGGGTGTTCGGTGGTGGGTGAATAATTTTAGTTAAGGTTTCGGTGGTCTGGCTGAAGCGAAGGGTTTCAGTGGTTCGGCGGCTGTCATGGGCAAGTTCTGGGGTTTATCCCGGCAGCAGCAATAGAGATAGGTGGTGGCTGTGTTGGGATTTTCCAAGATCTATCCCGATTATGTTAGTCGGCTGCTTCTCTCTGTTTTGGTTGATGGTCAACAGCAGTTTCAGTGGGAGAGAGTGTTTGTTCTTCGACCACCATGGGTGCATTGGGCCTGCCGGAGTTTGTCCTCGGCGTTGTCTCGGCCTTCACGCCTAGAGCTTTGTGTGGCAGCGGAGGTTTGCCTCGGAGCCCCCTCGAGGACTCCACAGCTCTAGATTGGGTCTCCTAGTCCAGTTCCAGTCGGCGGCCCTTGAGGCTTGTCCTTGGGGGCAGATATATTTTTTCGCTTGTATTCTATTGTTAAGTGATTACATTTGTGCTTAGTGTTTAATGGTTTGTACTGGGATTTCGTTTGGTATCTCTCTGCCTTGCTCCGGACGGGATTCTTATGTCGACACTTGTGTTGGCTGCTTTTGCAGGGTGTCATTGAATCTGTAGCCTGTGTGCTTTATACAGTAACTCGTGTCTCGGGTATAAGTAGTTTGGTGTATTCTTGTTTTTTACGATGTAATCTTTGCCTTCAGATATTGTTAAATGAATTGACCGTTTTCAAAAAAAAAAAAAAGAAGAAGAAGGGGGGGAGGGGGGGAACGGCCAGCTTCCATATGAATTTTCAAAGGTGACCGTTAGGGTTGAAGGAGGATTCCCGATTTTTCCTTTCTCGAATGAAGAAATAAATTGGAGTGCGACATGATAACCAACAGACTTGACCATATGAGTGGTGAGAATTTAAAGGGAATTTAAGTGGACTAAAACATTTCTAGTGATGAATTCGTTAAAGCATCCAATTTTAAATTAATTGGCAAAGAGTGGAGAGGTACCGATGTGGGATAAATTTCAACACTCTCCCGAAAGTTTAGCTTTGATACTATGTTAAAGCATCTAACTCCAAATCAATTAGAAAAGAGTGGAGAGGCCGCACATACTCATATACTAGTTTTGGAAGAGATAATTAACTGATATGGGACGAATTCCAGCACTCCCCGCACATGTGACCCCCGACTCGCACGTAGAGAGGTAAACAAAGGATCCATAACACACATATCACAATGAAATAGAGTGCAACTATGACACAAACAAAAAGGAAAAGCCTCCAAAAAATACCATGTTGAAGTATTCAACTCCAAACCAATTGGTAAAGAGTGGAGAGGCCGTTCAGACTCATATACTAATTTTGAAGGAGATAATTAATCGATGTGGGACAAATCCCAACAGAAATTGTGTTGCTCGTGAGTAGACATACTTTCAGTGACAAACAAATAAAGTGGATTATTATAGTGACAATCAAATAAAAAAATAAACAACTGTGCTATTCACACATACAAATAGAACACAGATCACGTACATATTTTGTGTGGGGCCCATTCTGGATTCTACGCAAACAATCCGAGCCGTTCACTAAATATAAAATATTTTTGCAATGGCCCCTACAAAAATTAACTCAATCCGATACATATAATTGCTCGATCTAATAATCTAACTTTTCATTCGGATTTTAGAATAATGAAAAGTAAGATGATTGGATCAAGCACCTATAGGTATTGGATTAAGCTAATTTTTCGTGAGGATTCTTGAAAAAATGTTTTACATTTGATGAACGGCTCAGATCATTTGTGTGAGACCCGTAGTGAGCCCCATATAAAATCTGTGTGCGAACTGTGTTAAATTTGTCTGTGTCAACAGACTTATTGAAAAATAATTACAGTACGATTAGTGATTAGGCCTAATACCTATTCCTCTGTGGTTCAAATTAAGAAGTCAATGGGCAAGAAAGTCATGGCATGCATCTCAAAGTTGCCAACTAGATATTAGAGGTCAGCATATTTTCAACATTTTCAAGGTCGAGAAACAATAATGCTATCTACACATACTTTAGACACAGATTTTGCACAGCACATGAGGTGGCTGGTTGAGTTAGAAAAAAGGGGCCCACTCACTGTCATTTCAAAAACTACTGTCCCAAATTTTTGACCGGAAAAATGGAAATCACATTCTCGTTCAAATTTCTCCACCAAATTCACCTCCACTCCTGCCCTCCAATGAAATCCTCCATCACCACCACCCACAACCCCGACCTCACCCGGACTACCCATCCCTCCACGGTCACTGACCACCACCCGTCTTCTCTACCCAGCTCCTCTCTCTCTCAATTCCAAAATCGACAACCCCGTTGCGTGGCGGCCCTGTAAATATAATCTTTTGGACAATTAGTTGCCGTGGAACAACAAAACTCCACTGGCGATTTTCTCTCGACGTGGCAGGATCATAATCTTTTGCACAATTACCATTTTTGGCCTTCTTCTTAGCGTTGTTACTCCATTTTCCTTTCTTTCTTTTTTTCCTTTCGGTCTCTCTGAACCCAGAATTTTGGTTCATATATTTGAAGAATGATTGAAATGTGAAGATTTCATCTTGTTAATCTCTGCCTCTGAAAAAAGATTCAAAGAGAGTATTGAACCCATTATAGGAATCCAATGGGTTTATTACCCTTCACCGTTGGTCAAGCCGAAGGGGTAAGAACAGGGGTCTCCATTGAAACAAGAAAATTGCTGACGTTTCTAGTTCCAGACCCTTTTCTTGATCTCCCATCATTGGACTCCAAATCCTCCTTTGTTTCTTCATTGATTGTGAAAAGAAACCTGGACGGGCCAGAGAGAGAGAGAGAGAGAGAGAGAAGAGCTGGGTAGAGAAGAGGGGTGATGGTCGGTGACCGTGGAGGGCTGAGTGGTCCGGGACTCCCGGTGAGGTGGGGATTGTGGGTGGTGGCGATGGAGGATTTCACTGGGGTGCAAAAGTGGAGGTGAATTTGGGGGAGAAATTTTATGTGATTTAGCTTCCATTTTCCCGGTAAAAAATGTGGGACAGTTTTTGAAATGACAGTGAGTGGGCCCCTTTTTTCCTACTCAACCAGCCACCTCATGTGCTGTGCAAGATTTGTGTCTAAAATATGTGTGGATAGCATTATTGGTCGAGAAAGGATCCTCCCACCGGACACACTCTCACTTTGTTCCTCATGTGATGTAAAATAGAACTTGATCTGAGGTGTTCCGCTTTTTAAAAAGTTAACTTTTTTTCAAACGGAGGTAATTTTAAACTCAAATATAATAAAAATGAAAAATATTTTTTCAATTTTTTTTGCATCGTTTAAAAGATCTTAATAAGATCTATCAAACAATATCTATATTGGTAGGAAAATTATTTCCGTAAACACATGATTTTTGAGCTTGAAATTACCTTCTTTTTCAAAAATTTATTTTTTCCCAAAACTGAAACACCACAAGACTTTTATTTTGTTGTTCTCAATGTGTTTATCATTCATGCAAAATATCAGAGGCCTACTCGGCATCGGTATCCACCTAGACGAAAAACGTATTTATCGCAAGAAAAAATGAATGACCTACCCTTTACTATTCTTAAATAAATGTGATTGAACCAAATTTTCACAGATACCCAGTCTATCATATTTTTGCATGCACAATAGATAAACACATCGAATCCTTTGAAACAAACGATTGGATCATCAAATGGGACCATGGGGGATAGTTGTGGTGTATTGTCATGTGAAAGGATCTTGATTCTATAAGGTTTATCATATTCCGCTAATATGCAAAAACTAAAGGCCAAAGGAATACTGGAATATCCGTACGTACTATTTATCTTCTTTTGTTTAAAAAAAAAAGAGTTTTTTTTAATTCCCAAAACTATGCACTTTTTTCTTTAGTTAGTCCCTAAACTATCAATTTGATGATTTCATCCCCTCAACTATCATACTGTTACCTATTTAGTCCAATAGATAACGAAAATTAGAAATTTGGAGGGAAAATGCCATGTAAGGCATGTTTGGGACCTTATAGAGTAGATACTTAATTATGAGAACCTTAGAGATAAAAATTAATTATGACCCTTTATAATAAAATGATCAGAAAAATTAGATCTTCGCACCGATTCAAATAGATTAAAAATTGGACTTCATTTTTTTACAAGGTTCATATATCAGAATCTTGCGAGGCATTTTATAGAGACTGACACATACATATTTTTTTTAAAAGACTAAGTTCTTTATATAGAATTTAGACTATTTACATATTAAAAATATGGTTAAAAATTAAACGCTCTAATTTTTAATTTGTGTAAACCGTTGTGAATATCTTATTTATCTGATCATTTTATGCTAAAATGTTATAATTAATTTTTGTTTTTAGAGCTCTCATAATCAAGATTTTTAATTATGATAGCCTTAGAGATAAAAATTAATTATGGCTCTTTAGAATAATATGATCAGAAAAATAAGATTTTTGCATCGATTCAAACAGATTGAAAATTCGAGCATTTAATTTTTAAGGAGGTTTATATACTAAAAAATATGGTTAAAAAATTAAGTACTCTAATTTTTAATCTGTTAAAACCGATGCGAAGATCTTATTTTTCTGATCATTTTATCCTAAAGTATCATAATTAATTTTTATCTTTAAGGCTCTCATAATCAAATATCTGCTCAAAAGGGTCCCAAATAGATCTTACATGGTATTTTCCTTCCAAATTCCTAACTTCCGTTATCTATTGGATTAAGGACTTGTTTGATAACCTAAATTCAGCACTTAATACTGAATCAATTAAGTAATAAGTGATTCAGTAGATTTGATAACCACATTTCATATTACTTAACAAATTAAGTACCACTTAAAATATAAGACAAAAAGTTGAAAAAAATTAAGTAGTTTTGAGTTACTTAATTCTAGTTGAATTTTTGTGTATTTACATTCAACCGTCATACCACCTACACCTCCACCACTCCACTACCCCCACCTCCACCACTCCACCAACACCGCTCCTCCTCCACCACATCACCACCAGCAGCTTCACCACCACCACCACTCCCTCCACTACCACCACCATCACCACCGCCAACTCCACCACCACTTCCTCCACTACCACCATCACCACCAGCTCCACCACCACTGCTCTTACCACCACCTTCACCACTCCACCACCATCATCACAACCATCACCACCACCGCCACTCCACCACCACTACCATCACTCCACCATCACCACCACTTCCTCCACTACCATCACCACCAGCTCCACCACCACCACCACCACTCCACCACAACCACCACCACTACCATCATTACACCACCACCACCACCGCTTCTACCACCACCTCCACCACTCCACCACCATCATCACAACCATCACCGCCACTCCACCACCACTACCATCACTACACCACCACCAGCACTCCACCACCACCATTACCAGCACTCCTACTACCTCCACCACTCCCCTACCACCATTACCAGCACTCCTACTACCTCCACCACTCCCTCACCACCACCATTACCAAAAGTATATTGTAACCGTTAGTAAATTAAGAGAGAATTGGAACAAAATTAATTCATCATTTTTTTTAATTCAGTACTTAATATATTTATCAAACAGCTTTTCAGCTTAAAAATTTCAGCATTCAATTTTCAGTACTTAATTTTTCAGCTTTCAGTTTCAGTTTTATCAAATAGACCCTAAGTAGGTAATGTTATGATAGTTAAGGGGATGAAATCGTCAAATTGATAGTTTAAGGATTAAGTAGAGAAAATGTGCATAGTTTGAAGGATTTTAAAATAAAAAAAGTAAAAAAAAAAAGTGGGTAATATTAATCTTTGTAATCACTTACAAGGGTGAGACAGTTTTCCAAACAATTCCTTGGCCTTCAATATTGTTCATTTCTTCCGATCTTTCCTAAATGATTAATAGAAATTGCTTAGTCAACAATAATTTAATTGACCAGGTTAAGTGTACAATTTCAAGTTGCCAACATGAAACATCGTCTGTCATTTTGCTTCCGTCCAAATATTATATCTGTATGATATACGGTACTATAATATTTTATTTCACAATTAGTGCTAGTCCGTGCCTACGGCACTACGCATCTCTGTTGGAAGGGAATGACAGTTGTGTAATTTATGTGAAAATCATGGGTACTTAATAGGGGTGAGCAAAATATCCGTCAAACCGTGAATCCAGTCCAAACCA
>BPLS01000193.1:0-53186 GCA_019656275.1 Rhododendron kiyosumense | reverse complement strand
GTGGGTTGGTTTGGTTCTCGAAATTTATAATCCGTAGGTATTGGTTTGGTTCTTGGTTTACTATAAAACCGAACCAAACCGGACCATGCTCACCCCTAGTACTTAATCGGGAAGTGGGAGGATATACTATAGCCTTTGGATCAAATAAATCTAAGTCATTCCAACAACTTGTCTCCACAATCTTCTGTTTTATAATAGAAATGGATAATTAAAAAATGAGTGATTATAACTAGACATGCATCACGCGACTTTTCGGGCGTGTTTTTTAGGATTTCCGTAAGCTTAACTACTACAATAACAATACTAGTAATAAATTGGCTGTTAGAAAAAATAACCTCATTTTTAACAAAAAAAAAAAAACCAAGAAGTTGGACATGCGGGTCAGTTTATGCGTAAATCGATTAATATTTAGAGGACCAATCCTAACTGTAAAGTCGGAAGATTTCGAACGTAAAATTTAAGATGAAAAAAATTCCTGAGCCTCATGTCTTGAAAATGCGCTACCATTCCTTTTTCCTCTCTTGAATTAAACAGTTGGCGAAGCGGACCACTTTAAGGCCCCGTTTGTTAACCCTCTTAGCACTTGGGATTGGACTACCAATCCTAAGGGATTACTAATACTTTGTTTGGTAACCCAAAATGAGTTCGGATTACGAATCCAATGGACTAGCAATCCGGGGATTAGGGGGTATTAGTAATACCCTGTAGGAGATGGTATTAACAGTCCAATCCCAACCCATTCACATTACCAATCCCTTCTCATTATCAATTCCTTCTATCAATTCAATCCCGTCATCTAATCCCATCTCAAACAAACATAATATTAATAATCCCATCATCCAATCCTATCTCAAACAAACATACTTATTACCAATCCCTTCTCATTATCAATCACAATCCTAATCTCATCTCCTTACGAATCCCACCTATCTATTACTTTTATCAAACGGGGCCTAAATGTTCACCTAATTTCATCAGGATTCAAAAAAAAAAAAAAAAAGGCTTGCATAGTTAAACTCGATCTTCCACCTCGCCATTAACGTCAATCCTGGATCTGGCGCAGGAGTTTAGTTGTTCTATTCCCGTGTTTTCCTTTCTTTAATGTCTTTCCAAACCAAATCGATCTCGATTATGAGGACTCGCTACATTAACAAATCAATGAAAAAGTGATTTTAGAAAGGAGAATTTATTTTTTTATTTTTTTTGTGACAAAAGTGAAGATTTTTATTAATCTGACAGGCAGAAACGCTTATACATCAAAAAGTGATGAATCCAATGGGGGCAAGATGGAAGTCCACATGTCGGACAAACAACAAGAAATAGCCTGTTTAGCACAAACATATGCGGCTCTATTACAATGTCTCGTTTGACAAAACTAAACTCACATAAAATAAAAAACTTCTTGAGAGATAAACAATCATGAACTAAAACCTTGATATCAGAATGCGGGTTATTTGAACTAACACAACTCTTGATGATTGATTCAAAATACCTTCTTTATGGAGCTTAATCTCCGCCGTTCAAAAGTGTATTAATTGAATTGTCCGGATTGAAAACAATTTATTACCATTAATAGATTATCTATTAGTGGTAATAGATTTTTTTTTTAATTCGGACCATCCAAAACACTTTTGGACGGTTGAGATTGAACATTTCCGTAAAGAGCTGCTTGACCGCTGCTCCGTGAATAAGTATCTCTCTTCAAAAAGATATGATTCAACCTTTCTTACATCTCTTTGTATTTCCCTTCCTATTCTATTTCTTCATTCCCTCCTACATGAATTTATAGAACCCGTCTTGCACAGTACAAAGTTCATGATGTATAACTCAGTTTGATTCATCTTATTAACTCGGATAAGCTGAAATAAGTATCTCTTCCAAATAATCTCTTATGGCTTTATTCGGTGTTGCACTTTTTTCTTGGCAAGAATGGATTATGATAAAATACATCTTGCTTATCTCGACAGAATAGGCAGGATAGCTATCCCAATGACAAAAACATTCACAATGCTCATTAGCTTTTCAATGGCTTCTTTTGCATTACCGGATATGAGTGATTTTGTTATAGAATTAACAATTTTTTTTTGAAATAATTACCAGCCAAAAACATCTTTTAAGTAATTCCAGAACGGGTTTAATTACTTATTTTTTGTCTAATAATAAGGCATATTCCACAAAAGGGAAATAAATACTTATTTTTTAAGAAAGTAATTTCAAGCTCAAAAATCATGTGTTTATGCAAATAATTTTTCTATCAATATGGATATTGTTTGATAGATCTTATTAAGATATTTAATACGGCACAAAAAAATAAAAAAAATATTTTTAATTAACATTATTTTTGAGTTTGAAAATGTGAATTATGTACTTATTTGGGTTTTATGGGACAACCCTTCCTATTTTTGTTTAGAAAATTCCAAAATAAGTACTTATAAAATAAGAAAGTTTTTGGACCGGGCTAATGCAACATTTCTTATTGCTATTGAACTTTCGAATGAACTCAAATGGTTGTTTCCTTAAATGATTCTCCATATATGGAAAACAAAAATTACTGTTCAATTAATTTGAAAATCTCAAAGCAAAGTATGATTGGAGGAGGATGATTATACAAAATATAGATGTGAAAACACAAAATCAAAAAATATAAGTTTAGTTGGAGATACTTTTATCAGTTTTAACGGCCTAATTTGATAGCTAGATGAACATGGTTTTTTTTTTTTTTTTTTTTAAAACGGAAATTTCATTGCAAAAACTTAAATCCACCTGAAATAGTGATAAAAGGGAATGCATTGCACGATGGATGGGGAAGAGATCATTATAATCCAAAAATACAAATAATTAAGCACTAATTAAATCACAATCTACTAGGCCCGGATCGACACTGAGAGTTATAGTAATAGAATCATAAGCACATTCAAGTATTCAACCGAATCTCGAGCTAGGAAAGCAATGACGACATGTTGTTGGCACGAAAGAACTATCACGGTCGCAGCACTGTCCCCCTGCCACCGAAATGAAGGGAACCCTAGCGTGACTCTCTTTCTTTTTAACTGATAACACTTTTAGAAAAAGTGCGGTTGTGTTCTTATTTGAATTTTTTTCGTATTTGTTTGTTTAGCTCCAAAAAAATTTTACTTTTTAATTCGTCTCGTCGGAAAAGTAAAAATATTTACTTTTATCCAAATATTTTGAACAAGGTCCGCTTTTAAGTAAAAACAGTGAAAAAAGTTTACTTAAAAGTGGTCATTGTTCAAAATATTTGAATACAAGTATTTTTTTTTTACTTTTCCTAATCAAAAAGTAAAAAAAAAAAAATGGCGGAAAACGAACAGACACGAAAAAAATTCAAATAAGAACAAAATGAAAAAAATTGTTAGTGGAACGGGGACTGAACCCTTTCGGCCCCGTTCAGTTGCCAGGAAAGGATGGGAAAATCAATTTTCCCATAACTTTTCTAGTGTTCAGTTGGCAGGAAAATTCTAGGACTTACCAATTTAAGTTTTCCTGTAGGAATTACTTTTCTGCAAAAGTGATCCTGTAAAAAACACAGGATTTTGCGTCGCGAGAAAAGGAAAATGAGTGAACACTCACAAAATTTTTCCGAAAGTTTTTTTTTTCCTGACAAATGAACAACTAAACCTTAATTTTTCTTGCAAAATTATTTTGTCAAATGAATACTCACAGGAAAATAATTTTCTTTTTCTTTTACTTCACCTCACTTTACTTTTTCTGGGAACCAATTTTTCACATAACTTTCTCAACAACTGAACGGAGCCGTGAATTTAACACACCTAGTTATGCTTGCTTGTAGTATTTTATTTTCTGTCCTTGCAAGTTGCAACACCATCTCCAGCGTCTTTTTTGACCAAGCATGGAATTGGATGCTGAGTACTTCCTTGAAACTTCAACTCAGTCATGGAAACTTCGTTATTTGATTATGACTCATTGCAAGTCCAAATCCTAATTCTGCTAATAAAATTAACTCTGATTTTTATCACATCATGCACCCAAGTTATATACTAGTATTTATTAACACTATAAATAAGTAAATATATATTGTCCTACGTGTGTGAACCATGGACTGTGTCATAAAACAGCATAAAGAAAGGGGGAAAGATCCTTTTTTGGTTTTGATTCTTAGGAAAAGGAAAGGTCAATAGCATTGCATGCCTTGAACTAGATTAGTCGACAATGTAGATTTGTATCAAGTCTACGAAAATGAAAGATTCATGAAAAATATACAATAAGATTAATTCTAAAGAGTTGGTCGAGCCGGAATATAACGTAAAGTAAAAAAACATAACAATTCTTAAGTTTGTCGGTTCAACGTCAACAATGGAACCTAATAAATTATAGAAATTTATCTTGTTGATAACATGAACATCTACGTGTTGAATATGAAAGTGTTTTGAAAAGTACAAACCATACCAAAAAAAAAAAGGGAAATGACTTTGGAATTACACTGATTTTGGAGTGCCTCTATCAATTTTTGGAGTGCCAATATCATTTTCCAAAAAAAAAGACAAGAAAAACCAAAAAAGAAAAACACGAACACCTCATATAGAACCCCAATGAGTTAGCTTTCTCGTAAGGTTTCAGGTAATGTACTCCGTATTAGTATCAATTTTTTTTGGACTAGTTCATACGAAGCTTTTTTTCATCTTTAAGAAGGCTCTCAACACGTGGCTAATGAAATTGAACCTCCAAAATTAATTGAGCTGTGCACAAATTGTGCCGAACTAGTGACCTAAAAGACCTAATAATACCGTGGTCCATCAATTGGTCAATCGGGACCGGGAATTTACACAATCAACACACCAATCGCAAAGCAAGCCGAATCCCATTGTCTTTTTGCCAACGAGAGAGCTTACCATTTCCATTTCTTCATCTCCTTTACCAGTTGAACTTCTAGAAATCGGCACGCAACCCTATACTTCACATAACACCTTCCCCACACCTTCGCCTTCCACTGTCTCCACGCGCCCCTCTCTCTCTCTCTCACCTTCGCCCTCCACACGCCACTCTCTCTCTCTCTCTCTAAAAATCCTCTCGTCAATCATTTCACAGATCAATCCATCGAAAACCGTTGCGCGCAACCTCCATTACTCTCCCCTTCCCTGTCTCTACCTGCAATCCTTATCTCCAAGCATTTGGATGCGTGATCAACACCATGTATATAAGGTCCTGCTCGTCAGCTGCCCTCCGCACGGCCTCGAGGTCTTCTAGGCTTTCTTCTCCTTCTTCTTCTCTCTTTACGGCAGCTGCCACCTCGCCTCCTCTGTCTTCTTCTCCTTCCGTAGCCAACCAGTGCCGATCTTTCAGCTTCTCCTCCGCCTACCGCCACCTCCGCTCCTCCGTTCCGCGGTGGAGCCACGGCGTCGATTGGAAGTCGCCGGCGAGCCTCGCGTCTCAGATCAGGACTCCCGCCTCTGTCAATCTGTTCGAGCGGAAGATTGCGACGATGGGTACTCCTTTGTCCTTTCAATACTGTTTTACTGATTTGTGTTTTGTGCTGAGATAACGTTATTGGATTTGTTCTAAATGTTCAAGTACAAATCGCATATCTTGTTGTTATGGTTTCTGTTGGCGTTGTCCCACGTCGGTTAACATGAGCTTGGACGGCATCTCTGCTCATTGCCAATTGATTTTGAGTCGGATGTTGTAACAGTTTCTGTTACTCTTTGTTGTTGTTGGTAAATGTGGTTTTTATTATTGTTGGTCTCGGGATAGCAGAGCTTGGTGTTCATAGATGAACCGGACTGACCGCCCTAGCCAAGTTTCAAATTGTCTTTGAAATTGTAGAGTTTGTTTTTAAGCCCGACGGTTTGTTTTAAGTGTTTTTATGATGTTTGACCACCCAACACTAAGATCCTGGGTCCGTCCCTGCTAAATGGTGTTGCGATTGGTGTAAAACCTGCGGTTAAAATTTTGGTATTTGGTCTAACAGAGCAGAGTACCAAGTATTATGGTTGGATCCTATATGCTATTAGTCTGACTCTGAGTTAAAGTTTGCCACCCTCTATTTGTATTGGAAAAGATAAATATTAACCACTTCAAATATGACAACCTCATATACCTTTGCCTGTCAATGTTAAAATTCTGTATTATTCCGTGTCGGTATACTCAGTACCATGTTAGTTTTTTTTTGAACGGCAGTACCATTTAAGTTCTGCTGCATGACAAATAGAGGCGTGGTAAGGGATAATTTTATTGCACTCGATGATCAAGTGGTTTTTTTTTTTTTCCGGTGGATTTGGATTATAAAAGAAAATCTCACAATTAATTTGCTCCCACAATTTTTAAAATTCTTTTGAAAAAGCAAAAGAACTGATTCCTGGACAGACAGTAAAGTTACAGGCAGTTTAATATTGCTTGTATTCTATTGAATTATACTCCATGCCCTGCCCTTCTCAGTAGCTTTTGGTAGCTTTTCTGGATTAATTCAATTGCTCTTATTTAGTACTTGTAGCATCTTATGGTTTCTATTCAATTAGTGACTGTATACCGAAGTTTTTTTCCCCTGGTGTTGCGATTGATGTAAGAACGATTAGGGTGGATAAATGAACAAAATTGCTCAGGTTTGTGTTTGTTTGTTAAAAGCTCGCTTGAGATTGGTTTGTTAAATAAACAAACCGAGCTTGAACTTCTCTTGAAACTAGTTAAAGCTTTCAAACCAAGTTCGGACCAGCTGCTACTTGGCTCATTGGACTTGTGATGTTTAAAATTTGAAGCTACCCGTGATCAGCTTGATTAAAGCTTGTTTGAGATTGGTTCGTGTTATAAAGAAGCTATGCTCGAATGGGTTTTTAAAGCTCATTAAGTTTTTAAACCGAGCTTGTCAACTATCAAATGTTCAGCTTGTTAGGTTTGTTTACACCCCTACCTACAGTTGAGATTTTTGGTGTTATGAGTGGTCAAACAGAGCATAGTAGTCATGATGGACCGGGGCTCCCGACCCTAACTTATAAAAGACTTAATTGTTATGCCTGTATTTAATAGACATTATTTCAGGTGATATAATTAGCCCTTAATATTTTCCAAAAAGTACTATTTACGAAATATTTATAATCCTGTGTTATTCCATCATGGTACCATTTAGGTTTTAGTGCATGTCAAAATAGATGGCCTAGCAAGAGATCATTTCTTTTTTTCACTTCATGATAAAGAGCTTCTTTTTAACTGGTGGGTTTGGATTATAAAACCAATCTCAGGTTGTTTTGAGTACTATTCAAAAGCAAAGGAACTAAAAATTACTGGACAGAAAGTAAAGATTACAGGCAGTTTGAATTCCTTGTTTTCTGTTGAACAATGGGTTTTGCACTCTTTTGCTACTCACTTTAACGTTATTTTGAATTTTTAGTTGGGTTACAGTTTCATTGTCCTTATACTGTCTAAACATTGACAATTTGACATTGTGTTTATAGAGTGAATCATCCACCTTTGAAAGTTGTGATTAACAAGTATGGAAATCTTATTATTCATCTGTATGAATGCAGCGTCTGAGAATGCTTTCAAAGGAATTCTGACCAGTCTTCCCAAGCAGGGAGGTGGGGAGTTTGGAAAGTTCTATAGCCTGCCAGCTTTGAATGATCCAAGGATTGGTAAATCTCTTAATACCTCTTTTTATGGAGAAAATCACTACATGATATAGTTCTGATATCAAAAGGGAAAATAAAGAACAGGTTGCACTTGTTATTAGACACGACCTCACTCTTAAGTGATATACTATGGTGCATAAGAAAACATTTGAAATAATTTCTCATATCTTCTTCCCTTTGACATACTATATGCATTAGTTTCCAGTTGTATAAAGTACTTTTCTTGATTTTAAACCAGGTTTGCTCTTTGTTTATATTGGTTTCTTAAGTTTTGTATACAGCTGGGATGTCTTTAGAATACCTTTGCAGACATCTTTCTCATAGATTTAACATTACAAAGTTGTCTTCTGTTGTATGCCACTAATCAAATGTTTCTTTGTTCCACATTTCTGCATAACAGATAAGCTGCCATACTCTATTAGGATCCTTCTTGAATCAGCGATCCGTAACTGCGACAACTTCCAAGTCACCAAGGAGGATGTGGAGAAGATAATCGACTGGGAAACTACTTCTCCAAAGCAAGTTGAAATTCCATTCAAGCCTGCTCGTGTTCTCCTGCAGGTACGGGTCATGACAAATTTACATTGGGTCATGGATTTAATGGACATGTATTCTAGTTCTAATGAAACTGCTTTCTCCAGGATTTTACTGGTGTACCAGCTGTGGTCGACCTTGCTTGTATGCGTGATGCCATGAACAAGCTTGGTAGCGATTCTAAGAAGATCAATCCTTTGGTGAGCATCATTCTCGTAAACTGCCTTTGTGTTCTCTAAGAATTGGGCTTATTGAAGTCCTCCAGGATGTTTAACCCACACACTCGTCAGCCTTCTTATCCCAAGATCCAGTAGTATCTATGTGGCCCAGGAGCTTGAAGAATTTAGATAATTAACTTGTATGTGATGTTTTTCCTGAATCGCTCTCTCCCACTGTGCATTAACTCTGTAATGTCTGGTCAAGAGTTCTGTGGAATCCTTGAAATCTCCATGAAATGTAATCTTACAAGACTAAACTTGGTGCCATTCTACAAATGCATTTCTTACCAGTTGTGTCCAAAAAATCATGTTCCAGAACATCAACTTTGTATTTCAGGTCAATACTTCTGAGGAATCCTTGGATCTCAATGAATTGTTAATTTACAAGCATAGCTTGGTGTCATTCTGCAAATGCATTCATTCCAGTTTTGTCCCAAACAACTATGTTCCTATACCATGGCATTACCATTGGGATATTGTTTGTCCTGCTTCATTTTTCCTTTAACAGGAGGTGTTGACAGAGTATCTTGCATGTAGGTTCCTGTTGATCTTGTCATTGATCATTCAGTACAAGTTGATGTTACAAGATCAGAAAATGCAGTGCAGGCAAATATGGAACTTGAATTCCAAAGGAACAAGGAAAGATTTGCTTTTCTGAAATGGGGGTCAAATGCTTTCACAAATATGCTTGTTGTTCCTCCGGGTTCTGGTATCGTGCATCAGGTATGGGGAACGCAGCATCTTTTACAAATTTTAGGTTCAAAGTTCAAACTATGGAATTCTCTCTGTCTCTCTCTCTCTCTCTCTCTCTCTCTCTCTCTCTCTCTCTATTGTCTTGCGGTAATTTTGAACACCATTTTCTTGTTTATGTTTCAGCTTTTGTTTTAATATAATGGTTTTTGTTTCATATATTTTGATAGAGGAAAGTGTCCTTTCATAATTTTAGTTGTCCCACCCTTTTCAGTTGTCTCGCCATTTGTTTTCATGCTTAATGTTGTGACATTACTTTCTGATTTCGTAATGTATTCAGGTTAATCTTGAATATCTTGGCCGAGTTGTATTTAACAGAGATGGCATGCTCTATCCGGATAGTGTGGTTGGAACTGATTCCCACACTACTATGATAGACGGTTTGGGAGTTGCTGGCTGGGGAGTTGGAGGTATTGAAGCAGAGGCAGCTATGCTTGGCCAGGTAAATAGTTTCATTCATGTGATGAAACTCTAGGAAGTTTTTTTTTTTTTTTTTTCCAGTCCTAGGATTGAAGATTGATGGTTTGTCTTGATTTGCTTATGACCTTGCCTTCACCATGCTACCTTGTTTATGAATTATGATGGTTGTGGCTGTTGTATAAGCATGTGAGTACATGCATTTTCCTAGTTAAGGGGTGATGTAGCACCTGATGAGATATGACTGAAATAGCATATGCTTATTGTCAACAATACAGCTTATGGCAACACATGCTTGAAGTTATAATTTCCTGCATTCCATATTGCATATACTCTAAGAACACGGATAGGGAGCCAGACACGAGATTGGGGAGACATGGGACATTTTTGATATTCTCAAAACATCAGGACGACTGACATACAAAAAATATTCATGGTCAATTTGTAATAGGGCAGGAGGATTTATTTCTTGCTGCCCCTCTTCCTTTGGGAAGGGCAGCCGGCCAGGATAATTGGTTAGGCCTATGTGGGTTCAGTCTTAACGATAAACTTTCCTGCTGTATTAAGCAGATTTTCACTTATTGGTATCTTGAATAAGAATCATAGAAATACATATGACAGGTCATATATGTGCTAGGCAGGTTGGGGTGGTGTTCTTAAAGCTGAGGTGTTTTGGCCTTTTTAGTTAAGAACTTTTTTTTTCATGGATTTTCAGTTAAGAACTTAATAACAATATATTGCTGCTCTAATCATGTTGAAGTTAGGCCCCTCCCTTCTTTCAGGTCTTTTAAAGGCACTCTCTTGTAGAGGAACACCTTTTAGCCTTTTGTTAGCATCTGATGCTCTGAAGGTTATTTATGCATTAAACTGTTCTTACCGTGGCCTTCCTTTTTTGTATTAATATACTAATCTAGTAATACGGACTCTGTACGCCCAATTTAACTGTTTAGACTAATGTTTAAATGCATGAGAGTCTTCAAAGTTCAAATTCAAACTAACGGGTCACAGTGGTCTTGTACATGCTTTCGGAAATGAAGGTATTAATGAGTTTTGTATTTCAGTTCTAATTCTATATCTAACGCACATGCAGCCAATGAGTATGGTGTTGCCTGGTGTGGTTGGATTCAAGTTGTCTGGAAAATTACCCAACGGTGTCACAGCTACTGATTTGGTTTTAACTGTGACCCAAATGCTGAGGAAGCATGGTGTTGTTGGCAAATTTGTTGAGTTCTACGGTAATCAAAATTGACCTTTAGTAATTTTCCTCTGTCATGTTTCCATCCATTAGCAATCTAGTGCTCTAAAATATGCTTTATGCAGGTGAGGGCGTGGGTAAAATATCATTGGCTGACAGGGCCACTATTGCCAATATGTCTCCCGAGTATGGTGCAACAATGGGGTTCTTTCCAGTAGATCATGTTACTTTGCAATATCTAAAATTAACTGGAAGAAGTGATGAAACTGTGAGTATTTTCAACATTCATGTGTGGGAATACAACTGATGATCTAGATGCTGATATTGATAATGTATGTTTCATATTCTTGCTTGTATTAGTAGTTTTTACGTGGTAGTTTTCTCTTTTGATAAAACTCAGGTGGCAATGATTGAAGCATATTTGCGTGCAAATAACATGTTTGTCGACTATAGTGAGGTAAGACTTTATGGGTTTGTCAGTCCTTTTACTATTTTAAGTACCAGTTGGGAATCTAACTATTTCCCCCCTGATCTCAGCCTCAACAAGAAAGAGTTTACTCTTCCTATCTACAACTGGACCTTGCTGAGGTTGAACCCTGTATTTCCGGGCCAAAGAGGTACTTGATTTGTGCTTCTTCAAACTAGCATTCATCACCTCACAAATTATGTTTACTATTTTGATCTGACTACGATTGCTGTTATTCAGACCTCATGATCGGGTTCCTTTGAAAGAAATGAAGGCTGATTGGCATTCTTGTCTCGACAACAAAGTTGGATTCAAGGTGACTTTAAAACTTTAGTAGAAATGAGCTTCTTGTCATGTCATTCCTTATTGAATAACAAATGATTTATTTTGAGCAGTACAATTTGTTATTTTTTAGATGTTATTTTCAATATTTAATTTCAAATATAGTTTTGGCATAGCAAGCTCGAATCAATTATGTCATTAGTAGATGTCTAGGTGATTTAGTGATGATGGCAGAACAGTGAATCATTCATTACCTAAGGAAATATGAGATAACTTTAGATTTGCAATGTTAAACTTGTTTTTTAGTCCTTTTGCAAGCTCCGTATCCATTGTCAAATCCTGAAATTGCAAGCTTACTCAATCTTTAATTATGATGTAGGGCTTCGCTGTACCAAAAGAGGCACAAGACAAGGTGGCGAAATTCTCGTTCCATGGACAGCCTGCAGAGCTTAAGCATGGTAGTGTTGTGATTGCTGCTATCACCAGCTGCACAAATACGTCAAACCCTAGTGTCATGCTTGGGGCTGGTCTTGTGGCCAAAAAGGCTTGTGAACTGGGTCTGCAGGTTAGACTGGGCGGCAGGGTCTTATGAACTTCTGTTTTGTTGGTTGTCGAGTTCCCTCTTATGCTCAACTCTGATTGGATCGCAATTGCAATAAGATGATATTGAAGCTCTTTCAGTATTTGTTTCTCACATTTGTTTAAATGCTAATTCACCAGGTCAAGCCATGGGTAAAAACAAGCCTTGCCCCAGGTTCTGGAGTTGTTACAAAATATTTACTCCAAAGGTATTTCTTGTAATTTTTGCAGAATCAAGCTTTTTCAACATGCATTTTGTCTGATTTGATATTGTTTCCCCATTGGATAAGATAAATACTGTTTTTCTTTTTTCATTGATGCAGTGGGCTGCAGAAGTATTTAAATGAGCAGGGCTTCCATATTGTTGGATATGGCTGCACAACCTGTATTGGTAACTCTGGGGACTTGGATGAATCAGTTGCTTCTGCCATATCAGAGAATGGTATAGTTTCCTTTTGTTTATATTCGAATGCGCACATAAATTTGAGCATCTCAGTGCGGCACTGCCTGATTGTCCCTTGTAGTTTCCTTTTGTTTATATTCAACTGCGCACATAAATTTAAGCATCTCACTGCCTACTTTTCCCTGTTGCATGATTAGTGAATTAATTGACCAAAAGTTCTCCTAATTTAGTAGTGATCCCCTTGTGCAGATATTGTTGCAGCTGCAGTTTTATCTGGGAACCGGAATTTCGAGGGTCGCGTTCATGCCTTGACAAGAGCTAACTACCTTGCTTCACCTCCTTTGGTCGTTGCTTATGCCCTTACTGGATCTGTAAGTAACAATTACAAAATTTCCAAGTTTGTTTTGTTTGTCGTTGCATGTGAGCAATCTATTGCAATTAGGGGTAGGGGGTGGAATCAAAACCAAAATCTTAAGCTTGTTCTTCACTGCAGATAAATATGCACTTGACAATACAACTTGACTAACAGAGATACAATCAATGGGAAACATGAGCTTAAGGAAGAGCATCCTAAGTGCTGAAAGAAGCTTTATTTGAATGCATGAACAATTAGACAATAAAATAGATATAGTATTTAATCGGCTGTAAGTCAAGTCACACATGATTTTTTCATCCCCCTTTTGGTCAACTGCCTTTTAGTTTCCATGGATGGCCAATGATAAAGTTACGCTGATGCATAGCCTTCCTCTCTTGACTATTGCATTGCTGCACTGAGGGTGTTGTTTAGATGCTAGTATGCTGCACAGAGGAGATGTGTGCTTTAGTTTCACTTCGCCGGCCGATAACTTCAGTTTGGCTTCTATGTAGTCTCGACTCTTTTCCCTTTTGCATTGGTGACTGTGTAAGTGTTAATAATGTAGAGCTAGTTCAAATAAAGAGCATTTAATCAGCACTGAACTTTTTGGATGATTTCGGACACTTGTGCCCATGAAAAGGCTTTTCTGATCTTGAATATGCTGTTTCACTACTCATGCACAACCCAGCATGCAAAACATTTGCTGCCTTTTCCATAATGCTTTCATCTAAGGTGAGAATACGATAGCAATAGTGACAGAGGCATGATTAGTGAGTATGAAGTTGCTAAAACCTGTAAATTATACTCTCTCCGTCCGAAAGTTTTGGTCCACCTTTCCATTTTTAGATGTCCCATAATTCTTGTCCATTTGACTGGTCAAGGAGAAATAATGCGACCATTTCCTTATTTGTCTTTCATCCCCATATTCAAACTCAAACCCAAAATTGTGGAGGGAAAAATGAATTAGAGTTTAAAAAGTAATGATTGCATTTAAAAAACAAGGGTAGTTTTGGAAACTTATATGTTTTGAAGATTAATGATTGTGTCCCCTTAAAAAGTTGGATTCCCAAAGAGCGATCAAATTTTTGGGACGGAGGGAGTAGCTTTAAATGACATGATTATTGATTTGGTGTATGTTGTTCTGTAGCGATGCGAAGGGGAGCAGAGATGAGTTGTCATATCTAATTCTGCGTGCTTTTGGTGTTCTAATTTTTCCTTGTTTACAAAAATTTCCGTGTTGTGACATGTTTGTACATGTCAATTTTATTTCCATTGTCAACTATAAGGATATTGTAGTGTAGGAAATAGATAATGTGGTTTCCTGGCAAGAAATAGTGCGTTTTGGCTCATGAGTTGGTCACCTCGTATTATAACTCAAAGAGGCTGGAAGACTCTGATTATCCCACTTTGCATGTATCAGATTTTAGGTTTTGTAATGTATTTGGTTGAAGCAACCTGCCCTTTCTCTCCCTTGAGTACACTTATATTTATCATCTTAATGGACATCTGTGGTTCTTTTCCTCCTTGTTCGTGCAATAATTCTTCTTGGACTAGTAATGTCCCTTTGGCAGTTAGCTTAACATATGCTGATGTGGAATTTGTTTTCAGGTTAACATTGACTTTGATAAGGAGCCGATTGGAGTTGGAAAGGACGGAAAGGATGTTTATTTCAGGGATATCTGGCCATCAACGGAAGAAATTGCAGAGGTACATATTGCCTTGAGCTATAAGTTTTTGAATTTTTGGGTGAAGTTGCTATGCTGTAAACTATGTTAACTTGGGCTGGCTGATCAGGTTGTTCAATCCAGTGTATTGCCTGCTATGTTCAAGAGCACTTACGAGGCTATCACTAAGGGAAATCCCATGTGGAATCAGTTATCAGTTCCAGAATCCCAACTGTACTCATGGGACTCCGATTCTACCTACATCCATGAGCCGCCATATTTTAAGGACATGACTATGGATCCTCCAGGTCCTAGTGGAGTGAAGGATGCCTACTGCATTCTGAATTTTGGCGACAGTATTACCACTGATCACATTTCCCCAGCCGGAAGCATTCACAAGGATAGTCCAGCTGCAAAGTTCCTCCTTGAGCGTGGGGTGGATCGCAGGGACTTCAATTCTTATGGCAGCCGTCGGGGTAATGATGAAATAATGGCGAGAGGAACTTTTGCAAATATCCGTCTTGTTAACAAGCTACTAAATGGGGAAGTTGGTGCAAAGACAATCCATATTCCTACTGGAGAGAAACTTTATGTGTTTGATGCAGCTATGGTGAGTTCCTCATTTCAACTTTGGGGTCATGCTTTATTCCTGATTATTTCTCTCTTTCTGAGTTTTGTGCCTGGGTAATTTATTAGTCACCTCTGATAAGATTGAATTACAGCTGTTTTTAATCTGGCAAATGAATTTGTTATTTCTCCATAATGCTGTGCAAAATAACAGAAAATTTGTTGGTATTCAAGTTCTGGATCAGAGTCTATGCTTGAGCTCATAATGGGAGCCCTATTGGCTCAATATATTGGATTACTTGCTTCATCAAAATGCAAACTGGACGCATTATTATAACAGAGGTGCTACTTGTTTCTTGCGATGGTGCTACCTTCTTTGAACACACAGATAGTCCCACTTTGTTTAGTGTAGGTTATTATATCCTAGGAATTGAAGTTTTTTCTTGTGAAATAGAGAGCAACAATATAACGTATTGAGATGTTACTGATAATGCCATTCCAGAATTTACTTTCGGGCACTAATATTTTTTGGTTCAATCTGCTTTTTCAGAAGTACAAGAATGCTGGACAGGATACTATTGTCCTGGCTGGAGCAGAGTACGGCAGTGGGAGCTCACGCGACTGGGCTGCTAAAGGTCCAATGTTGTTGGTGAGTCTATAATCTCCTATTATTTCACTTGCTGTTTTCATTGGGCTTCTCTTGTTTCACCTCATGACCTCTTTCGCAACCACTGGAATGTAACAGGGAGTTAAGGCTGTGATTGCAAAAAGCTTTGAGAGGATCCATCGCAGTAATTTGGTAGGAATGGGAATTGTGCCGCTTTGCTTCAAAGCTGGCGAGGATGCAGATTCACTGGGATTGACTGGTCATGAGCGTTTTACCATTGACCTTCCGAGCAAAATTAGTGAGATTAGGCCTGGACAAGATGTTACTGTCAGGACTGACAATGGAAAATCTTTCACCTGCACTGTTCGCTTCGACACTGAGGTACTCCCTACGCACCTCGTCTCTTAAGGTTTTCTCTGAGTGAGTCGGTGCTATGAATAAGATAAGCCTTATCTTAGGGGACAATTAGACGAACATAATATTTACCTCTTCAGGTAAATTGGAGTCAAGCTTTAGATGTTTTTTCTTACTGTAAAGTCTTTGATCCGCAACATTAGTGTTTTACAAAAAATTCCAAGCACAAAAGTTTATACAAGTTCATAACTTATGGTTAACCATCAATTGATACGGTCTAGTTTCCAAAATATAAAGGAATTTCTTGCAGGTTCAAATGGGCAGCTGAATTGTGGCATTGCCCTGAACCTTTTTTGTGTCCCTTACTTTTTCTATTTCCGGGCCCTATTAGGAAGTTGTAAGAGTATTATTCCAAACTAAATACTGAAGATTCTCTCATTTCATTTGCAGGTGGAATTGGAGTATTTCAACCATGGAGGCATACTTCCTTACGTTATTCGGCAACTGAGTAAACAATAACTCACCCATTATGCAGCTGAACGCTTGCTGGCTTGCTCCTTCATTGTGCTCTTTGAATCCTCATACTAGAGAAGAGAATAAAACATTAGACAATATAAATTATATCCCTTGTTAGGGATCGGAATTTTCCAATTTGTTCCAGGTGATTGGTGAGTTCGCTTGCCGAGGGAAAATAGTACCTACTATTTTCCATTAAAAGACAACTTTTGGAATACATTTACAAAAATGTGGAGTGCAAAAATAGTTCTCCTGAAATTTGTTTGCGCTATTGCTGGATGGCATGTTTTCCTCAGTACTCGCCTATTCTTCGTTCTCGAAATTGATAGTATGTACCTGTGCAACCGATATCCATTTCTCAGCATTTTGCATTTTGCATTTTGGGATCATGGAAGTCCTAAATTCCCTCAAAATACTTCTGCTTATGCTTTTGCTTTTGCTTGTACATCCAGTCCTTTCCCCAGTTTTACTTGTCATTGGTTAATGACCACTATCGGCAATTTGAATAAAAAAGTTTAGTAATGAAATAATCTGGTTTAACATAATGCTTTTTAATCAAAAACCTTGCCATTTGAAATTCAGCTTCATATATTTCCTCCATGTTTATTGACATTTGTTTCCATCGAATCAAAACCTTTTACTAGTTCATCCTTTGTGAACAATAGCTTATGTCATCTCTAAATGAAATTGTGATTATACCCATGTCAGTTGAAAGACTGGCACATGACTATTGCGGCGGGCCTAAATGAGTAGACCTTTTGTTCTTGCTAGGTACGACACCACTACAGAAGTGCTCCGTGCCATTTCTCTCTCACACTACTCAACCGTCCTCGCTAGCCCTTGTATCAACAAAGTTGTTACATATCCACGGCAGCTCAGTCAAATTCGAATAGTAGTAATTTACATGCAAAATTTCATTCCTATTCCTTGTTACTCCGTAGTATATAAGATTATACAAGTATTTCTTATGATCACTTGCTCAAGGCTTTTAGAGTCGAGATTAAAAGAGAACTCGTGTTTTAATGTGACAACCGAGGAAGATATTACCCGCATATCAGTCGATTTATTTCACAGAACATGAAACTTAAATTCCCTTGGGTGATGCAGTATAGATAATCCCCAAGCTATAGTTTAGATTATTAGACTACATATGTTAAAAAAATAAAAAAAAAAACCATTCTGGCCGCCAAGAGGTCTTTCCCAAATCCTAATGATATCATGAGCATGATGAAGGAGGTCAAGGGTCCACTCATTTTTTAAGTTCTGATCACTATTTTAATAAAACTAATCTGAATGAATTATATATAAAAAAAAACCCTTTGTTGCCCCTGTAGGTCCACTTGGTTGTTAAGTTCAAAGTCCTGAAATTTGTCCAGACCTTTTTATCTATAGTGTTTTTTATATACAATATGTATCTTGTTTGATCGATCCAAATTAATTCTATAATAATTTTTTTTTAAATTCTTAAAAAATGTTAGGGAAAAAAATTGAAAATGGTCCCTATAGTTAAATGTTTTTGTAAACTTGGTCCCTGTAGTTGTAATTGGCTCAATTTACACTCTGTACTTTCTATTTTGTTCAAACTTGGTCCAATTACTAACCACTATTAGTCCTTTTAACAGCAAAATCAAATGGTCCCTTTTTGGGAGGTTAAAACAGTAATTCTCTCATTCCCCTTTTGCCCTAATATTAGAGGTGTGCATGGGTCGGGCGGTCGAGTTTGACTCTCGAACCCGACCTGACATGGCGGGTAACAAATGTTTTAGGCTCGCAAACCGAACCAAAAATGGGTAAGAACCGTCTGCGATCCCAATTCTTTACGTCGGGTCGGGTCCGACTAAAAACTGAATTAATCTTTATGAATTGGTCGGGTCGAGTAAGAAACGCACAAATCCGGACCCCGAACCAAAAGCTGATTTTTAACAGAAAATGAACTTGTACCCGTCCGAAGCACATATTCGATCCCGCTCGGGACCCTTTGAGTCGGGTCGGGTCCGCGGGTGGACGAATTTTTTACACAGACCTACCTAATATACATTTGAACCAAAACACAGCTCATTCTTCCATTCTCTATTGATAAGGAGGCACCTGAGAAGAAATTTGACTATAGTTTTCTGCAAAAAGTTGCCATCTAATTCAGCATTTTCATGATCAGCCATGAGGCAACATAACCACTGGTATTGTCTACCTATTTAACTTGTGGACAAATATTGAGATGCCTTATTTTTCTACATAGTACTGAAAATGCATATAGAACCATATCCAAAAGTCACAATATGATATAAATCCAAAAGTCACAATATGATAAAGAACCATATTCAAAAGTTAGAATATTACATAAAATCAGAGGTTGTTAGGCTAAATAAGCCAAGTGGCTTATTTTTTTGTCCTTATTCATTTTTTTTTGCATTTGTTAGTTTTTTTAATCAATTTTTTTCGGATTATTGCTTTGTTATGACGAGAGGAATCTAAAAAGTTAAAAAGTAAAAAATTACCATCTAAATTCAATTTTTTTTGAATAAAAACAAAAAAATGGGCTTATTGGTTTAGTGTTGTCTTTATTAGCTTATTTTTGTCTTTATTTAAAAGGACTAATGGTGGACTAACGGGAGTTGACAATTGGATTAAATTGGAACAAAATGGAAAGTACGGAGTATAAATCGAGCCAATTACAACTACAGGGACCAAGTTGACACAAACATTTAACTACAGGGACCATTTTGATTTTTTTTCCCAAAATGTTATAAGTTGAAAGATATAAGAAATTTTGTAATTGGCACGACTACCGAAAATGGACACTTATGCTTAAGGTCTATGTAATAAATTAGCTCAACCCCATATCGATAAGTGCCTTTTTGAAATATTCAACTTTGTTCGCTATTCAGAACAAAAGTTGAATATTTTGTAAAAGCCCTTATTGATTTCAGGTTGAACTAATTTTTTATAGGGACTTTAAGCATAATATTTTGAATAAAATGACCGGTTCCAATTATGTTTGTGGGATCTGAGACGAGTCCCAAAACCATCTATACATTGGATCTATTCTACTCAGTCTGTACCAATAGCATTAGGCCGAGTTCTTCTAAACTTAACTTATTTATTCGTTTTGTGTGTTTTGTTTGTTTTTTCTGAATTTTTGTTAGATTTGCGTGTTTTTTTTTGGATTAATCATCCATTTCGATGATAGGAGTTTAAAAAGTAAAAAATTATTACTATAAGCAAAAAAAAAAATTCACTAAAAATAAAAAAGTATCAAACAACTGTTTTTTGAAGTTTAAGTGTCATCTTATTTGAATTATTTTAATATCGGTTCATATTTTTATATTTGAATTATTTTTATATTGCCCCCTAAAATTACGTTGAAAAACTTAAAAAAAAAAGGTTACAAAAGTTAAAAAATACCGAAATATATTCCTAACTTATGAGTTTAAAAAAATGCAGCCTAGTACACTACGAAAATGAAGTGGGATTTGGCATAGGGTGGGAGCTTTGCTTTGCTGCATTTGTTGGATACGCGAGAGAGAGAAAGGGATTTGTTAAATGATCTTGCTATTATTAGCCTATTAGAAGACAAGAAAAATACGTATTTCTGTATATTTTTCATATCTTTTATTAATACGCATTCACACAATCACTAAGGCTGATTATTAAAAGCGCAATGAAAGGCAAAAGGCTAAAATTGTATATTTCCCTCCCACCGTTACGGCTTGTCAACGACCTGATTCTAACAACACATCTTGTCATAGATAAAGTAAAAAGGTAAAATTAGAAACACGTGGCTCCATAGAGCACCGTTTAGCCGGATCCTTCCACAAAAAGCTTTCTTTTAACCGAGAAATTCTTCGTTTCCTTTGGGCAACACATCATGTTTGACAGGTGATGTCTCTCGACAATCAAAATTTGTTTTATTGACTTTTTGTCAAGACTTTTGCCACCTAAACAATCTCTCACTTGAGGGAGAAACTAAGCAAACAGAAATGCAAGAATCATCTGCCCCTTTTCTTTTCAATTCTTTTTAGATTTCTCCTATTTTCAATATTTTTCTCTCTATCTCTCTCCATTTATTATTTCTACTATTTTTCAAAAAAAAATTCAAACTCCAATCCAAACAAAGCATTAATTTCTGGCTTTTCTCTCTCTTCCTTTACTTTTCCCTCTCATTTTTTTTCGAGAGAAACTTATTTACGGCTCCGCTCAATTTTATTCGTTTATTTGTGCAATTAATGACTGAGATGTGTTTTTAATTTTGACCAAATTTTTAATTTGGACTGTCTCATACACTTTTGAAAACGCATGATTTAGTGCCATAAATATTCTTTACGGGACGCCTGTAAAGAAAATTTTCTCCTTTTTCCCTATGTTTTGCCTTTTTCTCTTCAATTACCTATATTCCTCCATGAGCTTAAAAGACAACTTTGTTTTGTTCTCCTCTAAAAATTATTTTCTCCAAATTTTTTGACTGTTTTATCATTCCTATTTTTTCGGCTTTAGTGATGAAATACCCATTCTCTCAAAATTTTGGTATTTTTTATTTTTGATATTTATTCATCGTGTTACAATTTTTTGAATTAAACATCTATCTCTCATGTCTACAAAGCAAATATATGACTCAAAGCAAAAACAAAGTTAACTAGATACAAAAAAAAATACAAAACTTGCTATTGTTGTAGCATTATACTGAACTTTTTTGAATTTCGGTTCATATTTTTATACTTTTCTAAATCATCTCGTCCAGACTAATTTTCAATCCTAATCGCTGATATATAACATTGATGTCGTCGAGAATATCATTCATGAAAAACTTATTTTGATCGGACATCAATTAATAGGTACAAAATAATTTTTTGTATATACATATATACACAAAAATAAGGTGTTTGGATCAGGCACTCTACATATATCGGATGCCGTTGATTCCCGCGTAGGCCCCCTTGTTTTTTTTATAGAATTATTGAACGGCTCGAATTGGCCGTCCGGTAGCCGGAAATAGCCTGACACTGCTGTCGGTACAATTTCGGTGCGCAACTTGTCTGTCCCCATAGCAACTCTCATGTTTTATACACTTCCAAAAGATTGATAAAAAAGTACTGATCAAACATGACCACAAAAGATAACCAAAAACTCAAATTGCTTGATTCAATGGTACTTTGTCGACAACCCAAACATAAAAATAAGTTGGAGCAAATTTCTTCTTCTTTTTTTTGTCAAACGGAATTTGGAGCAAATTTTTTCTACCTATCAAGAATCACAGTGATTCAGTGGTGCGGATAAAAAAAAAGAAGAAGGTGATTAAGTGGTATTTTACAGTACTAAATCACACACGTTCAAAAGTGTTTGAGACGGTCCAGATTAAAAAATGATCAAAATTGAAAACATATCTCAATTATTAATTGCGCAAATGAATAGATGAGATTGAGCGAAGCCGTGAATAAGTTTCTCTCAAAAAAAATGAGAGGACAAAGTAAAGCAGGAGAGAGAAAAGCCATAAATTAAAATTGAAAAGACAAAGGTGACTCTTGCATTTCCGTTTACCTGGTTTCTCCGTCAAGTGAGGGATTGTCTAGGTGGCAAAAGTCTGACATAGTCAGTAGGACAAATTTTAATTGGTGAGAGGCACCACCTGTCAAATGGGCAACAAATAATTTCTCCTTTTTAACCAAACATCAAAATGATTAAGGGGTGTTACTGTCAAAGTGTCAAATTATTGAGTAAGGTGTCACGTGAGAAGTTTTTGGCAGCCGGCGGATACCACACACTTGTATTTCGTCTGCGATTTCAACCATTCAAATGTACGTGTTTTGGATGGAACAAGTTTTAGAGAGAAAAAAAAAGGGGAGAGAGAGTGATTGGATGAGGGAGAAAATAAATCCGAGCCGTCCGTTTGGATGGCTGGGATTGTCGACTGTACCACCATGTGATACCCACTCGGCATCCAAAAGTTTCTCTTAGTGCAGATTGGGTTCGGTTTGTATTCTATGAGTATATTTAAGTACTGTATTTATCAATATCTCCAATAATCAAGTATTTTTTAATATTTCCAAATTTTTTTAAGCCCGATACATCTTGCACAATGAGCGAAAAATGAATATTGTTTTAAGGGTAATGTCTACAAATAAAAAAAATTGCAATATCAGCAATAGCTTTAGAGCCCATGCAGCTTGTGGAAGTTTGTTTGCAGGGCTGGTCCTGAACTAAAAAGCTTAGGGTGCGGCCGCTTTAAGTATCTGAAAGTTAACCTAAAACTGAGCCTCATTTTCCATATGCAAGTTTTAATAATATATATATGTAAGTAGTTCTATGCTTTGAAAATGTTGAGTGCTAGCACTAATGGTCCGGCGATCTGTCTAAAACCTTTCGGGTTCAACACCTAGGAGAATCTTTTTCTTTTGCCAAAACTCACTTTTTTTCACTGCGCAGGGGGCTCTTTGTCTTTTGGCAAACTAATCTTTTTACACTCCCAAGAGGCACTTTGTCTTTTGGCAAACTAATTTTTTTTCTTATTATCTGTAATTAGATCTAGGTCGGTATCACACAATTCTTGCATCCTTTGTATTCTAAATTTGTTATGCTTGAGTGATTATAGATATTACTCAAAGTCTATATTCAATTTTTTTGCACGATAAGTGTTTTGATAAGTTCTGTTTTCTTTCATTTATTTCAATTTTATTTTAACTTCTAATATCAAATTCACAAATAAAATATTTTTGACTATAAATAAACCAAAATAATTAATTTTCACTCAACCAACTTTGATAAAAAAAATGCTTAAAATAAATAATTCTCTCATTGCTAAAAATAGTATTCTTACGGTTAAAGTTAATAACATGATTAGTTAGGAAAAACACGGTGTATGACTGGTACTTCGTCATGTTTGATTTTTTCCTCTAATGGTATAAAACATTTTCAAAATTTATTTTTGTTCAATGAGAAAACTAAAATACCATGTTTAATTTTTTTTATCTTATACTAACCACCTATGTTGGATTTTTTTTGTTAGAAAACCTAAGACCTCAAATTTTTTAAGTCGCTTTAAGCCTCCAAAATTTCAGGACCGGCCCTATTTGTTTGACATACATTTCTCCAACAAATATTGGACTTAATAATTACATTCTACGAAGTTTGTTAATCAATTTTTCGAAATTACTTTAGTATTCTTCTCATAAACCCTCAAATATTATTCGACCGTTCCGAGGTGATATGTTAAACTAAATTTCTTCTATGCAATCATCTATTAGGTTTTTAATTATGATAAAGTGAAGTTAGGCCAAAAGTTGATTGTAAGTCATTGCAAATATCAGAATTTTTTTGGTAACTTCACTCAAAAGAAGACAAAATATCATATCAATTGAAAAATGATGAGCAAAATTCGCTATTTGTCGCTTTGTAAAATTACATTTTGCAATTATAACTGATGTGATGCATGTCCCAGGCCACTAACGTACGTGAATGTCAGAGTCGGAGTCTCGTTCACTAGTGTAGGAAAATGCAAATGAAAGAAAAAAGTAACATCATCATCTGTCACTTTGCAGCAATTTTGAGGCATGGACGGTTTCAGAATTTTAATTTAACGGTGATAAAAAATGAATTATTTTTTTTTTTTGTATATGAAACATTTACGTGGAACAAATATATTTATTTTGATTGAGGATTTATTAGGCTTGATTTATTTTATTTTATTTTGTTGAGTTATATAATGTACTTGCTCACAAATCTAAGTGAATTTTCATTAACTTTGACTTTATACCAATTATCCCAACCAATAGTTCAAAAAATTTAAATAACATGTACAAAAAGTATGAAATTTTAGTGAATTATTTGAACCCCAAGGGAGTTTGCTTGAATCCCCTCAAACCCATGAACAGCCACCCTGTTCTTAGGGCCACCTCATAAGTGTAGAAAGGATTGTGAGAGGAACTATAAGGTTTAGTCTGAGGTGCGCATAAACTAGTCTGGAACATCCTGCATTGCAAAAAAAAACCCGAGAAAAGTGAGGTTGGAACAAATGAATTTGAGGAGCCCACTCTCGTATGAATTTGGAACGTTGATGGGGAGTATTGATCATTCCCTTTACCCCAAGCCCAGAAAACTACAGCGCAAAAGCAGGCCGAAAAGATGCATGCATTATGCATATTTGTCGGCATGAGGACCAACGAGAACATTATTAGAATGTGTTCAATCAAGTTTTCGGTGGTCCAAAGCACCGGATGGGAAATCCTGTAGTGGGGCTTTCTGTAAAGTATCATTTAGGACGCATTTCAACAATCTATCTCGGCAAATAATAATTGAGATATTTTTGTTATTTTTGAACTGTAATATATATATATATATAGTAGTTTTTAGGTCTACTAGTCCGGATTTTCTTATGGTCCGGATCAAAGTTGTCAAATCCGTTCTGTACCGGCTGGTACCGGCCGGTACGGTACGTACCGGTCCTTAAACGGAACGCAAAAAGTTATGTTCCGTTCCGGTTGAAATACCGGCCTGTTTCGGCCAATACCGGGTGTACTGGACAATACCGGTCTATTCCGGTCATTTTCCGGTGTTCTGTTCCGGTACAAAATTACAATTTTTTTTTTTACATTTTATTTATGTTTACACTTAAAATTTTAAAAAATGGTAGATATTTATTAAATATATATATAATATTAATTGCGGTAAATCCGGAACGGTACCGGAATACAGCCCGGTACAAGTACGTACCATTCCAGTAGTGAAAACGGTACGCTGGCCGGTACGGTATTGACAATTTTGGTCCGGATTTTTCATTTCCCGATCGATTTGCGATGATCTGAGCCGCTTAATGTGTTCACAACGTGATTTTTAGGATAGTCGCGAGAAATCAGAAAAAAAGAAAGATTGGGAAGAGCTTGATCCGAGCAGTTTTTTACTGAACCGTTCAATAAAAAACTGTTCGGCAAGCCCTTTCTGATCATTTTTTTCGTTGATTTCTCGCGGATACCCTTAAAATCACGTTTTGATCACATTAAGCGGCTCGGATCATAGAAAATCGATCGAGAAATGGGAGGTCCGGACGGTTCGGACCGTAAGGCGTCCAGACTTGAAAAGAACTCTCTCTATATATAGAATCCCCTTCCTATAAAGACCACCCCGTTTTAATAAAATGCGAGCCTTTCTTTTCCGATTGAATTTCGATGATCCGATCTGCTCAATGTGTTCAGAACGTGATTTTAAGGGTACCTGCGAAAAATCAGCAAAAAAAAAAGAGATTGGGAAGTACTTCATCCGAGCATTTTTTGTTTGTTTTTTTATCAAACGGTTCAAATAAAAACTGCTCAAATCAAACTCTTCTTGGTCATTTTTTTTGCCGATTTCTTGCGGGTATTCTTAAAATCACGTTCTGAACACATTGAGCTGCTCGGATCATTGAAATCCGATCGAAAAAGGCGAGAAATGGGGAGGTCCTCATTTTAAGGTCCTTATTTATATATAGGTCAAAGATAATAAATATAATTGAGCCATTGATTGTTGGGATCGATGGACGGTTCAGATGCGTTGTACAGACCCTATAGGGCAGCCTGCTCTACAGAATCCCTAGAAGCACATCCGGATCACATGATTCACATCACATCCACACCAAATTGTTCACTAACGACAACCAAGGCTCATTAATTAGTACTCCGTACTGCTTAATGCTAATGAGTGACGGCAATTTCCCTCGTTCTGGAGTACTAGTGCTTGTCGTTACTACTAATTCACAATGATGGAGATCGATTATCTTCACTCATCAGCATCGCGGCTTGTTTGGTACGATGTCTAATGGGTGAATAAGCAAATAAGGCACAATTTGCGCTAAGATTTAAGAAAATGAAGTACTCCAATTAAGATGCCGTACCAAACGAGCTCTCAATATACCAAAAGACCCTCGGTTTCATCTCATTTTACCCTTTTTAAAATTCCTCAACCCTGCGATACAACAAATGAAAGAAATCTTCGATGGAAAACTCTTTTACACATTCAGAAATCAGCCATGAAAGATAGTTTAGGGTGCATGTGACAAACTAATCACTAACCTTTATACTGAGGGTCTTTTGTTTGTGTATTAAAAAATCATTTAAAAAAAAACACAAAACGTTTAACTCAAAATAAAATCAATTATAAATGCACATGACCTCATTTGCCACAAAATAGTGCCTGCATGATAGAGAAATCTCAGTATTATTGTTGTCTGAAAAAGTCATATTCAGAAGTGTCGCTAGTAATATTTTCTTCCCGACAATATCTTATCTTAATTTTGATAGTAAAACCATACATACATATCTCTATTTGTACCAAAGATAGTTGAGTTGATTGATGGGAGTAGTTATTGCGAATGATGCGGAGCCTTTCATCTCTCCGTGGGCCGGGAGCCTAGCTAACATTGTCCCTGCCCTAATGATAAGGTGCCAAATCCATTTATTGTAGCCACGATACCTCCAGCTGGTCAAGGAGATCTGTCCTAGGCAGTAATGACATGTGACAAAATCATGTTTGACATAGCCAATGGACAATTTACATATGTGGAGACACGTGGCAATATGTGAGAGAGTATCTGTAATTCCTTCAAGTAAAGAAAAATGGGTGGTTGTTGCAAATATTTAGATATCGGGGTTCTATAATGAACACTTAAGTCATGTTTAATAGTCATTCTATTTTCTGTTTTCATTTTCAGAATTTTTAAAAATTAACTTTGAAAGTTTGTTTGATGCACTACTTCCACTTCCAAATTCTGGTAATCACTTTCACTATTTTTATAATTTAAGGAAGTAACAAAACCCAACTTTCACTATTTTTAGAAACAAAAAATTATGGAGGTCCCAAAAAAAAAATTATGGAGGTCCCCCCTCTCCCTCTCTCTCCAAATTAATATAGCTCTCAAAAAACCCACTCCTTCACTCTCTTCCAAATACAGACAAAGAGAACTTGTAAAAACTTATTTCGGATGGGAGCCTTTGGAGCTTACTTTTTTGCTTTTCATTTTTAATTTATTGTCTTTTTGGATTATGATCAGAATATATTTCGAATATGGTAGAGTGTTTGGATGATATGTGCAGAATACATTTTGTAACATGGATAGTGTTTGAGAGATATGTGATGAAAATGAACTATGGGTTGATTTTTACAATATTGCCCTTGATTATTTATTATGGTATGTGATGTGTATGAATAATAACTTAATTAATTTTCTTATTGTGAAATATGGTTTTGTTCTTGCGTTTAACAAATATATGTATTCCTTAATTGAAAGTCTCCCATTTTTTCTAATTAGAAAGAATAAAATATTTCCAATCAAGTAAAAGCAAAAAAGAAAAAAATTTAACTTAGAATAACAATTGAATTAACTTAAACCCAACCAAATGCCAAACACACAAAAGAAAAACTACGAACCAAAATTAATTAAAAAAAAAAAAAACATACTCTTACCAACTAAAGGAAAAAATAAAAACAGCCACCTGGATTTGAGAAGTGGGGTTAGGTTATTACCCAAATGAGAGGAGGGTATTTTGGTCTTTCAACACCTTTTGTGAAAATGAGAAAATGCAAAAGGTACCTCAGGGCCTCTTTTTCACTTCTACTCTCTAAACCTCAAAAACCAAAACCCATTATCCTATAATGCATTTTAAAAGAACCTGCCAAACAAAACAACCAAAAAGTGAAAAAGGAGAAAATGAAAATGTGAGAAGGAAACAGGCCACTTGTGCAAACAAAAATGGGGACCAAAAGGTGAAAAAGGAGAAAATGAAAATGTGAGAAGGAAACAGGTCACTTGTGCAAACAAAAATGGGGACCAAAAGGTCAAAAGGAGAAAATGAAAATGTGAAAAGGAAGCATCCAAACAGGCCATAGTGCAAACAAAAATGGGGTCCAGCACACCACACAATCAACCTGTCCATTTCCAATTTCAAGCTCCGGCTTCTATCTATTTTTGTATCATCTCTACGTACTATTTACTTTAGTTGGATTTCTCATGTACTGTAGTTATTTACATTCAATACAGAGTTAATTAGCTAATCTCCTGTTAAATTTGAAGTCCTCTTAAATGAGGAAGACAAGTCCTATTTTTCCTTAGGCTGTGCAGAATGCCTGTCTGAAAGGAGGTTTAGATTAAGCGCGACATCACCATTAAACTTGAAAATGATCGGTCCGAACATGCCCGTAATTTCTCCTACACCCGCTAGGAGACGTACACTCGCATTCTAATTCGTGTGTTAAGCTCTTTTCTCACGTTTCTCGAGAAAAAGGATATACAATTTCTCATCGTAATCTTGTCGAAATACTTCTTGGTTTCTGAAGAAGAAATTGGTCCAGCTTCCTATTAAAGATTAATGGTCCATATTGTTAGCTAGATATTCATTCCCGATTGGTCCAGATTCCAGCTTCTAATAAGGGATGGGTTTGTAGATAAGCCACTCTCTGTTTTGGTTCCTTCAGGGACCTCCAATTAATGGGAACGAGATAAGTCACCTTTTTTTTTTTTTTATAAAAAGCTTGATGTCCGATAAGTACTAGTTTTAATTATTTACATAATTCTTTTAATCGTCACGAGCGCTAGAAAATATATTTAGCCCCATGAAGTATCTATAGAAGCTTAAAAATAAGTATTTATCAGCGAGGAACTCCAAATAATTACCCAGTCCAAATTATCTTTTCTTATTTGCATTGTGCATGGAAAACACTAAGACGGTCCGGAGATTAAATAATTAGGCAAATGCTAATCGATGCCCCTGGGGCACAAGTTTGAGTGTATTAATTAAGTTTAGAACTTAGCAAATGGTTAGTTCCCATGCAATGAGTTATTAGCCCCACTAACTTGCATTAACTACCACAGTAGGAACAATTTAAATACCAACTACACCAATGCTTAAAGTTTATTTTTTCTTTTATAAAACTTAATGCTCTACATTTTTAAATGCGAACAACAATATCACATATTGCAGTAACAATAAATTGAGACATTTTTTTAGAGAATAAACCTAACCCTTCACCAAAGTTGGGAGGAAAAGAGAAGAGATAGGATTAGTCTTGACGTGTATCATCGCTCATATATCACCCATATTCCATACATCTTATATATCGAATTTTAGAAGAAAAGTGTTGGTTTTGGAAGAAAAAATTTTAATTTTAAAATTTTTGGAAGAGAAGTGTTGATTTTGGAAGAAAATTTTAAAAATTAATTTTTTAAAAGGGATCCTAAATTAATTTTAAAAAGTTATTTCTTTGCTCAATACTAATATTATTCAGTCTGTTGCCTATTTGAAAGGGATTTTGTTCAAACTAAGAAAATCTTTTTTTTTTTTTTTTGAAAAAATAAGTTACAGTTGCAACGGGAAAATGATTCAATCCCTCTCCATGGCCTCCACAGTTTTTTTTGTGTTTGAAAACCTTCCACGTACCTAACTTTTAAAAGGGAATTGTCATTACGAATAAGTTTTATAAACATTTATTACTAGTATAGAGAATAATGGTTAATGGTATTGATGTTTTGTTAGTTCCCATAAACACAACCCATTTATGTGGGTATATTTATTGCACCTAAAGCATTGCCTCAGGGGCACTTATTAGCGGGACCGAATAATTAAGTCGATCGATTACAGAAGAGCTCCCCAAAAGGAAGAGAGAGAGAGAGGCCTCCACGCACGGAGGGCCATAAACCTCTACACCGGGAGGATTCAATATAGATTAATTTTCAATCTCAAAAAATTAATTTAACGTGCTTAAATTGTCTTGAATATCCCGATTCCCGAGTGATATAAAAACGAACTAGTACAACGTTTGGGCAAGAGGCAAGCCGGCGTTGGTTGTGGCCGCAGCTAGAGATGAATTTGGTGCAATGATTAATAATCTCTCCTCACCAATACTGGCTGAGGCTTTTAATTACATCAATTAGGATTGAATTTGTGGACCATTAGTACTGTCAGAAGACTCATGACCCGACATTTAACAACTCTTTCAATTGAAAATACTACTTTGAAAAAATCACAAAAGGGAAACATTGGGGGAAGGAAAAAGAGATCACCTTTTTTTTTTTTGATCATAAGAGATCACCTTATCACCATCTTTTTCCTACTTCTTTTAACATTTCACCCTTTTAAAAGGGCATTTATGTCCTGGAATTCAGACTCCAATAATTACAGGTAACGTTACTTTGTCTTTAGACACACAATAACAAATAGTATTTCTTCTTGCATGATTATTCCATGTCCCTCCCTATCTTTTAAGAGAGAGAAACTTATTCACGGCGTAGTCGTGATCAAGTTTTTCTCGGATTCGTGTAATTACAGTCGTTCGTTTTCGAAATCAATGATATGTTGAGATTGCTTTTCAATTTTGATTGGTAAAAAAATTAATTTTTACTTGTCAAAATTGGTTTTCAATCTGGATCGTTTAAAAATACTTTGGACACACGCGATCGGGTTGATAGATTTCATGGTATCCTCCGTAAAAAAGATATTCTCATCTTTTAGTTATAATGTTTAATTTTCTTGCTAATCAAAAAAAAAAAAAAATTAATTTTCTCTTCGTGTGTATGTGTCCAAAGATTCACTAACATAATTTTTTAAGAACTATGTTATTCACACAGACAAATACTACATAGATCATCCACAAATTAATTTTGTTTGGGATACACCGCAGGTCCCACAAAAGATGATGCGAAACTTGCTGTGGCAATATTATTTGATCATATGAATATCCACACAACCTTTCCCTCCAAATTCTTACAGACTAGCGAAACAAAACACACAAACGAAAGCGTAGTGTCCCATTAAACAGGACCACTCCCGAATTTACAACCTGGTTCTGCCGCTGGATGTGGTCCTATTATTGGAGGGAGATCGACAGCGTACCAGGGATGAAGTCAGGGAGGGGCCAGTAGAGGCGGTCGCCTCTGCAAGAAGAAAAAAAAATACTATTATTATATGTAAAAAAAAAAATTTCCTGTGAAAGTATATAGGCTCGCCCCTGTGTATATAGACTTGCCCCTACGTGGTGAAATTCCTAGCTCCATACCTGCAGCGTACGGTGGAGCTGAATTGTTTGAAGAGCCAGTGGACAAGCGTACAAACTTGAAACCAAAATTATTGGAGAGATAGAGTGAGAGATTTGGCAACTCCAAATAGTAATGGAACTGCAAAACTAAAGGTAGTGTTTGGTTGAGAATTTAGTTTAGTTTAGTTTAGTTTTGGTAGTGGCGGAGAGAGAAATAGAGTAATGATTGAAAATAGAGGTAATGATTGGAGAGAGATAGAAAGAGATGAAAAAGTAATAATTGAAAAAATAGAATAATGATTGATTTCTAAAACTAAAACTAAAAATAAATGGAACCGAACAAAGCCGATATCACATGCAGCATTAATGAAGAATCGAACGAGATTCCTCAGGTCGACCAAAGAAGATCCTGACAAGTGATGCAGCTGGCCCAAAGGCCTTTTGGCAGCTATATTGTACTCCATCTGTTCGTAAATAAGAGCCCCTATTTAAAGTTTTAATTTTTTTGAGAACATGTAATTATTAAGCATATTTTTCACCATTACTCCTATATTATACCTATTTTGCACCATTTGTATGAAAAATAAGGACACTTTTGAAAATTTATCAAATTTCCACTTCTATTTTTGGAATGAGACAACCATTTTGGAACATCCCAAAATGAAATAAGGGACTCTCATTTTGGAACGGAAGGAGTATGTGTTTTTTTTTTTTTCGCGATAGTCGAGATATAGTTTTCACAACTATCAAAGAATTGTGACTCATATAAATTTTAAATATGTTTTTTGCCCTGTCATTAAAAATGAGAAACGTTTTGTTTGCAAAAGGTACAAAAGTTTGACACAAACGTTAAATTAATGATTAAAAAAAAGAAGTTAAATTTTAAAATTGAAAAATCATGGCACGATCTTATTTATTTTGCACTCTTTTTATAAGAATTCTGTGAGAGAAAAAATTATGGGCCAAGTTTGACTGTAGCTTTGGGGGAATGGGAGGTGCACCACGAGTAGCATCTCAGCCCTCCAAAAGTGTTTTTAATAAAAGAGTGAGTTGAACAGTTGGAATACTGCACTACATGTCTTGTATTGCAGGGGTGCAGTATAGGGTTCCCAACGGCCAACTCTAATTTGGACACCCTGTAGTGCATGTAGAGGTGCACTAAAGGACTAGAGTGAGCTGGAGGGACGTGTGGAGGGCCCTGTGCCAGCTGTGCGCTTAGGTGGTGCTGTGGTGACGGCCTGTCCTCACGGACAGTAGCTATGGCTCGAACCGGACATTCCACAGCGGGTTAGGGAGCCCCTATGGTCACGCCCAAGGGGGGTTGCTACGCCGGTCGCCCCCTCCTGCCCTTTTACAGTTCAAAAAAAAAAAAAAAAAGGACTAGAGTGAACAATTCAAGCCATCTGTCTCGATAATCAAGAGTTTAGATTTAATCTCGCCCAATCTACATAATAAAACACAAAGGTGTGGGGACCACACAAATACAAGTTAAAAGGAGGACCGAGATTTATTTAATCCAAGGGCTGATGTGTATTCTTCAACTCTGTTAAGAAAACACCCACTTTTACAAATATATTACAAAAATACCATTAAAAGGTGGGTAATGCCGTAGATACGGGCAAACACTAGTCTACCTAATAAAACATAGGGGTGTGGGGACTATACAAACACAAGTTGAAAGAATGGCTAAGATTCATTTGATCCAAGGGTTGATATGTGCTATCCAACTCTATTAAGAAAATATTCACACTCTTACAAATATATTACAAAAATACCATCGGTTTTTTTTTACCTACTGCTCGGCTTCTGGCGTTGGCATAAAAAAACAAAAATATATTACAAAAATACCAGTGCCGATGGCACTACCGAGATGCGTAGTCCCGTAAGCACGGACAAGCAATAGTAACTAATATCGAACAATAGTTCTATTGCACAACAAGCATCTTTGACCTTTAAATGGGCCTTAATTTTACGGAATTTGGGGTGTCAGGGGACAACATGCGTGTTGGCCAATTTGGACCGTTCATGATCGGCAATAGATAGCTCAGATTGCAAGCAATCAAACACCACCACCAACCCAAATCGGCTCAGATTACTGTTCAACTTTTTTTACATTCATCCCAATTGGATGAATTCGGTACATGGGTGTTACTTGATTTACTAGTCAAAAATAAGGAATTAGAAGTCAAGAACAACAATTGGGGAAAGACATACTTATAACTTGGATTTCGCCAAAATTACTTAAGATTTCCAAATTCTCTTATCATCCGTTGCTATTTTCTCGAAATTGCCTTTAAAGTCTTAACAATTGGGAATTTTTATGCGCCCCGGGGGGGGCCGGGGGGCATTGAAATTTTAGGGTAAAGAGAAATAAAACTATAAAACACTAAATCTATCTAACGAAAGGTGAAAGTTTATTACTTGAATATTCACAATGTTAACCCTCTAGTTTTATATTTTGTTATATTTTAACCCTTAGCCTTCAGTAATTAATATTGATATTCTCGTATTTCTAAGGTTACTATTATATATATATTTCCAAAATTCTGCACATGGACGAGTAACCCTTTTTTTTTTTCCTCTCTTTTTCCCCACTCAATAGACGTGTCACCTACCCCTAAGAAAATTTATGGTAGGGATACCGCTAGGCGATCTACGAGCTAGCGAGGCAAGCCTAAAGAGCATCAACCACCACATCAATCACTCGCGCTCCTGGCGATAATCAAATTCTCAATACACCCCTCATATTTAGAAGGTGCGAAAGTGCCATTGGGCTATGAGCCCGTTGACAATATACAAGTAACCTTGCTTTTCAGATATTTAAGAATAAGATGAACTAACGTAGTGGATTTCCTTTAAACAGTGACGACACTCCTAAATTTAAATCCGGGCTCCGTTATATCATAATATCTTGATTTCTTTGCAAGCTTATCCTACAAATCAAGTTGTAACATATGATTAACGCTCCAAATCACGTTCTCTCAGATGCGAGACGAAACAATTTAAGTGGGGTATGGTCAATGTTCCATTGATTTTCAAGTTTTTATTTAAATCAACAATGGTATTATTAATTACTGTATAACAGAAACATTAAAAGAAGCTTCTCTCTTAACCTAGCTTGATAAAGTTCCGTTGCCAAGTTAACGGGGCTTGCAGCCAAATTAAAAGGAAAAAGAAAAAAGGAAAATCCGTGAATTAATGCAGAGGTTGGTGTAGTATTGTCAATCAGCTTATTTGTCCTTTTATCCTTTATTTGCATTAATCAATACGTGGTTCGAGAAGGCTGTGGTCCTTTCAGGCCTGCCAGCTCTCTTTGCCAACCAAGTATAATTAAGTGCATGCTTGTGGATGTTAAGAAGAGAGTTGTGCTACGAGTATCACGTGGTTATAAATCAACCATGAATCACATGAATCGACAGCTGGGAACGATCGATATGAAATCTTCATTGTGTTCACACTTGTAACAATCTCAGAACACACATGATTATATGAATTCAAATTGTTGGTCGTGGACGAGCATTCTGTCAACGCGGATGGAACCGTAACGTTTGGAGCCTGTTATACTTTGGTATAAGAAAATAAAATTGTGCCTTTATTATTATTTGTGGATTTTGGTAAGATGATAAGCGCTTGATCCTATACAAAGTTTAAGATCCATCATGCGACAAGCATTTTATGGAGACAGAAAATCCAATAGGAGTATTTGAAAGTGAATTATCGGATCTTTCTTTTGCATGTATACACAAACAAACAAACTAGCTAGTTTTGTGTTACTGTTACGGTACATATCACATGAAAATATCAACAATCGACATATGTCACACGATTACGTATAACAAAAAACAAACATGAATGATTTGGGAAATAGCGGATATATACCCTACATATATAGGTACGTATAAGTTTTATGTTATGACAAACATGAATAGAAGAACAAACAGTACTAAAGCGAACCACGCAAGAGCACGGATGGACGTGGTCCTTTTGGGCTTGGCTTGGCCTATTTTTTGAGCTGTTTATGTATTCATTTGGATATTTTAGACTCTTTTAGGGTATTTGGGCTTCAGCCACTTAGGTGGGCTTAGCCCAAAAGGTGTTATGGGCTTGTATTAATAGGTGTTCTGAGCTTTGTCCCAATGGGTGTTGGGTTGGTTCCTTACCAACCATTGGGGTTTTAGGTTTTTTCCTCTTGATTTGGGCTCAGTTGAGCCAAAATCAGTTTTCTCCGTGTGGTTTGAAGAAGAGGGTTTTGGATGGTCAAGTCGGTGTACCCAAAGTCCATATTATCTCTTTACTTCGTGTTATAAGTTATGGAATTTTTTTTGCTAATAAAAAAAAAGAAAAAGAACACCGATGGACGTGACTCCCGTACGGACGATAAGAACATAAAGGAATTCTTTAACATTCTAACTACTATTTTTTTTAAAACTCCCAATCCCTCACTCCAGTGTATTATTACACGTGACTTGATATTCAACATGAGTCCCCCACCAACCATCCACCATCAAGTCCCTTCAATATTAGATTATGTTGTGCGATATATAGTCATTATTACCACGGCATGAGTCACCAAAGGTTCTACTACTAAATTCCCAAGTACTTATTCCTGCCAGTACGCTTCACTAGATCTCTCACAATATCACACTCTCCACCAAAACAGTGTAGTACTAGATCCACTATGGGATCACTCCACGATCGGGACCTTCAAAAACCTTTGCTCCAATCCGAAGAAACGCCACCGCCACCAACTTTGTTAGTGGATCAATCATCAGATAATCACAAAGAGGTGAGTGATGAGCTTGAGACGGTGTTGTCCAGCACAGACTTGCCGTTTTGTCAGCGCGTTTGGCCCGCAATTTGGATAGAGCTAAAGCTCCTGTGGCAACTGGCTGCCCCTGCCGTGTTTGTTTACATGGTGAACTATGTCATGTCCATGTTTACCCAGATTTTCTCCGGCCACCTCGGAAACCTCGAACTCGCCGCTGCCTCCCTCGGCAACAGTGGTATCCAATCCTTTGCTTACGGTCTCATGGTATTTCTCTCTTTCTCACATACATGAATTGTGAGTGAGTCAATTTTTAAAATGTCCGGAATTAGAACTGTTGTGGTATAGCAATATCAGGGCCCAAGGAAAATACCAATAAAAACATAAGACAAATAATGTTCAATCTGGCCGGTGTTTTTTTTTTTTTTTTTTGGGGTCAAAATATGCTTCATTAGGTCACCCAATAAACAAGTAACCTTCCTCTTCAGATATTTAGGAATAAGATGAATTAACATAGTGGAATGCCTTTTAAACAGTGACACTTCTGAATGTAAAAATCCGGGCTCCGTTGTATCATAATATCTTGATTTCTTTGCAAGCTTATGCTACATATTAAGCTATAGTATAGATGACTAACGCTCCAAATCATGTTCTCAGATGCGAGACGAAATCTTGGCATGTTCATTTTGATTTTGAGTTAGTTTTCTTGAGGTAATAAGTGAAAAGAGATAGATAGAGAAATGAGAGTTAAAAAAAAGTTTGGATCTAGAGTCCCATAATGAACATGGCATCTACTGCAGCCAAATAAAAAAGAAAAAGAAAAAAAAGGAAAACCGTGAATTAATGTAGAGGCAGGTAGAATCATAACACTGACAAACATGAATAATTGGGAAATAGCGGATATATACCCTACATATATTACTTACGTATAAGTTTTATGTTATGACAAACATGAATAGAAGAACAAACAATACTAAAGTGAATTACGCAAGAACACGGATGGATGTAACTCCCGTACGGATGATAAGAACATATGTGGGCAGCGTGCCCTTTAGAAAAGGATTCCGTTTCCCCCCAAAGCATGGCCCAAAATTGAGGGAGTGCGAGCGCGGATGGCAAATGCTTGTAAAATATAGAGTCGCCACTCGGATTTGAAGATCCGACACCCAAGGAACCGTATTTCGAAGCACCTGTCGCGCTGTTTGTTTTGAAAAAGTGAAGGAACCAATTCATCACAACCATATATGGGTTTGGGGGCTAGGTTACGAGAGGGAAGAGTTTTAAGGCACCCCTTGCTTGACCGATTCCTAGACCTAAAATAATTGGTTGCTCCAAGCGTAGAGCTAAGACCAATGTAGTACAATACTCGGTAAGACTGGAGTCGAATCCACTAAGGACGATGAAGTATGTGCTGTGAACCTCGGGTTGTTACTAATTTAACGGGCTCTTAGATAGCCACCCCTTGTTGATTGATGAAAGATTAGCTAAAATCTAAGAAATTGATTGTTCTTTTCGAATAATTTAAAAGAGGTACGTTCGTAGGGTTCATAGCACTCGTAACCAATCTGGATTAACCTGCTCCATTAAGTGTTCTTAAAAACGTTCAACTTTAGTTTGGAAAAGATATCCCACAAGATGCGAAACCTCATTATCGTCGTTTACCCATGCGCAGCGAAGAATGGGTTTTGGACCCCATTTCCCCGTTCACATGGGCTCCGACAATGCCTAGATTCATTCGCGGGAAATATCCAAAAAACAATTTTGATAAAAAGCGAAAATCAATACAAGTTACCAGAATGCGAATAATTGAACAAAACTTCAAATAATATAAAAGGAAGAAAGCTGAAAGAAAACTAAACAATAATCGAACCAAAGAATCGTGATGGCAGCCCTTGTCCGTCTGTTTCTCGTTTCATCCGTGCGTGGGAATCCAAAAAGATATCACAGAGCTTTTTTTCTGTTTCGTCCGTCGGCCCCGTTCTTTGTTTTTTCCCCTTCCCCGTGCTGCACGCGTGGGAATAATCCTTTATATAATAATATAATAAAACCCTATTCCTTCTTTTGTTCCAGCCGACTTCAATCTTTTTCCATGGCCCACCATTTAGTTATCAACGAATAAACATTGGGCCCAGTCAATGAAATTGCAACCCGTGCACTATTTAGTGAACTCTTGACTCCATATGACCTTCCAACGGTTCGTTTCAAACACTATTTAGCATTCATAATTTTGTGATTTTTTATATCAAACCCTCCTGATACCTACAACACAAGAATAAAAGTATAAGACTCTAAGTAATAATATAAATGAGACTTAATAAAGATAAATTAGGAGGCGTTAATGTGAACATTTACGCGCCTATCACCCCTCTTACCCAATCCGGAGATCGGTCTCTACTTAGGTATTTGGGAATGAAACGACCCGCTCTAGGGATTAGCATAAATTATCATAAAGAAAGCTAAGCAACAACCTTAATAAGATTCATTCCATAAACTCCAGATAAAGTAGACTAAATAGATTACATTTGGTTGCCAAAGTAAAATTTACAAAAGAACTATACAAGACGAGTTGCATCCACATGTGAAACGACAACTCTCCAAAAATTGATTTACATCACAAAATGAACTATGCCAAAAGGACGCCAAGTCGTCCCTCGACCCCGCTCCTACAGCCTGCCAGACCAGTAGTGGACCAAAAATCTACTTCAGATACCTGAAAAGATTGTGAGTGTTACTACTTCATTCAAGCAGAAAGCACAAAACAGTTTACACAAGCAAATATGGATCGAGTAATGCTTCCAATCATATTGAGCAAGAAACGATTCATTTTTCTCAAACCATTAAGTAAGCACAATATTTCAAGAAAGCCATAGGGTTGCTTCCCTCGCAACCAGGAGTTATGACGGTACCGTGACCCTGTGTACAGGGTAGTTTCAACAATTTATACCCTGTTTGTGTACAGCAAACAGACAATTTATACCCTTCTTGTGTACATCAAGAAGAAGACAATCCCAATCAACAATATAGCTATGGCATGCTCTTGAATTAAAATCATGTCTCAAGCAACTTGATCCATATCCACAACCATCAAAAGTTCCCAACATTCGCAGAAAAGTATAATTTATTTTTAGCAAGCCAACTTCAATGAAATAGCACACTCACCTTAGAGATCCAAAAGTCAAAAGCGAAAGGCCTCCTTCTCAACCTTGAGGTGGAGACTCGTCCCCCGATCCTAGAATGTGAATGAGACTACACTTAGAATAATTCATGCTCCAACTTATGTTATAATGCAAGTAAAATGTATCAATAAATTTAGCATATGATCTTCTTTTTAATCTCCATCCCTAGAATGATACTAGATGAGACCAATGCAATAAAAATGATCGATGATGTGTTTCAATACTCCAAAGTTGATTCAATGAGTTTTGACACAAGAATTCCCAAGAATAAAGTCTAGTCCATGACCAACATGTACGGTTCTGACCGTATCCATTACATAATCATGAATTCTAAGAATTCCACTTAACCCGTTGAAAAGTTAACTTCTTCCTCTTCGAATCGACAGGTCATTCATAAAAAACGGAGTTCGGGTAACCTTACCACGGCCTTGCGATTATAACTTAACGATTACTAAAACTGGTGCAGAGCCAGATTTTAAGTAAACTTTAACAGCAAATCTGCTATTGCTCGGGCATAACCACAGCGCACGGGTTGCACCGTTGGAAAGCCCTTCAAGTCTAGTTTTCAGCAAAGAAAGCGGAATGTGATTTCGAGTCTCGAGCGAGAAGATATGACCGTTTCCCTAACTTGTGTCTGAGCAGTCAGCAATACGAGTTTCACAGCAGCAGTTCGGTGCGTGATTTTTAACAATTTATCCTCTTTGAAATAAATTCTGAAAATTTTACCCAATCAACTAGACATGCATATCCATCTCCAGTAAAAATTTCAGAAAATTACAAGGTCGGCAAGTTAGTGAGAAAAATTCGTTAAGAATAGGACAGATTCAGTCAAATTCAAGCTCCAATTAACATACCCATAAGCCACACGAATTTGCTAGGTTAAAAATCCATTCTCCTAAGAACTAATTGGGATTTAAACTACAAGAATATCCAGGTATAAGCATGTTTGATCAAATCCAAAAGATAAATTAGGTGTAGAATGAGAATTACCTTCAATTAGATTTTCCCCATTTTTTTCCTCTTCTTCCTTCTTCTTCTTCTCCTCTCTCTCTCTCTCCACGTTATACAAAAGAAAAAGAACTGTGGAGGGTGTAAAATATCTAGGAAGCTTATTAGGGAAGATTTAAGGGAAAATTTATCCCATAAGGTTGGGTGCATGGGTTTCCAATGGGCCAAAACTCATCTCCACCCTTCATTCCTCCCACCAAGACCAATCTCTATTATTAACTTAATTAAACCCTCAAGCTTAATCTCTTCTTTTTTTTTTTAAAACTTAACTAAATCCTCAAATTTAATCATGTATCGATAAATAATTAATGAATGATATGCGAATAATAACACAACACGTGTATCCAATAGCATGACCTATGCAACATAAAGTTAAATGACATATGCGATGCACGTGCATGCTCCGGACGGGTGTTACAGGGAAAATATTTGTTTGCGATTCTATTTGATTAATCAATTCTTTAACCATTTAGGGTTGGGGAACAGTTTAATGGGGATTAAAGCTGTAACACGATTTACAGGATGTGATTGATAACATGGATGCAAAAGCAATAAATAGGATAAAACTAGGTTCTGTTTAGAAGGGCAAACCTAGTGCACTGTTCCAATTTTGACATGTGCAGGAAGGAACTCACATACACTGACCAAAGCCACTGTACACGGTTCCAACTTGTGCGCGCCAATATGCAACACGCGCGCATGGATGTGACTTTCTTATGGGCTCTGTTTTTATCCTCCTCTGGGTTTTGGAAGTATTAGTGTCCACCCAGGTCAAACTAAGCACTTATAGTAGTTACACTACACAGTTTAAAGGCTGAAAAGCCCTACAATTAACAAAACACCCAATAAACAGTGTGAGAGATAAAACAGAGGTCTAAGGCTAAGTTACCCATACAAAGGCCACTCACTGGTCGGAGGACAACTTGCGCGCGTGGACACCACAGGCGCGCACTGGTTTGAGCTCTCAAACTAGTGTTTGGTTTTACATGTTTCTGGGTTTTGGAACATATCCAGAATGACCCCAGGGGTATCCTAAAGCAACATAAATACAAATTGAACTAAAACTAGCAGTTCTAACAAAAGAAAATAGTAAACTGGTTGTTAACATGCTTGCAGTGGTGAATATGAAAAGAAATGCATAAAATAGCAAACCACCAATCCCCATGCCGACATGTGCGTGCAGCCACAGAGTGGCGTGCATGTATGTACAATCGGTGCATGCTGGTCCTTGCCACTACGGGTTTTGAAACCTTTCCAGCTTTAGGGCTAGGACTGATGTTGATTACCATCCTTAATCCTGCTAGCCCCCCTCATGGATCAGAATAGTAAGCAAAACAAATGTGTTTTACCTTTGATTTTTGGGGTTTGAAAAAGTATTGAGCTTTGATGTTTGAGGTTAAATGATGTGTGAAAATAGGGTGTAAGATTTTGTAACCTTTTTTCCTTAACCTCTCTAACCGAAGATGTATGAATTTTTTGAACCTTTTAAAAGATGAACAAGGGGGGTATTTATAGGATAAGACCATTCAATTAATGAAAACCCTCCATTAATAGAAACCTTCGATTAATGGAAACTATTTCATTACGGAAAACCTTACATTAATGGAAACTATTCCATTAATGGAAACATTTTAGAAACCCTCCATTAAAGGAAACATTATCATTTCCCGAAATGGAAAGTTAAAGGTCGTTGCCACTTTAACCAACGCGAGCGGGTTATGAACATGTGCGCGCATGTCTAAATGATCATGCACTACTCAACAGTCAATCAGGACCATTTGACCAACACTTGGCACTTTGAATCGCGCGCGCTGGTTCTCTACCAGAGCGTGCCAGTAAGGTTCTGGAAAGTTTACGGGTTAGGTTAGTTTCAAAAGGAGTGTCAAACACTCAAAACTTAAACACTCGACATTCCCGGGGTGCTCTTGATTTGTTTCATCATCAGAAAATCAAAAACCGAAAGTAAACTAATCTGGAAGCTCAGATTGGGGTGTCTACAACATAATTCAAGGAATTCTTTAACATTCTACTACTCCTATTTTTTTTTTTTGACCAACCAGAAAATGCAGATTTTATATATAAGAAAAACAGTACAATAAAAAGGGACACTACTGGTCCAAAAATACAGAAACAACAAAACTAAAAAAGAAAAGTTGCCTGCAACCACGAAATCGAAATTTGACCGTCGAACACACTTGTGAAGAGGGGTTGGAGAGGTTGAAGTTGAAAGGCCAGATATGAACACAAAGCAGACCCTTCTGGATGACCCATCGTACCAACTCGAACTTGTCCTGTAGCAAATTGAAGGCAGAAGCCGCCGCAGACGCTGGCTTCGTCGCTGATGAACTAGTTCCAAGAAACCAAACCTAGAACCCTAGATTTGAATCCTGAGTCCAAAAATGATGGGGAGAGTGGGAGGTTTCAGCTTCCGAAGGAGAGAGTTTAGAGAAGTCTAGAGATGAGAGATTGAGAGGAGAAAAAGACAGAAGATGGTGGAGAATGGGGAAAAAGGAGAAGCCCAGAGTTTGTCTCTCTAGCTCTGCTTACACTCCCAATCCCTCACTCTGTATTATTACACTTGATATTCAATATTAGTCTCCCACCCACCATCCACCATCAAGTCCTTGCAATATTACATTTAATACCCAATAAAATATACATTTTCTCCTTTTTTCTTTATCATTTTTCGAGCAATAAAATCAGAGTGCAAGTTTTAAGTCCAAGCCAGATTCTTTATCTACTAGATCATCTGGTTCATGAATCTTGATGCTGGAAGGAGCAGGGGAAAATTTCAGAGGCGTCCTCTGGATTCAGATCACGAAACCAAAAAATCCACAAGTCTCTCTCTCTCTCTCTCCGAAACCACTGAAAAATCCATAAATCAAACCCATAAATCAAATTGAAGCCAAAAATCAAACCTCAAACCCACCAAGGACGTGGAGATCATGGATGTTTTGAGATCGTAGAGCTGTTCAACCCAAGTCTGCTCGACCAGCAGATGGAAGAGAGAAGGTGAAGAAGAAGAGCCCGAGAGAGAGAGAGAAACAATACTAGTATTTTACCAGCAGATAACTTGTGAATAGGAGTTCGGTATTGTAGCGAAGTTCTTTGGTAGAGGTAAAATAGCTTCTTGTTTACCTAATCCGCTGCAGCATGATTTTCTATGTTTTGCTTAGTAACTTTACCGAAAATCTTCCTTTACCTATGCTGATGGTGTTGCTCTCATGGCCCAAGGACAATACCAATAAAAACATAAAACAAATTATGTTCATTCTGGCCGGTGTACTGTTTCTTTTTTGTCAAAAAAAACATGCTTTATTAGATCACCCAATATTCCGGCATTGTTGCAAGACGAGTACGCTTAACTCTAAATTTTTAATTAGCTTTGACACCCTTACGGCTTTAAAGACCCTTTGTACAAGATATGGGCAAGATCTATTATATAGTACTAAACTTTGCATTTACCAAGCAATATGGGACCCATGACCACCCATCTAGATATCTATCGGGACTCTTCTCTAGAGTCTGGCCTCAATCTAGCTACAGGGTGTCACACCTTTAGAACTAATATTAGGTATCCTGCAATAATATTATTCAATGCTTTTATGCACCGTCATGTGGTGCTTCGCATTCCTTTTCCACCACATCTGGGCATCGTCATATGGTGCTTCGGTTCCTTTTTCACCACACATCTGGGACGGGGTTGAAGACAAATGTGTAGATTTCAACCCGAAGAGAAATTTTTAGGTACCAGGTGGGTATCACGTGACCGTGTCCACGTGGTGCCTGAGCAGTCCATCTGGGCCGTCCGAAAGTGTATTGGACGATCCAGATTAAAACCCTCTTTTTCCTCTTACCTCACCGGCCACTCTCTCTCCTTTTTCTGTCTTCAACTCCGAGCTATCTAAAACCGAAATGGACGGTCCAGATGCTCCAACGAATACCACATGGTACCCACTTGGCATTGAAAAATTTCTCCCAAATGTGTGCCGAGACTGCCGAGAAAGGGCCGGTGGTGTGCCTTGGGCCCCGAATAATCACTCTTTTGTTTCATTTGTTGAACATATGACATACTAATGGGTCCCAAAGGGCACAGACACACTTGTGGATCTAAATTCATAAATTATCTTGTTTTTTGTTTTTGTTTTAGTTTTGTAGTAGGAGTAAGATGTTACTGGTAGTTTAGTTTGCTAGATAATTACTGGTACCAGTGCCGTTGTTAATTCATCAACTTGAACCCAAAAATTAGTACTATTTACCAAACATGGTTCTATATCTACAATTGAGCCGACTGCCTTGTCAAAATTTATGATTTGTCACAAGCTAGCACATTATTTTGGACCCGTTAAATTGAATTTATGCCTGTTTTTCACCTAAGAAGTCATATGAAAACAAAATAAATCTATGAATCACTTCAATTAAATCTACACCGTATATCTTCATTTCCCGAAATTGTTTTGTCGCTGGAATTGCTTTACAACGTAGTAGTAACATTTTATGTTTCTATTTTTCGAGTTTCGTAACGTTATGCTTTATTTGCTCTATATCAACAGTTAGGAATGGGGAGTGCAGTGGAAACCCTGTGCGGACAAGCATATGGAGCTAAGAAGTACCCAATGTTAGGCATTTATCTCCAGAGATCTACCATCCTCCTCACTGCAACCGGGTTACTTGTCGCTTTAATCTACGCGTTTTCCAAGCCCATTCTCATATTACTCGGCCAATCAGCAGAGATCTCATCGATGGCTGCGATCTTCGTCTACGGCCTAATCCCTCAAATATTTGCGTACGCCGTGAATTTCCCGATACAAAAATTCCTGCAGGCTCAAAGCATCGTCAACCCAAGTGCTTACATTGCAGCAGCAACATTAGTCATCCATCTGGTTCTGAGTTGGGTTGTGGTCTTCAAACTTGGGCTCGGGCTGTTGGGTGCAGCCCTGATGCTGAGTTTTTCTTGGTGGATAATTGTGATAGCCCAATTTGTTTACATTGTGATGAGTGAAAAGTGTAATTACACTTGGGCTGGGTTTAGCGTACAGGCTTTTTCGGGCTTGCCCGGTTTCTTTAAGCTATCGGTTGCTTCGGCTGTAATGCTGTGTTTGGAGACTTGGTACTACCAGATCATGGTGTTGATTGCTGGGCTGCTAGAAAATCCAGAATTGGCTTTGGACTCTCTGTCTATCTGGTGGGTTCGTTTATTAGGGCTTGTTTCTTGCTTTTTGTCTAATTTATTCGAGTCTAATTCTGATAATTGCTTAAATCTCGCGGTTTGTTTCAATCGAAAATTTATTGTTTTGTGGGTGTCAATTGCAGTATGACAATTTCGGGATTTGTGATCATGATCTCGTTCGGATTCAATGCTGCCGCAAGGTTAGCCTAGTTTCTTTCTCTATACGGTTATGGTATTGACAGTCCACTGTGTTGTCAATAAGACAAGAAAAATACAGTTTTCGATACACATTTCATGACACTTTAACGCGTAGAAAACTGTGTTTTTCTGCTCTATCGACAGCCCATTAGGATGTTACTAGCAATTTTCTTCTCCATATATGAATCTTTCATCTTTACGATTGTGCCTCTGTTTTGGTTTGCCTAAGGTACTTTTTCTTGCATGTTATACGCAAACTCTATCCTTTGCTGTTACACACATTGTGCAACAATTTTCTTTGATGAATTATATGAGTGACCAGTGTGAGAGTAAGCAATGAGCTAGGAGCAGGGCATCCGAAGTCGGCAGCATTTTCTGTAGTGGTGGTCAATATAGTCTCTTTCATTACCTCTGCGGTGTCGGCAACTATTGTGATGGTGTTTAGGGATGATATAAGCTATGCTTTCACGGAGGGTGAAGCTGTAGCCAATGCTGTCTCAGACCTCTGCCCGCTTCTCGCCATTACCCTCCTCCTCAATGGAATTCAGCCTGTTTTGTCTGGTAAGCTTCTATGAATTTTCTTTTCCTGATCAGTAGTCCAATCTCAATTATGATCTTTGTTTAAAATAAACTTCAATCTCCCAAACATAATGCGGGAAGAATCATCACCTTATAAAAAAAAATCTCACCATATTTAGAGTCTTTCTGACTAGATGAATTTAAACCAGCGCCTAGAAAATGAACAGTCAAATCATCAAATCGAATCTGCATAGGAACGCCCACAGGGCCAATCGTTCATTTCTCTCTGTTTTCTCCTGTATCTAGTTTTGTCCCTGTTGCACACCTAATTCTTGTTGTCTCTGTATGTTTCTGGTTGATTAAGCTATGTTAACATGGACCTGTTAATTTGTTCAAAATTGATGTCATATATGTGAACTATGCACATGTGAAGGTGTGGCGGTTGGGTGTGGATGGCAAGCTTTTGTTGCTTACGTCAACGTCGGATGCTATTACATGATTGGAGTCCCATTGGGTGTTTTACTTGGTTTTTACTTCAAATTGGAGGCTAAGGTAATTAGCAACAAAATTCAAACCTCATTATTTGTACTATTTTATATGTGATGAATGGCAAGAAACTTGTTGTACTAATTATTTATGGGGTGTGCAGGGGATATGGACAGGGATGATAGGTGGAACAGTAATGCAGACCTTCATTTTAATATGGGTCACCTTTCGAACAAATTGGACAAAAGAGGTAATTTTCGAGTCATTTTTTATTCCAAAGAGTTAGTTAAATAATACTGTAGAGTCTATCTATGTGATATATTTAGATAAGGATGAGGTACAGGTTTTTCGAGTATTATTTTTGGGTGTCCGAGAGAAAAGGTTAGATTATCGAAAGACAAGCTACTTCCAGGGCTATTTCAGCAAGGTGATATAGAATAGTATCCACAGATTTAAATATCGGCCGCTGTGTTGTGATTGTATGGTTTGTTGATAACGATTCACCTTGCTATATCAGTGGTACAAAATATTCATACCCGTGTTGGCCGATTCCCGATATGTAACGCTTTGTGTTTGTTTTTTTTGTCCTCTTCAAGACCGCTACAGCTGCTTTAGGTTCTCTGGTGCCCTAAATAATGTTAAATAAATTCACAAACATTATGTCTGATTCCTGTTGTATATGTATCATTCGATATTCCCACTACTGCTACACCGGTATACAGTCCGCTACAGCTATTTAAATTTAATAGTCTCCCATTTGAAACCATTATCAGTCGGGTGTTTATAATCTAATTCTTGAGTAAATGTTTGGGTGGTGGGTGGACTACATGAAATATCCCTGACATAGTAAGTTTCACATGTTATTTGAATAGTGCCATGGCAATAACAATTCAAACTAAGACTACCGTGCTACTGCTTGTCCGAATGCTTTCATTAAAATTTTAAGTTTCTCAAACAGGAAATATATTTGGAAGGACAAGAATTTTATTGTTAAGTAAAAGTTCATCAATTTGTTGTTGCTAATTTAGTGTCGGATGATTGTAAAAGAGCTCTTGTAAATACTCCATATGAATAACTAGTTTTGGGTGGAAATTGGAAATCAATTGCAGGTGGAAGAAACCATGAAGAGGTTGGATAAGTGGGACGACAAGAAGCAGAAGGAACCGATTTTGGTGAACTAAAAGACACATTTCTCGTTGATCAACGCTTTCTTTGGATTCCACGGTTGGGCAACTAGCTTAATTAAGGCAATGTAAATTATCGTTGCGCGTCGTCGGTTGTTATTGTGATGTATGTGGCTTAAGTACTTGGTTAGTCATTTTTCAATTTTGTTTGATGAAATGCTTGTTAATCTAACACTGGTATTGATGACTAAAATGAGAGAGAGAGAGAGAGAGAGAGAGAGAGAGAGAGAGAGGTATTGATGACTAAAATGAGAGAGAGGGAGAGGGGTAAAGATCTGTTTGATAAGGGTACTTGCATCCGGTTAGGGGATGGGATCTCCACTTCCTTCTGGTTTGATAATTGGACGGGTGAGTGTACTCCCAGATCGAAAATCTTTCCCAATCCCATAATGCTTGGAGTCTTGGCTCTCTTTCTTTCTCCTTGACCGATGATACCCTGTCTATAATCCATAAAACCACTCTTCAGAGCAAGTTTATCAGCAAAGCTAAACTAGCTTTATAGCTATTTAAGCTCACCAAAAGGGAAAAAATGTGTAGAGACCCGTGTTTTAGGGCCGTATTTTTTTTTTAAGAAATGTTAAAATTATCGAGTGATGACGTAAATAGTGGAAATTTGAATAAAAGCATGGTTATAAGATTAGGGGATTAATGTGACATAATTGCAAGTGCAGGGGTGATAGTGTGATAAGTATATATGTATATGTATATGGCGTCCAGGGAAAAAAATCATTTTTCCCCTTTTCTCTTTTTTTCTTTCTCTCTCTATTCTCTCGGCTCTCCTCCGAAAACCTCTCCTCCACTTCTCTCCTCGATTTCATCTACTTAGGGTGTGATCCCGAACAAAACCCAAGAATTAAAGTCGTCATACGGGGCGCGGGCTTCCTATCCATCCAAGGAAAATCGTGATTGGACAACGTGGGAGCTCGGTTGACTTGGTCAAAGGGTCGGGTTTTGTTCAAAACCCGTGAGGTAGGGATTTCTCACTCCTATTATATGTTTATGAGTTGATTCGGTGTTTGAATCGTGCCTTAGATCGCTGTTTTCGTTGTTAAAAATGTTCTGGTGAAGCCTGAAAATCGTGTACTGAAAACCCAAGTCCTACCGGTAGGAGTTTTAGTCCTACCGGTAGAAAAGCTGTCCAGAGATGTCATTTTCGTGAAATTGTGGTCTCCTACCGGTAGGAAAAAGTGTCCTACCGGTAGGAAATGAAAATTCAGCATTTTTGGCAAAACTTCGAACGGGCATAACTTTTTCATCCGAACTCCGTTTTGGGCAAATTTTATATCGAAATTCATGTACCGGAAATGTACTTTCCAATGGTGGTGGTCTCGTCTCCTAATTCCTAACCAATAAGATTTGGTAGCCAAAATAAGATGGATATACTCGTAAGTGTTGCAAAATCCTTTTCCTTAGAATCGTTTGGGTGAGACACGGGTGTTCTGAGGTTCTCTTGAGTACTAGTTGAATGAGTTGACGAGGCTTGTGGTATATTTAACGCTTGGTAGTGGTCATTGGGTTCCGTATGAGTCGTTTGACACCTAAACAAGGGTTTAGCGAATATAAGGAATATAGGTTGGCGAAGGTTGAATGTGTTGACATGCGATGTGTAAACGAACACATAGAACACTCCTTTGAGTTAAATAACGCTAGGCGTGGATACATGAGACATTTCCTTGTGTTTGATATGTGGTACACCTCTTGCGTGGCTTATATGATTTCATGAGTTGCAAGGTAGAAATCTATGAATCGTTGCGAGAGATTATCTTTTGACGTGTGAGTGCTTGTTCGGTGATGAGAAACTACTCACGTAATGATTGCAAGTTGATTGAGATGAAATTATCTATACTATTCCTACGTGAATAAGTTTTCATTGTGAATTCATTATTTGTGACTGAGATGAATGGTTAGATTGTAAAGAGTATCGGAGGAATTGTGGTATGGTGACCTGTGATGTGTGACTTGAATTAGCCCCATTAGTGAGGGAGGCACTAGTGGAGAGTATCGGGATTTCTTAATTGGCCCGGCTGGAGCTTTTGCTCATGATACTAAATGATGATGAAATTGTGACATGATGTAAATGAAAAGGAGGTATCAGTGTGAAAGTGTAAGTGGTACGAAAGATATTGGTGTTGCGATTCTTTGATTAAGATAGTTTCATAAGTCAGGATATTGGATTGGTAATTCGAAGTAATGTGAGGGACAGTGGTAGTCACGAGAAAATCGTATAGATAGTAAGTCATAGTGATCGAATTAGAGTTTTGACGTGTAGTCACGGTACTTCATTTATGTCATCGACGTTGGGACAATTACTAGTCGTGTTTTGTTTCACCTTTGAAATACCGTACCTTGCTTTTGTTATTCATTCTACCAGCTGTCCTCCCATTTGCATATAATAGTTGTGTAGATTTCTCTACTGGGCTAGTGTAGCTCAACCTATCATTTTTCAGGTATGAACCCGGGGCAGTAGCATGGAGCGAAGTGCATGCATTCAAGTTCATATTTTTCGAAAGAAGTGGTAAAAGAGACTTATGGACTTTTGATAAAATCTGTTTTGGGAATGTAATAGAACCTTAACTTTAATTCTTTTACGATGTAATATATTCAAACTCGTGGAGTTGGAATTGTAATTTAATGATTGGGGCATGGTGAATTCTTTTGGGGTATTATGTAAGATATTGTGAGGAGTTTTATTTATGAAAAGCTTTCTTTATTTATGATAAAAATCGAGGGCGTGACAAAATGTCCCTACAGCAAAGTAGGTAAACATAGAGATAAAATGTATTTATAAATAGTGCTTCTCCATTTTTACCTTTCAACTATTCATCAAGTTTGTAAATTAAAATATTATTTTCTCTCTCCTCTCTCCATCCCTCTCTCTTCCTCTTTCTACTTTTTTTAAAAAAAAAAAAGTACTTTAGTGCACTTTTGGAGAAAGAAAATATATTTTAAGAGAAAATAGGTTAAATAGATAGTATTGGTATAATATTAAAAGAAATGTGAGTAGACAAAATAAAAAATGTGCATTTTTTTTTTTTTTTGGGTAAGTAAAAAAAAAAGTGCATTGGTTTTTGTGCATTGTTTACAATTTTTTTTTTCTAATTACTAATAAACTTGCTCTCAGTGGTACAATTTTGGCCCCGACACACTTATCTGGAACCCCACTAGTAACGGGAATTTCAGCTGCAAGTCTGCTCATTCACTTGTCCCTTCTCATAACATACTCCCTCCGCCACCAATTGAAAATGGATATGGCGTCTCCCTTGTTCTTACTGCATCCAACACTTCGTTTGGCTTGTATTGCAAGAACGTCGTTCTACCCGCTACAACCTCTTTCTACGCCATATCATTACCTGCCCCTTTTGTGTGTGCTGTACCTCTGAGACAGAAAATGTTTGTTGTTACGTGACTGCAGTCGTGCTTTTGCCATCTGCATCTTTGAGCATAATTCCAACTCGAATTTCTCGGACCCCTCTCTGATTGTCAAAACAATCATGAGCAAAGGTTCAGAATGGTTCTTTATGGTCCGGCACAAATCCATCACTTAGAAAAGGGACGTACGTCCTGGTAGGCTGGGTTCCACCTTGCACTAACCGGTTCAAATTAAATACGGATGGAGCTTTCAACTTGAGAACAGGGGCTGCTTCCACTTGAGGGCTTATTCGAGACCACCATGGCCATTGGGTTGGCGGTTTCCACAGGAATATGGCTGCAACTTCCAGTCTCATGGCAGAATGCTGGGCCTTGAGGGATGGGTTTGCTTTAGCGAAGGAGGAAAATATTCATAATATTGAAGTTGAAGTTGATGCACTGACTGTTATTGATCTTATCAAAGATAACAATGCCGAAAATCACCCGCATGGTAACATATTGAATGATTGCAGGTCTTTGATGCATGAGCTTGAGGTGTTCGGTATCAATCATATCTATCGGGAAGCTAATAGCTCTGCGGATGCGTTGTCAAATGACCTACCGGTGTTGGTGGGAGATTTACATTCCCAACATTATTCTCCTAGTTGTATTGCGACTTTATTATATGCGGATCTGATTGGGGTTGCATACCTTAGATTTGTGAATGCTTAATTTTAATTAATGAATCGTCTTTTGCCAAAAAAAGAGAGGCCGGTGTTGGATTTGCTGAGTTACTGTTCATTTGGACACTTTACCGTGCTCTATTTGAGACTCTTGGAGAGCCTGTTTTGGATTATTGGCTATCTAAAATAGCCAAAGTGTTGTTTGTCGAGACTGCAACTCTTTTTTTTCCTCTCGGCAAATGAAACTTTTATAAACTCGAAAATGGTACATCAAGGGAGAACAAGATAAGTACATGAACTTACACGAAAGAAAAAGAAAGTAAAACAAACATCTAACAGAAAATTGGATGTATAGACGCCTAAACAAGAATTACAATTTCACCTTACGGATTCCATTAAGATATCCCTTAAAGTCCTCCACGTACCGTATATACCTTAATGTCAAATTTTGACTTTATCCACATCGCAATTCTGGTTTTGATAAGCTCCCCAACTTCCCCCACTTCCGTTGTGGCGTTGTTGAAAACATAGTCGTTCCTGATCACCAACCATAAGGACCAAAATGTAGCAAAGAAAGATACTCCATCCGTCCCTTATTTAGAGTCCAGTATTCTATTTTGGGATGTTCCTTAATAAGTGTCCATTTTGTAAAGTTAGTGGGTAAAAGTTGGTATATTGTCTATTTTATCCCTAAAAATATATTCCATTTTGAAACGTTAGTGAGTAAAAATATAATGATGATGGGTAATTAGGGAATGTGCTTAAAAAAATTGATGTGAAATGTATAATGATAATGTATTTTTAATAAGTTGGAGTTACAAAACAGGATACTTAAAAATGGACGGAGAGAGTACTTCCTAAATGTGTTTCTTCAGATTATTGAATCTATTATCAAACCACCAGGTAGATAGGCCGGCCAAAGATAATGGGCAAATCCACTTCATATGCCACCAATCTAAAATCAATAACCAAACGGAATATTTAAATATTCATCCTCTTTATCCATGTCATGTAAGAATTCATCCCTCCCTTTTTTTATGCTTATGTTTTCATCCTCTTAGTGTATGAGTTTCCTCTTTTGCCCTTTAATGAGATATGCATGCATATCCATATATATATGCCTGTATATTATACCTACATTAGTGGGATTCATTAAATA